>JAWQFL010000002.1:3237592-3286346 GCA_033442365.1 Creolimax fragrantissima
GTGTGTGTGTGTGTGTGTGTGTGTGTTGAGCACGGATAAGTTGTGACTATAGATGGGTGTACATTCGATATGAACACTCGCGATGTAAATATCTGACCGTGAGTGTAATTTTTTACCCTTTGCGGTTATGTTCAACGCCCGTATTATGCATTTAAGGAGTGCATTACTCATTATTTGGATTTAATTTTGAATTTGTATGGTATTACGCAAGAGCATACCTGTGCCAGAAGAGCGTCCACATCAACATCCTCTGGGCTGAGCAAAGATGATGTACCTGCAACTATATATATGTTCCGTAGCACAAACGAATGAGAAATAGAAAACGGAAAAACCTGTACTGCAACGGAATAGAGTAAATAAATCTGCTGACACCTCTTTTTCAATATACTTGTGTAGCCAACATTTCGAACATAGCCACCACTCGTACTTCTTCATAAAATGTAGTAAGGCAACAACAGTCAATTGAAAATCGATGCGTTCTCTCTCACAAACACGCACACACGCACGCATATAGACACACATTCACACACACACTCTCTTTCTTCTCTCTCTCTCACTCTCTCACCCACTATATATAATACATGAATATATGCAGGCACATGCACTCACCGGCAGAAGGATTTTCAAGATCATCCGTAGGAACTGCGGAATAATAACCATCGGAATCACACTCACTCCGCATAACTGAGTAGCCTACAGATTCATCATCATCCGATGAAAAGTCCGAACCGTCTGCGTTGTTTCACATAAACATGCATTTTGAGATACAAATTGTGTCTGAATTCTTGCGATATGTACACTGGGCGCGTATTCCAGGTTCTCAGAATACACAAATACAGTAAATATGCAACTGTAAATATATAACAAACAGAGTATTAAACATATACAGCGTATATATGTGTACCTATAAATAACAAACTATCTGTGTGCGGAGTATCTGTGTTCACAATAGGTAACACACGCGCCGCATCTCTATCCCTATCGCTCTGTGAACGTACTGACTCAGCAAAGAGGTAATATTTCCAAATATTACCTTGGTCTGCAGGGGTTGGTAAGCATTCTGTAGAGAGCATACTGCGAATAAACAAAACAGACGATGGATGAGTGTGTGTTAAGTGATTGTGATTGTGCGTTCTATGTGTAATGTTTGTGTATTGCTTCCTTCTTGGTTATAAATACATACTTAAAACGCCAACTGTGCACTACATTTTGACGCTCTCCATTGAGTGAGTGTGTCCCTTTCACAAGACAACAGTAAGGGAACGTTCAGTAACAAATTATATAGCTTTTTATTGGATTAAAAAAATGCAATTGTAATTACTTGCTTGAAATATATCTTCTACCACCAATTGGAATAGATAACTTCGTCAATTCAATTGTTTGAGTTTTGCTTTAACAAAAGCTGACACCAGTCACATGGTATAGAATCTATTCCATACGGAGGTTCACTGTATGTGTATGTAAGTGGGGCATCCTGCGTGGACCTCTCTGGTTCTGATAAACAAGATGCTATAATTAAGCGAGATAGTAAACTAACTGATTTCAGCAAAGATTGAGAACTCGCAACCAAATATCGAAACACATACTATTGTTGTCCATGTATTTTCATATTAACATTTATGGTTACGTGGTTGTTATGAATATTAGAATAGATTCACAGCACAAGCAATGTTGTCATGCTGTGAAAATCAACGTTCTTCTTATAGAGCATTGTGGT
The DNA here is from genome assembly GCA_033442365.1 of Creolimax fragrantissima. Classification (NCBI taxonomy): domain Eukaryota; class Ichthyosporea; order Ichthyophonida; genus Creolimax; species Creolimax fragrantissima. The sequence continues at coordinate 3,239,310 of JAWQFL010000002.1, forward strand.
ATGAAATGCTCTTGCAAAAAAAAATGAAGTCAAGCAATGGCGGGAACCATAATTCATACGCTTTGTGTTCATATCTTGCTGTTCTAAGAGCTCAACGTGCAGATTACCGCAATGCAGCTAACGTACGTGAAGCGATGATGTAGGGAACCTGTCGCTGCGGTATCGGATATTCTTGTTCTGTCTAATCTATTTTTTAGTGTTTATACATATATGGTTGTCTCTGCACCACTACAGGGAACCATCAATAATCGTCCTTTGAACGTAACTCTTGAGAAAAACAAATGTTAACATCTTACGTCGATATGCACGGAAATATTAAGAATATAATTTGATAAGCAAGCTCTCCACTCATATCACCCAAATTTAATCAGCTGGGCCTCCGATTGGAAAGATTGCAGAACTTGTTCATTTGAATATAATGTCAACAGAACAAGTATAAAAAAGAGCATCTCTTGTATTTGCAAATGAAGATTTATATTTATGGTAAACATTCATACTGAAATGAATTGAATATGACATTATTAGCATAATATCGACAATAAACTAGTTTTCAAGATATCATGGTGACTGACATGTACACTCTTTCTTTTTTTAATACTACTTCCACATGCGACTGCATTGTGCACATGACAATGAGTATAAACATGTACACCCTTTCTTCTATTGATACTACTTCCACATGTGCACATTGTAAGTGTTGGAAGGATATCCAAACACGCAATTGGGCATAGGGCATACGTAGAGTTCTTAGGAAAGGACTTGACAACTCAGCAAGAAAAATAATTGTCTAAAAATATGCTTGCAGCTCCGTGTGCTATACAAATAGTGCAACCAATTCAGTCGACGGAGAACAGTATGGGGCGGAAATACAAGAATTGTCTTTTGTTGACCACGAGAAATTCTGCTGTAGACTGGTTCCCGGATTGGCAGTTCCGTTGTATTTGTTACTTACAAGAAGCAGAGCCATGTGCGGAGTTGAGATTATCTTCTGTCGATGCGCATAACGGATGTCAAAAAATTGTCCACTAGAAACATATATAACAAAAACCCAGCACCAGTGATCTACTATGCATGTATAATATATGAATTCTTGTAGGGTTCAACTTCAGGTCCACTTTCTCATTTACAGCAGTTAGGCTCCTAAAGAAGTTGTTGGAAGTCAACGTTCTTTATATTTCGTGTCCGTTTAGTCGTGTCTACGAAATTATTAAGGTGATTCACTTTCGTGTACATGCTAAGAGGTATTTTCGGTTGCTAATAACACGAACGTAAATAACATCCATACATAAATATATCACACTCACATACAACAATCGCAACTCTATGTCGTTTAGCGAACAAATATGATATTCAAACGTTACTACAACAGGTACCGTTTATACACAGTCTATACATCCCTTTGAAAAATCTACTGTACGAACGTATGTAGTGTATGTATACATGGTGATATCTACTGTGAGAAGTATTACAGAGATTCCACCGACTAACTATCTATCTTATCAGACACATCCTCAGCCCGGCTTCGGTCTGTTCGAATTAATTCGATATGTTGCCCCGATTCGGTCATTGAATCCTGGGATTGCAAACAATGAACTCTTACGTAAGATGCTTGTACTATGTTCGGATTTAAAATTAACGAAAACAGAAGCAAACAATTCGTTCGAAGGCGTAATAGCGTGCGTACATACAGCACATATAATGCAAACGTATAATGTCATTAAAGTTCCTTTACTATCTCTCAGTGATGAAAGCGACTCATCTAAACAACAACACAATGTAGTAACGACATGAGCAGATTCTCAGTTCCCAAAAGTACCATCGAGTCACAGCAGACGTAACTTTACGGATACACACACAAAATACACACGCAATTACCTCAACCAATAAATTCTTCTTTCTGAGGTCTTTTCTGCGTTGGTCAATAGCACTATCTCTGCGTGTTGGAAACGGTTCTTCCTTCTTCTTTCGATATGCGGAACGATTCATCCAAGCCACCTCGCGTGCAACATCAATGGAAATAGGATGGTACATTTGTTGCCAAAACTGTAGCGTGTAAAGAAAGATGTGTGAGAGAATGACAAAAAGTACTAACTAATATATAAAACAAGCGCATATCAATATACACAAAGAGGAACAGTACCAAACCAACGTACCCGATACAGAAGAAGAGGCAAGATGCAAACGGCCACGATCAGCAGCTGATATGCCCAGAATCCGGGCGTAAGTGGAATGTAGTAGATTGTTCCTGCATGTATACATGTGTAAATGTGCATATATGTATGCATAAGCAAAGATAGTGTACATGTTGTTACATTAATATATTTTGCGTACATGCGTAAGGAACGACAATAGATGATATAGACTCCATGAAGCTAATAATGTCAACATTATATTCCAACAGTCATCAGTACTTCCAATAGTTTCTCAACATGAGTAGGAAGAAACTATGTTTGTTTGTTCTTAAAACCAAGGACGAATGAGATTGTATGGCACTGTGCAATCATACATACGTTGGTGAGCAGTGTGAGAAGTACACGTCCCAATAACGACTTACCAAAATATGAAGCATACCCAGTGATGAAAATGGGCATACCATACATGTAAAAGGAGAAGACCCACCAAGCTATCAGTGATCCAATGATGAACATGTGGTTCCACACTGTCCACCTCCACGTGTCAATCGCCATCACCATTGTTACAACCAGCTGTTTAAGGAAAATATGTATGAATACTGACTTGTATTGTGAAGCATGTGTGTTGGGTGGCATCGATGTTGGGTGATGAGACACTTAAAAGTGCTTGCTTCAGTGAAAAACTATCACTAGAGATTTATATGAAGTGGACAAGATGCATAGAAGTCAACATTTGTCTACCAAACAATACTAATTACAACTTGTACAATAATAACATGTAGCTATACATGAATACACACATAATTAATCGCATCACGCTCAATCACTGCCACAAACCAAACACTCCAGCTACAATTTGCTCTCTCTAATGCAAACTAGAGCTTCTCTGTTTCTGCTAACAGCAACACTTAAGAACAATATACTTAATTTTAAACTCAAAACGACGCCACTACGCACCATATGACATACAATTATAGATAGACAGACATACAATTACAGCCCAAGCCATTGCTACACCATTCCACTCCAAGCCAGTACTCCATCCATCTAGCACTTGCATAGAATCAGGTAACGAAAACGTCCCAATGAAGAAAATCGCAGCGGAATGCCATACACCCTGCCCTAATGACAAAAAGAAAATCTAGAAGCAAACACATATATATTATAAAAAGTACGGCAAGCACAAAGTAGTGTGTAGCGGTAATGGTAAATGTGCATGTCCGCGCTATGATAAGTAACTGAACGGTTTGTTAGTATAAACTACGTTGCGAAACCTGTAATCCGCATCAATTGAACTGGACAATTACATTGCCAACTTTCCGACTGTGTAAACAACAAGCATAGCGAAATACATTTTCCACGCATACCTTATGATTGAATAGCTTGTTTCTCGTACCCAACGCGTATAGCTCGGCATATTTCAAACAGTACCTTTGCCCTACATCTTGCTCAAAGATACCCATCGCCAACACAGGGAGGGATGTAAATACTAAATTGAAGAAAGAGATAAACCTATGTATGCACGTGTATGTGTATGTGAGAGTGTGTACGAGTGTGTAAATAGTGGTTAACATTAAAAGAATATCAATGAGACTATTGCCATACGTTTTCGAACTAAAACTTGGGAGTAGTAGCACTGTAGATAATATTAGTATACAGGTATGTGTTGTATTAAGACTGACCATGATTCGAAGGCAGTTTGCGCTGAGAACCCAGTGAAGAAACTATACCAGAGCTGGATAAGTGTCAGCGCAAAGTTCTTGTAGAAGAAATAAGTAAGGAACTTGGTCATGCGGATGTACGACCTGTATGTAGACCAAAAGACTGCGATTTTAAGCACATGATTTACTGAACATATCTGCATAGTTTTAAAATTTCACATGCATGTATGAACATGCCACATACCATCGTCCGTGCACTAGCAGCAGCCGTTCTAAAAACCGGAACTGAGCTATACTAAAGTCACTGGCCAAAACGGCCTGCCTTCCTTCCAGTCCACTAATACCCACGCCAATGTGTGCTGCTTGAATCATACTGTGTATCAAATAGCAGGGTTTGTTACAATGGCTGGGTATGGCAGATATCAACTAGGTGTGGACAATTGTGTATACATCAATTCATCGATGTACTAGGTGAAGAGTAATTACAAGTACTGATAAGTATGTATGTACATATGCTAATATACCAATTCTTTCGTGTAAAATATAGTACTTGCATACCGAATATACATATGTAATTAACAAAGAGTCATTGAACTTCTAATTCCATGCACAAACTACGTATCCATGATTATATACCTTACATCATTGGCACCGTCACCGATCGCAAGCGTGGCCAAGTTCGTGTTGCTTTTCACCAATCTGAAGTGTATATATGAGACGTAAGATATTAATTACGTGTGTGACAACACCAACCTATAATATACATATGACTTATGTGATGTTAAAGTAAAAGATTGTAAACTTCTACGCATAACATACAAACCTTTATGACGTATGTTACAAACTGGACATCTCAACAAGCAGCAATAATAAATATATGACATTAAGAGGACAACCATGATTGGACAAATACATGCACCTGACAACATCAGCTTTCTGAAGAGGACTGACACGACAGCAAATGACAGATTGACATGTTTTGCCTACTTCGAGAAAATCCAAAGCACATAGCCCTGAAAGTGCAAAGGCTAAAGATGCACCATCAATAACCAGTGCCTTCGGTCCATCATCTTGCGCTACCTAAGATTTTGTGTATTTGGTATGTGGGTGTCGGTTCGCTGTGTGCTGGATATGTAGAGGTATGACGAAAGAGCCAGTGGGTGTATCCCTATGTATAGATATGCTACAGGGGCGATGCCTTGGTAAATTATGAGAGTGCGTTTGGAAAACTCTCTGTACATGAGATATCACTGATTGACATGTGCTCGTTTCCACAGAACAACTTTCACATAAAGTGCCAATGCCAACGAAGTACAATCAAGACCATATGCCTAATGGTCTTGTTTGTGCTGAAGGGCACTCGTAGTCGTGAGCACAGATGAGTGATTTGGGATACATTAAAATATGAACGTACGTACAACATGGTCGTTTTCGCAATACCTTATCCAATAGGATTTGCAAACGTTCATACACAGCATCTTCAGTGATTTCATTGATGGTGAATATCTGCATTTGATTGGTCAGCAGTTGGCACGCAAAACCTATGTTAATGGCTGTTTGTTGCTTATCTCCAGTCAACACCCATACCCTATCATAAACAAAAGTGAAGTGGGTGAGTAATATGCTTGAACACACCCTAAATTCTAACCCCTAGATCTATGCTTAAACCTAACACATGTTGACATATGCAAATAAGGTTATACAAGTTATACACAATAGTCTGGATACGTGGGACTAGTAGTTCTATTACAACCTCACATTGCGGCAAGTGAGCATGAGGTGTATGTACATTATGCATATACGTGCATGTACCTTATGCTGGCTTGACGAAGGCGACTTATAGCTGCGGGTACACCAAGTTGGAGTTTATCTTCAATAGCAGTTGTACCAACCAAAGCCAACTGTGTCTCTATCTCTTCTGCCATCTCCGCCACTATATAGGTTGGGTTGATGGTGTATGGTTTTGTTCGTAGAATTGAGGGGAGACGTGAAGAATGAGATAGAAAGAGAGAGTTCGTATGCTGAGCTCACACTTTCATAAATTAAGCTAGGTTGTACGCAATTTTTAGCCACTAATACTATGACAATATCATAGGTGGGATGTATGAGTGAGTTGAGTGTGTGCATGGTGATGAATGTGGTATTGGATGATTGTGAAGCTGACATGGAGATGGAAAGATAAAGTTTGTAAAAGCTGTGCAAGCAAATCTACCTCCTAATCTTTACCCACCACAGCCACGGAGTAAGTAGATATGATACATAGGCGAGAGGTTGTGATGACAATGAGATGGTGAAGTAGGATTAACTCTGTGAACATGGCAGGAGTCGTCTACATCACGAAGATTAAGCAAGCGTACAACCAAAGGATATTGAGCATATAATTCATGCCAAAAAAACAAATCCGCATAGACACATCAGACTTGCAGTTAACTCTCTCAACTGAATCTCTTCGCTTGTTATAAAAACACTGATTTATACACAAACATCATATCGAATCATAACAAACTCTCGTATATTCACATACATACCCTTTTCATCTCTCTCGTCGATAGATTGTGAGGCAGTCTTATACCGTGCAGCCCAATCTGTGTACCATGCCATTTCTAACGTACGATCTCCAAACACCAACGTTCTCAGTCCATCTGTAGCGTATTCCTCCAAATGTTTTTCTGTATTGTCCAGTTGCTCCTGTGTCTGTATAACAATTTTCAATGAAAATGCGTAAATGCACATTCTTGCGAGGTAAGTTTGTGTAATCATAAGTTTCTGAGAAAGGAAAATACAGGCCTCGGCACACCTCTACAATAGCTGAAGCCTTAGTATGTACAAGGTAGAACAACTTGGATGTGAATTTCGATATGGAATGCTTGTGTTCGCGCGCACGAGATAGCTACATACACAGTTGATCCTTGCAAACATAACAGAATCAGCACCCTTGGTGATAACCCTAATTCTGCCATCTGTCCACTCCAGAACCACCGTCATGCGCTTACGGTCACTTGTAAAATCAAGTAACGCAAGCAACTTGTACTTCTCAATCTTACCGTTTACTTGAATGAATAGATGCTCCTGTATATGCACATGTGTCATTACTTATTCTGCGTGTTTGTGCATTGGGTGCATGTGCGTATGTATGTGTGTATATATATATGATGTATTTATTTCCATGCTAAGATGTATCAATTTACTTAAATGGGTATATAGGAATATAAAGAAAAACACGTAGTATACATGTCAACAGCAGTCGCACATGTAGACACGAAAATACTTTACACTGCGCAGGTGCGCACAGATACATACACATGTATATCGGACGAGTGTACAAGTGCTATAAATCATCCGAGTATACGCACGTTGACGAACTAGCAATCATATAACCATACGCACATGTACTTCAGTCAATGATACATACGAGTTTATGAGCGCACGTGTATGAATCTATATTTGCGATGAATCCTACAGGGCGGTTTCATCCATCTATTATGTTCCTCCCTAGCTGTTCACAACTCGCAGCATATGTAGTAGGTATAAAAATGTATACATAATATATGCACACATACCCTTGTACGTTTTTTGAACACAAAACCGAAGTTCATGGCTGCCTTGACAAGAGCTGCTTCATCTGGCGACTGCGCGTTATACACAGGTATTTGGTTTTTGTCTGCGGTATCCGCTTGAACACTGTGACATAGCGCCAAACAGCGGAAAAAGTATGACTCATCATGGCCTTTGGATGCAAGAACATCTACCAGTGACTGTGTACGCGCGAGTTCATGGAGTTGGATTTTGTATATAAATATATAGGTGAATGGAATTTTAGGTGAACGTATGGCCATATAACTGTGCGTGTGCCTACACGATGAAAAACATAAAGGGCATTTGTATGCATGTACGAAAGCGTGAATGTACGGATGCGTTGTATGTCTGGATATCTCCGCGTGACTTATATCCATACGACTGTATGTATACGCATGTAGGTTTAGTGCGTCTGGTTGGGTTTTGAATGTCTTCAGGTAAAAGTTGTCATGTAATGACCTTTGGCGTGAAGAAAATGATGAACGCCTGTTCTGTTTGCGTGTGGTGGCTATATCACCATGTTGAACGAATAGTGGAGAGCGATTTGACTGTAAGTATACAAATTTATGTGTGTGTGTGCGCAGACTGGTAATATTATAGTTCAACTTCTGGTCAACAGTTGCCTGGCCGAAAATACACACAAATATACACAAATGAGTATAAGACAACACGTACACGTATGCAGTCACATACACAAGTGTATACTCCTATATGGTATAAAAAGTACCTGGTCGTAAAACTTGAACTTGGCATCTGCATACGGGTTCCAACTGAAATCGACCTCCTCAAGCTGCTGCATGTCCGTAACGCTTTTTCCACTGCACCACATATCAAATCACATCAGGGATTTTAATAAAATGATGTATACATGAGAAACACACTCATGCGGGAGCATTACATTCAAAATTTCATGCTTACAATTTCCCACTGTTGTCAAGACTTGTGACTGGGCAAGCAACTGAGAATGTCTCGTTAAATAGTTGGACACATAATACGCGAACATACTCTCTCGCGGCAGCCCCAGCATTGGCGTCTGTTAGCCCTTTTCCGTATTTTTTGCCATTGATAGAACATTTCATGAAGGCCATAATGTTCTGTGTCAAAGTTCCAGTTTTGTCTGAGAAAACGTATCCAATCTGTCCCAGCTCTGAGGGTTTGTATATGGAATGGATGTATAACAATATCCATATATGCTTTTATGAACTTAGGTACGAAGAAATAAAAATCTACTACGTCTGCTGTGATTGAAAATGTTAAACTCAATTTCCTTTCGTCATGTACACATCAATGCATTCAACGATCATACAGTACATGGATACGAACGTAGGCGTAGATATGTATATAAATGTGCATCGAAGTAAAACATTCACCAACCTTCTGTGAGAGTAGTAGTCCGTGCATGCGCAGGAGTGTCCGAGGGCGGGTGATACATACGAAGATCCCAATCTATCAACCAACTCTGACCCAACCTATCGATATAAACGAAGATCAAACTGGTTTATAAGGGTACAGACAGACGACAACATATTGGGATTAGGTACAACAGTGGTTGTACTCCAATATGTGTCCGTGTTTCGGTTTTAAGCAAGATGAGCAGTAAGTAGGGGGTACAATAATACATGGATCCCAACAAGTCTATATCAACAACATATCCGTATCACGATTTTGTGCAGATGTTTTCAAATTCAAACATACCTGATGATCTCTACGCTAACGTATAAGGAGATTGGGACGAGTGTGTTATAAAGGATTATGTAACTGAGAAAGCTCATACATGCTATGAGGATTGGATTTTCAACGTCTCCAGCAGGTAGGTATAACTGAAATATTGTGGTTTTGTGTGAGATGTATGAAAGACTGTGAGTGCGTGTGTGAGTGTACGTGCCAGTATACCAGTGTGTTTCTGTGTTGTGTGTGAGAGCGTGCAAACTTCGCACGTTCTTGTGAAGTCTGTTTCTGAGCTCATGTGATTTGTAGTAGGAAACGACTTCGTGTAGCGATTCTCTATAAATATATATTTGGTGGTGCGCGCACACACACATTGTGTGTTTCGTTCACAGAGCGCGTTTTAATGTGCGTGTGCGTGTGTACGTGTATGCGCATACTTGAAAGTCTTCGCCTGTCATCACTTCCCACACATACGTGCCGATAGCAGACCCCAAAGAAAGCAACAGCAGTATTATAAAAATGTAGATGATCAACAAGTTCATTTGCTCGTCGATTCGGGTGCGCTTGAATCTATACATGTAAAAGGGCGGTGTATTAGCAAATAAACGTACAGACACGATGCATGCAAAATGCAGGCACAAGTAATCCATAGGAACAAAACAGTCACACACGCGTGACGTATAGCGATTTGCGGGTAAGCAAAAAGATCAGATTTAGTGTATACTTTGAACATTAGTGGAGTGTACTAGTCCTGCATGAAAACAACTGCACACGTACATAAATCTCATTACATGCAATGAAGGTGGCATACAGGACAACAAACAAGAATCGCATTCCAATAGACGTGCCATCATAGCATTCTCAAAGAAGTCAATAGCACAGCTTCCGACAATATTTGCAAAGTGAATACACTTATATACATATATATATGTATATTATATATATGTACAACACACCTTGCACCAATAGAGTTGCACATTAGCTTTGTATCACCACCAGCAAAGAAGACTACAGCAACTGCCCATTTTGTGTTACGCATAGTCATTCCTCTCAGTAATACGTTTTCCTTATCAATCGCATACACTTCGCTCTTCATAAGAAGCCTTCCGTTGAAAGAATTCAGATTGGGGTTCGGGGGCTCACACACCACACATGCTGTAAGTATGTATGTATAATTGTATAAGTACATATGCGTTTATGTTTACGCTGTTGTGTTTACGACGTTCATGCAAGTATACTGGCAATTGCTACTATATAAACCAAACGCATGTACGGACGTTTGATTATATGTGCACGTGCACATGCGCGTGCTTCTACGTAGTACGAGTACGTGCAGCACCTCATACCTTGACACTCTGCAATGTCAGTCTCGCTTGTCATATAATCCGTAGCTTTCAAACCATACAAGCGTTTCAAATTTGATTCACTGTTTATATCAACGTACATAAGATGCAGAACAAGGGGTTAACTTAGCAACAAAGTATTTCCACATGCATAGTGCTACTCATACGAATATAGAAACGAATACAATTCCCTACCAACACTCATAGCTAACAATCTCAGCATCAACCTCAGTTTTCCCGATACTTGCATACATGCCAACTAACAAGTGATACACAGCAAAATTATCAGCGTTGGATATAGATGTTACAGCAGAACTCAACAGATGAAATATATTTTCATATAACATCGCATGCATAAACACACGATTACCCATCCAGCTCAGCAGTGTCTGAGAAGCACTCGTTGCCAGGTTCCGAAGTGAGTAGTATCAGCACATCAGCGGCCACGGGATCCTTGTCTTCAATACGTATGATATCCCCAACACTAATTTCATCCCATCTAGATGCGTCAGTTTGTATATATATATGGTTGTTGGTTGCCGTGCGTAAACGTGCATGCACATGACGCACAGTTGGTTTGGTTTACAATCCTACACCACCTTGCAAGTGTCGGCGGGTAGTGGACACAACCCATACGTGAGAGTGAATTTGCTCGCGTATGTGTGACACGGTATGTGTGTATGTATGTGCGTATACGAGTGAGAGTGAACATGTGTACTTCTCGCTATGTTGACTTTTTGAGTATGTGAAACTGTTTGTAATTTACCGTATTAGTTGCCACTTTTTATCGAACTGACAGAACCGTTCCACCTCTCTCCCATTGACATCATTGTCACTTCGATGTCTTTTCTGTATTATATATGTTATATATAATGCAATGTGTGAATGATTAAATACGACGTAAATAATGGAACGTGGTGTGGGTGGATAGTGAATAGGTGTTTGGTTACCAAATGCTTAATATGCGAATGTGTGCTGTTTTGTATCTTGCGGCCCCATAACCCCTTTACCGTTTCTCACTTGATACGTATGTAATCGTTCGTATGTACTCCCACATACACATTCAAGATTAAATTTACACCAACGAACAAGCAAAAACTAACCTCATCTACATAGAGATACATCCGCCATACACAAACACTTCAAACCACACGCATACCACATCGTCGTTGGCGTCTTTGATGCACGTGAGCGAAATAACAAAAAGCAATGGCACCAGGGTAGCCATTGGATCCAGTGATGATACACCCGGTATACACTTAGCATTCATATACAGAGGAAGAAATTTTTCAAGTATGTAAGTTAAAAACGTCTCTTGTACATTAAACTTACACGTATGAATAAAATAACCTCCGGTAGCAAGATCCAGCTACACATTTTACACGTATCGGTATTACAAAGGACGCAGGCATCAGAATGCACAGGCTGGAGACTGTATTATGTGTATGTGAACTTAAACGGATATACGGATGATATAAAGCTTAATTTTGGTGTGTCACAATACATAAGGTAAGATGTGCGTATATAAGTATTTGAATATGTGGATGTGCACGTATATCCTGTGTGCACATCTGTAGTTTGTTGCTTACGGTGCGCGCACATATAAACTTTGTGAGCACTTACGCTTTCAAGTGTTTCAACACCAACACAAATGCATGTATATCTGTAGATTTACCTGAAGCACCAGAAGAAATAAAAAGTACGCATTTGCCAAACGCTGAAACTGCTCAAACAGATTCATCGGCAGAAACGTCAGTATTGTGTACTTTGCCGTTGACACATAGTTGTTCTGTACGATTGTGTGTTGAAGTTAAAATAAATTACAGTTTGCATGGTGGTGTGCTATAGTTTGTGTCCTTTTATGGTATAAAAATCGCATGGCTCTATGCATACTCGACATATAGTTGGCTCGTTAAAATACTTATTACTGACTAACGATGCCTAAACTTGCCACATCTTGTTCAATTTAGAAAATTGTTGTTATTCAATCAACCGATCCATAACGTTACGCACATGCGGTACTCATGGTTGAAACATCACGAGTACGAATCAACTTCATAATATATATAAAACATGAACACATGACCTGACAAATTTTTTTGTTGTATTCTCGCTTCTTATACCTTGTAATTGAATAACTCATTTTTCTCACTCTCATTGATGTACACAACTCTTTCGATGGGGCAATTTGCTTCGTCGTCCCATGCTAAAATGACCAAGGTGTGCAATTTTTTTTAGGCCATGGTGGAGACCAGTTCAAGGTTTTTAACAAGTTTAAAGCGAAATAGGCAAAATATCTATAACAAACAAGCCAACCCAAAATGCATACAATGAAACGTGGATACAAACACAAAAAAACACACGGGATATCTATTTTTCTTTAACTCTCCTTCTCCCAGACAAACACACAATCCATACACGCATATACATAGACACGACACATATGATAAGCGCGCACCAGACACCCCTGCATGCAATACATACATATATCCGTTGGTAGCCATGTGTGTATGGACGGATCTAGCTGTTCCTTCTGCTTTCCGCAGATATTCCCCATATTGAAGCTGCTTATAGCTATTTATTAATTTAATTCAACTTTGCAACCCAACGTGTCAAAGTCGCTTGATTTAAACAAAACACTGTTACCAGAGTCTTGCGAGTTCACACTACTTCCGAGGTCGGAATGAGCACGTAAGCTAGCTACGAGCACGTAAGTTATCAACCTATCCTGTGGACTAACCAGCCTTGTGCTAGTACAGGGCCATTAACAAATGGTAGTATGAGTCAACCGCACGCGCGTGTGTGTACACGTGGATGTACGCGTACGTCTGCTGCTGTTGTGTGCACACAGCGCGCAAGTTAGTGTCTTGAAACTACCTTGTGTACGTGTGAGTCATACCTGCACCTGCTTTTGAGTACTTATGAACGCCCGTTTTGGGGAGTGGTAGGTTGCTAAGGATTCACTCTTTCAGGATATTGAAATTCTTGTATAGTGTTTTGAAATTCGCGGATAGACGAACTAACCCAGAATATGAACAACCACCACAGATGACTGTGCTTTCAAGAACCAACACAAAAGCTGTGTTTTAGGTACATTTGTGTACTTCGAATTTGTAAACACTCAACCTGCTATCCTGCAGAAACTTATGAATAATCATGTATGCTGGTTGCATGATGCGATTCTGGAATCGGAATGTGTATGCATTCAACTTGCTACCATTACCTCTTGGTTAACCTGACTTTTCTCTAATACAGCAGTGGACTTCGGATGTAGGGCTCAGAGTCAATGTACGTGTTTACTGATATTACTAATCTCCAGCTATCTGATGCTAAGCTTTCCTCCTCTCGACGGAGTGGCCAAGCTGGGCATATGCAAACAAACTCACACCGTTGTGTATCAGTGTCGAGTAGACTTCTCTTCTAAAGAAGCAAGCATAATATTTACCCACTTTCATCGTGTTTTCCGAATGTTCTTGGCACTGTTAGTTTAGATGCGAGTTTTTCAGTTACTATATTAAAATATAGTTCATAAACAAACTTATACATGTACCAACTACTAGGGTATATATATAATGTATATATACAACGAACAATGCTACAAGAAGACAATTTATATGTTGGTTACAAGTGTTCCGCAAGCATACATAAAGTTGAATTAACATCAGTAGAAGTGATAGAAATTCTTTGTTGTAATGCTGTTTACGGAAGTGTGGATTCGAGGTGTTATGAAAGCACTTGCATCCAACTTAAACGATTTCTGATAACAAGCAATTCCTCCGAGAATTATAGAATATGCCAATGATCAGGTTTTGACGTCTGCGCAGCAGTTTTATAAAACACTGTTGAACTTTCACACATACAATGCGAAACCTGCAGTACCCCATTTGATAAACGCCTTCATGTAGGAACCATCTTATCAATAAATTGTGATTCGATTTTTGTAAAGATTTTCTGCTGGTTTTTAATTGTAGACCACCTTACAACTGTTTAACAGATCAATTTTACATTCTTTGTTCATCTTAACGTAAGATTGCTTTCTTCTTCATGTCTTAGAACTTCCACGTGTGAAATAAACCATTTCATGTTGAATACTAATTGCAGAGTATTTCGCACACTTCGGTGAGATATATGAAGTACACAACATGCTTCGATTTGCACCGAAATCAGACACTAATACCCGTGAATTGTACACTCTCATAGAGCCAGTAATAATCAAGCTCATACCGTGTGTCCTCAACTATATCCTTACTTATTCGCGAGGCACATTTTGGATAAGTGAATGAGACAATAAGATGTTCCACATGTGCTCATCACACATTGTGGCGATGATCCATAATGCTTTAAGAGACAATAGTATATTCAGTTTAATACATACATTACAATCGAAATGTAGTGAAGTGTGAGTGGCCACATTGATGCTTACCATACGGCAATCGTTAAGAAAGCTCATGGTAAGATATAAACATCCTCGCCAAGAAAACACACTCTACGATACAAAATTCTTCGCTAACAAGCTCATGCTGTGATACAAACTTCTCCCATAGTTGGATTAAAGCGTATATAGCTAACAAACGCAGATCACAAGTTCACCATCCACGTAAAAGAATAGTCTAAAGATCACTCTACTCCAGAGGTGAAGATGGCGTAAGATTATCTTGCTTTTTCACAACATTTGCTGAATCTATAGCGCGTACGTCAAAGTTCTCTACTTTTTCAACATTCATTTGAAACATTCATTCGATGCTTGTGATGCCCAATTTTTCTTTTTGATCTATGAGGTTCGCCATATCAGACTCCAATTGAAACTGAAGCGTCAACTTACCAGCCTGTTTGCATATCTCGATCGACTCCTGATACGCAGACATATCCATGCGCACTCTAGTCTTCACAAGGGCATTCACCATCTCCAATCCCGTATCCCACTCTTTGCTAGCCACACATGCTGAAATGGCGATGTAATAGGTTATATTACTTAAACGAATTCTCTGGCTCTGCATATCTCTTACAATCTCAATTACCTTGGCCCATTGGCTTTGCTTTTGACACGCTGACAAAACTGCATTATACGTGATGGTGTCTGGCTCAATATGCAACTCCTTCATTTCTTGGAAAAGTTCTTGTGATTTTTGCCATTGACGACCGTTCCCACACGCAGAGATGGCTGCATTGTAACTAATCCTGTTAGGTATACCTATCTTTTTCTTCTCTTCTCTATTGGCTTTCATATCTTGTAACAAGTCCAAAGCTTTCTTCCACTGCTTCCCCCGCCCGCAGGCCGTTATGCCCGCATTGTAGGTGACGGTGTCAATTGAGATTCCGCTGTTTTTCATTTCATCAAATAAATCTAAAGCTTCTTTCCAACGCCCGCAACGAGCATACGCAGTGATAGCCGCACTATACGTATTTACATTAAGTTCCAGCTTATTTTCCTTCATGCGTTTGAGAACGTCCTGTACTTTCCCCCACTGCATCCCTTGTCCGTATGCAATGATCGCCATGTTGTATGAAATAACAGTTGGAACTAACTTATCAACTGACATTGCACGATACAGAACAAGCGCTTGTTTCCAATCCCCTGCCTTTGAGCAAGCATTCATTGCTGCGTTGTATACGACAACGTTCAACTTAATGTTGTGTTTTTTCATGTTGTAAAACAACGCTAACGCTTCAACCGGCCTATTGGCAGTCACAAAGGCTGCAATTGCCATACTATAGTGCACTACTGTAACAGGATATTTTCGTTTGTGTATTAAATCGATCACTTTTTGACACAGGTCTGGTTTCCTGCACCTTTTGAATGCGTCAATAGCATGCACAGTTTCCCACGCATGGAGTGTACCTTGCGCCACAAGCTCTTCCGCAATCTGGCATGGCACACTAAAGTCTCTTGTCCCTACTTTTGCCAACATCATGTGCTTGTGTAAGTCAGCCGTCGGTGTAAGATAATTTTTACTCTGGTAAGTCGACGAACTAGCTTTCCATGCTTTATTCACGTCCATGTTAAGAGCTTCCTCCGTTCCTACATGGCTCTTCCGGGAATAGCTATGTCGATGTATCTGTGTGTATACACTTGATTGTGCGGATATCATGGAAATACGGGAATAAGCTGCTCGTTGATCATGCAATACAGTAGCTAGTTGTTTCTTCCTACTGAAACAGGACCCCTTCGTGGTAT
This sequence comes from Creolimax fragrantissima, assembly GCA_033442365.1. NCBI lineage: Eukaryota > Ichthyosporea > Ichthyophonida > Creolimax > Creolimax fragrantissima. The sequence goes on from JAWQFL010000002.1 coordinate 3,255,865, forward strand.
AGGCCAATATACCACGAAACATTATACATGCATACATGAACGTGAGTGAAGACGGTTGTAACGAGTGTGTTTCGCTAGTCAATGAAGCTACGTCCCTCTATGCACACATAGAGAAGAGAAATCAACTGATAATTGAGAATGAATGTGAGAGAACAAGGTTGCAACTAGTGTGTTTCGCTAGTAGTTGAAGTTACCTCTTATATTCACACACGTCTTCCAGGCGTTAATATTGGAGACGAAAACTTGACACTCAAAAGAGACACTCTCACGTCATGTGCACAGTTCTGTCAAGTCGAAGGCATAAACGGATGATGATTACAGATTGTTGCTTATCAACTCTGATGTTTCAGCTTTACATATATGTAAGAAAAATACGTTTTTGGCTTGCAAATGATGACAAACGAGAACGATGTTAAATTTAAGTTATTGATGATTTTGGTTGTAGTTATTTATAGATCACGCGGGCTTTTGGGTACGCACCCACAAACACACAAACACATGCACATACACGCGCATATAAACGTACATTACACGCACATGGATGCACATACACGCACATGCACACGCAGACGAAATCTCTTGCTCTTCTAGTATCTATTGCAGTTTTTTTAATGATTCATATGGAGACATCGTAACATTCGGCGTGTCTGTTCGTATCTCCGCTCTGGTCTACGCAAAAGTACTTTTGAGAAGAAATACATGTACTGAAAACAGGAACACCCATTCCCCAAAAGTTTACTATTAATTTTTTCACAACGATAGGTGTTTTTTTATGGATAGACGAGTGAACTACTACTATAATGTCTCTCAGTTGGCCCGAGTTTCTCGGTAAGCATGTGTATTGGAGTATACTGTGTAGTCTAAATACACATGGTGGAATATTTTCACCACCGCAGGCACACGTATTGCCTATGTATGTCAACTTGCCAGAATAATTCTTGACTTATTAAACATATATTACCAATAATATATGGACTCAGCAAGTGCGGAAAACTTCGTGTCTAAGTCGACCGAGCTTCACGACGGATGGGAGAAAGTTGTAGTACATGTATGTGCATTTTTGAACTTCCCATTCATAGTACATACGTACACGCGCTATACTCCGATCTACTTTTGAGCATGCTTCAATTATCATGTCATAGAAGTTAAAAAACGGTTTTTCTCCACACCCATGGAAAGGGCCTTATCGGTGGCACATATTTACGTAAGAAAGGTGCCGTACTTGATCTGACGATCTATCCTTGCTGCATTGATCATACCGGAAAATCCAGTGCTATTGCTACCGCTAAGCTTGATGAGGATGACGAGTTGGACTGCAACGAATACGGAGTGATAGATGACGACGCCAATGAATATCAGGTATGGATGGGGGAGAGCATATTATTGTGTATGATTATATGGCTAGGTTATTTATGTACCAACATACTCTACCGTATATACCTCTGTGACACATGCATTACTAGTGAACTTGACAACTATTTCCTCATATGTGTGAATGAAGAATACACGTACGAGGATAAAACTTTGCTTGTGTTCATCTATAGGTGTGTTGGCTACTCTACTCGCTCGCGCAATGTCGATACCTATGTAAATGAAATCTACCTCACAACTTGCGCACACACAGACATGTGAGCGATACTGCATACATTCTCATGCCATTTCCTTTTACTCTCTATGTACAATGATGCAACCTCTTTTAATACAGTTGAGTGCACCAAGTGATCAACTTTGTGAGGCAGAGTACCACATTGTGTACTCGACTCCCTTCAGAGTTCCAGTGTTGTACATCACAGGACGTCGAATGGGTATGGAGAACTTGACCAACGACCTGTGTATGGGCTCAACGTGCATATATACTTGTGTGACAGCTTGTACTTCCAATTTCCGAGAAAGAGCGCATATTCACGTGCATGCATGCATGCGCAGTAATGCACAAAATTCACTACAAAGATTATACATATATTGCATTCCTCATAGTGGTTGATCGTATGATAGCTATCAATACTATGTATGAATATAAGAGTTGTTGTTGTGTCATTGCCCATAATCGTTGGTTGTATGCCCTCGTACCAAACTAACCATACTTCCATAAAAAGTATGTGTGAAGCTCAAAGACAGGCTAGGGATTGTAAACTGATGTGCAATTATACGTAGTTGGTATTGTTCAGTGCTGTTGAGGTACAATGTAGGCACATCTACCATGGGCTCAATGTTAACAATATTTTTGCTTTATATATCACCTCTAGATGGGCGATTATTGAGATCTCGCGATATTTTAGAGTCGCTCCCCACGTATAAACAGAATACTTTGAACAGCCTAACGACTCCAGCATTAACCCAAGTCGTATGTGTGTGTCAGCGTTTGTTCTTATGTGCAACATGGGTAGTGTATCCAAAGACCTCTCTTTCGGAGTTTGCGCGTTGTATTTATTCACTTTGATCGTGATGCACTAACAGGAACATCCAATACTGGGAATCCCTTTCCTCATGGTACACCCTTGTCGAACGGAGGAACTCATGACAATAGTGCTAAACTCATGCGTGCGAGGCACGCAGACTGAGAGCAGCCCAATTTCTGACCTAATGGACAACGAAAAGCTGTCTACCAATGCTCCCAAGCAGAATGGCAACTACATTGTAACCTGGCTTGCCCTTGTTGCACCTACCTTTGGTTTGGGTGTGTCAACGAAGTACACGATGAACACGATGAAAGAGACGTAGGCGGAAAATAGTCGTAATACATGAGTGCATCCGACTACAATACGAATGTATTATTACGCTATCCCTCATTGATGGATTTGGTTTTTTTTCAGTGTGATGTGTCCTGCCGTCGACACAATAATCGGTGATATATTCGTACATGGAAACACAGCCTGTATATATGCAGACAAAAATATACATATTGCTGCAGAGTCAATTGGTCCTGATCGGCAGTAAATTTGGCTGGCATATCGACAACGTGCGAACTAAACAGTTAGCTGTAGTAAGAAGACAACCAGAAATATCTATTCCCTGTATTCTAAAACTATTACTTACGCATGAGGTTGCACATGGTTGGCTTTTCATGCGAGGTATCTTGATATGCGATATACAGGCGATGTAAAAATAGTGTGAACAAACGTTTTCGATATTGGGCCTGTATATGCCTCATGCCAGCACCAATACGTAGTCGTTGTAGCTACGTTTTTACTGTGGGTGTGACTATGAAGTTCGACGTAATTCGAAAACAGTTGACCTTCGTTGTTAACAACTGGAGTTACGCTAATTATGCACTCACACAGAGTTTCTACGTTGGTGACGTACAAAATTAATTATCTACTAAAGAGTCTATGTAGGGAGACATTTTTCTGCGGTCAGTGACATTAACAGCGTTAATGTGTACATCAAGACATGCGAATAATTACAAATTATAAAAAATCCGGTTGCAAATGAAATGAAAAATGAGTACACTCTTCACTATTTTTTTGTATTTTGTAAAGTGTAGTTGCCTTTTACTTCTAGAAGGTCATACATACACATTAGGCCAACTACAATACGCTTGCTAGTTGAGCGTTCCTATATAGAGTGCAATTTCTTCACATTTTACGTTAATCAGTACTATTTTGTTGCCGGGGTTATTGAGGGTAATTGACACAACCGAGACCGTCTTTGAGCATCCTTTGTCATTTTCCTGGCTTTCCTGTATCAATTGTCAGTATACAAATTTCATTGTTTGCTAATATATGGAATGGATTGGGTAGAAGGAGACAAAGTCGCTCATGAATTTGTGTGTATCTAGCAGTGACGATTCTCGCATCATACGCACAAAACTACTCACAGTGACCTCTCCCACTCCGCTGTAGGAGACATAGGCAAAGCTAATGTTTTCTGCTACATACATGAAGATATTACTGGAATTTTAGTACGCATCTTCCACCACGGATGTGATAAGCTGCCACACTTCTTCGTTCATACCATACGTAAAGTCTATGTGTCCGCTGTCCACACTGTGTATATATATTTGTACGTGTAAAGAAAGTTTGCAAAGACTGAGATCTATTACAGGGAAATTTCCAGGGCACAAGCGAAGGCAGATGAACGTATGTGTTTGGCTGTTTACACTTTATATATATATTGATATGCAGAAAGAAATTATGTGAGACATTTGACGTTGTGGGAAAAATACGCCCATTACCTACGCAATCGATAATATCCAATGAATGCGATGACGAGAGTGAAGATAGTGTCAACGCAGCATACAAGTCGCCACAAAAGAAGTATTCGTACCAAATATATATGTAGGTGTGAGTGACACATGCCACTATTGATATATGGAAACATACGCCTTAAGATGGGCCAGTTCGGGATGGAAACGTTTGAGCGCATAGTATTGCCAAGCAACATTCTCGGGGTAAATGAGATTGTCGCCCAAGCCAATTACAAAGAAGGTAGGGATGTCAATAGCATCATAGTTATCCATCCAGTCTGTAGGTTCTTCACTGCCATACTCGTCAAGATTGCCCTCCGGCCCATAGTCATAGCCCTAAAAAAGAATATTTCCAGTTAACAAAAACTCATACAGGAAAAACGCATCTGGATTATTGACTAGAAAGCGTGCCACATTCGAAGCCAGTTCAAACTATATAAAAACCTGTTGTCAGAAACTACATACGAAAAGGCCGAAAATTCATAACTGTAACATACCAAGAAGCGCTGTTGACGATAGTTGTTCCAAAAAAAGTAAAAGACACCTTTGGGAGTACCCGTCAAAGTGTTAAAGGTGAAATTGTGTACAGCATCAAAGGCATAGTGCTCGTACTGTGGCAATATCAAATACAAAGTAGAAAGTAGAGTTAAAACACATGAGTATGATTTAATGTACGTGTTGCATATGTGTGAGTGTGAGTGTGTGTGTTTGTTCATAAACAAAACAACGATACTTACAGTGTGCGGTGTACCCAACAAAGATTCCAAAAACAATGACATAAAGCGCCGAAAAGGCTTCGCAGCTATAATATCCTCGGATGCCTTTGCTACGAGAATTCTACTGACCTCTGCGATTGGATGGGGGAGACAACAGAAAACTCATGTATATGCGTATAGGTGTGACAAACCGGAGGAATATCTGGTTATATATCTACTTAACGTCGCTGCATTGTTCTATTTTTAGAATAGTATAGGAGCAAGGAAAGATCGCAGAAAGTCGTGTGATTATGCGCTACGTAGAAAATAAAATATCATAAACATATATGTATAACATACCATTTGGCCACTTCAAAACATGCAAGAAGGTCAAGTGAGGCAAAATTGTATACATTATGGGACCAAAGATGCGACCAAGAAACGGAATCTTTGCATGATAACCTGCGGGCGCCATAACAACCATCTTATCTAGGAAATGATTGCGGTTATTCATACGAGCATGGGTGGCCCACATAAGCGCACAAGCCGCACCCATCGAGTGCGCTACGAGAGTCAGTGTGCGTTTGTCGGTCGACCGTCCACCTAAAGCAGCCTTTTCTACCTCCTGTGTGTGTCTGATAGATTCCAAGCAGGATGGGATGTCGATAAGAGCATGGTGGTTCGGATTGAAATTCCAGTACTCGGTTGGCCGAAGGTTGTCCACATGCTTGGGATCTTCGTCGGTACCTTTTGTGTGTAATGTTGGTGAATGTATGTGCACATGGATGTATATATGTGCCTCTACGTGTGCGAACACGTGTTAATGTTCGGACACGACCACGTCATGTTTACTATCTGCATCATGCGCTATATGCATGTGAGGGTGTTTGGGTGATTACACGAACTACATACCTCGAAAATTGCCCAACCACACATCATATCCTTGGTCATATAATCGATAAGCCAGGGAACCTACAGTACCGGATGAAATAAATGTAGCTGCATTATCAGACACACCATGTTGCAAGAATACACTCTTCTCCGCTCCATAGCGTGGAATACGTTCTAACTTGATGATATAGCCATCATCAGTAACCACATCGTATGATACAAATGGATATCCTGCACAAATCACCATTTGTTCGTGTGTGCGCTTGTCCACTCTCTTAATATCAAATAGGGATTCGACGATCGATCCGGTTGCGAGAGATGTGGCCATGTTGTGCATGGCTGCGCTCACCTGTATGAATATTTGAGTGAACAGTGTACGTTCTAACAATTGTATGTATATGTGTGTGTTTGTCATGTTCTTGGAAACGAATGTCCATGTTCTTGGAAACGAAGTCTTACAAACGTATATGCTCTATGCATCGTTGTATGTATGCTCTGTTCTTGGAAACAAATTCCTGGAAACGTACATATATCGTCGAACGTATGCTTGTATATGGTGTTCCTCAGCATATGAAACAGTGACCCTGTTATCAAGACTTTCGTCTGATATGTGGCCTTTCATATTCATTTTATCATAAATTTTCAAGATACGTGGATATGTTGATATTCATATCATTCATGGTTGATATTCATATATGACTAAAATATACACGTATATATCCGTAAAAGGGAAAAGCAGATGCATACTTATGTGTGCATTCGCGGATGCTTTTTCTAAAGCCTTATTTATGACCAGACACGTGTGTGTACGTGCAGACACAAACAGGTTGTCTATCTGCATGCATCACTCACCTCTTCCAACACGTGTAAGCATGTATTTGGAACAGTTCCAGGCTTGATTTTGTCAAAAACATTTTCTACACGGTACGACGAAATCTCTAACATGTCATTGTACACGGACCGGTTAATTCTGCGGAAGGCCTCAAAGGGCTTATCAACCACAACAAGTACCGACACCTACGTGTTTGTGAGGGCATTGAGGTGCACGTGCAAAGGTGTGCATACGTGCTTGGATAATTGCTTGTCAATATATATGTGTGTGGAATCGTTTGGAGTGAATGTGTTACATGTATGTATTATAACGTACCGTCGATCATCTAGCACACAGCTTGAAATATGCTCACAAGTCAAATTGCAAAATTGGGCGCACAGCACGTAGTCAAGCATGGCTGAGTAAATAGGGATCTCCCTTGTTTGTATCAGCACACATATGCTCACTATGCTTACATCATGTATATACGCGTGAATCGTGTAGCAGGCCTGCAGTGGTTACACGCCATAATCTACAACGAACTTCTTCACGCATTATGTAGCTGAAGAAGTACAGGAGAGATTTCTTCACAGTATCACAACGTCACGCTATACTCTCTCTACATGAGAAATGCGTACACTGATAATTGCCATGTGATTGTATATGTATATAAATATGTATCTAATACATACCTGTAAGTCTTCCAGTAGTCCAGTAGTAACATTTTCGTGCTTATGCACACGGTCCAAATTCCCACGACTTTTCTTAACACGCCATGTGGTAGGAGATGAGGGAGGAGATACGTTTTTCCAAGTATTTGCATCTGCTCCTGTAAGTTTGCGGAGTGGTAATATGCTTTTGGATATGTTACTTGCTTTGCTTCTTAATGTTTTACCACATCCGTTACCTCCACGGGCAAACTTATCTGTTTTGTTTCTGTGTGGAGATGTGACGAGAGAATTGGAGTATGTAGGTTCACGACTATTTCCGTGACGTTTACCCTTTCTCTCATCAATCCACCAGCTCTATAGTTATTCAAATACAACGTAAAGCAATATAATAATGAAATGAGAGCAACATATATCTATGTGCGCATATACAGCTGGTATGTACCAGTGCTTATTACGACAACAAAGTCAAAAATAGAACATAGACGAAAGTGCAAGTACCACAAGGTCCGCTTGACGTGTGCTATTGCTCGAATGATTGCGGTGTGCTAAGAACGTCTAATCCGTTTGGATGCTACGTGGCTGGGTGCTTTCGTTCAATTCTTGTAACATCAACAGCTCCGACGAATGTGCACCAGCATGGAGGTATGAACGTTCACCAACATAAGCGATAAAATCCACGCACACACATATATAATATAAAAAAAGCTATAAATCACGCACACACACACATACATGTTTATATATATGTATATATATATATATTATGTACGCATGTGTATATTTTTGTGTACCTTTACATATTTATTGCTCAACCATGTTGACATTGAAGACTGAAAGACATCGGCAGTAGCATTCCAAACCTACGTAGCACATACGCAAATGCAAACGCAACACGCAAATTAAATATGAGAATACAAAGTATATATATATATATATATATATATGCAACATTCCTCTGGGTTTCTTTGGTAGAAAAACGTTGTCCGTACGAATAATAGAGCGCAGTCGTACGTCTACAGAATGTACGTACACGATTGACACTTTTCAAAATTCTAAGATGTGGCAATAAGCGTAATATAATACCTCTGCCACAGCCGTTTTGGTCGCCACATTAGCAATGACGAGTCCGTAGTCTATTGTCTGGTATGTGTACGACCATACAATCTCCATAATGTGATCTATCTTCGTTCTACGGAACAACCTCCTCCATCCAAATGTCGATTCGAGTACTATAGCCAGACAGGAGATTTCTGTACTACAGTATGTACGAACAGGCGATGGATGTAGTGTGGGTGCAGATGTACGTTTCAGCGCACGGACGTGTTGCGTGTATTTCAGCGCACGGACGTGTTGCGTGTGTGCTTTGGGTGTCCGTTGCTTCTTCGATGAGAGTGAGTGAGTGAGTGAGTGAGTGTATGCGTGTAAGTGTATGTGTTGGTGTGTTGCGGTGGGTGGGGGCGGTGGTTCGCATAGGCCACCGCGTATTGAAACGCCACAGATCTACGAGTGTGAAAAAAGCCGTTTCAATGCCAGTGCTCAGTTTTAATAGCATGCATGCTCCCTCAGCTATACAGATGGACTGAACATTCATGCCTTTCAAGTAAAGACCACTGTGTGACTGTACTAATTGCGAGCAAGATCTGTCGAGGATCTTTTTCTGTGTTCTACAAACAATACCATACGTGTAATCACTGCTTTTCTCTTCTTTCCCAGTGAATACGTCAGAGATGCTTGGACTGATCGTTTACCACCTGGATAGATTTACTTCACGGTACTGCAGCATGCTTGGTAATTCTGTACACATGGGGAGAAGCCCGATGTACAATGAACACAGGTAGATTTTCTCAAACGTGGTGTGAACGTGATGTCCTTTGCCATAGAATCAAGTGGTACTGCTCGACGCTCGTTGATATCTCCTCTTTTAGGTATACATTTGTTATAAATTTATAACCAATATGCACTGCTCCTCTGTGTCTGTATGAATTGATTTTAAATATTCTACACTGTTTATACACCGCTGCAAGTCTACAAATCGATCGATTTACCAGTCTTCGCTTCATCTTCGATGGTTGCACTCACAAGCGAGATAAAATGAGAAGAAAGCTATTAACATCGAGTCAGAATGTGTTCACTACCAAGACAAAAGAATTTAAATTTCACGTTGCAAGAAACTTATACTCACAAGCGAGATATAATGAGAAGAAAGCTATTAACATCGAAGTCTGAATGTGTTCACTACCAAGGCGAAAGCAGTCAAACTTTCACGTGTCAAGAAACGTAATTACTGAGTTGATCAATTGAGGATAAAACTCAGGGTTTGTTTTGCCACAGTCAAGTACGAAGAGTGGGGCATAAGTAGGCTTCCCGTCAATATGATTCTATTGGTATCATGTCGAGGCGCAAAGCGATGTATGACTCGCATGAAGATAGAGTTCGGAGACGTCTAGCTAGGACACAAATCGGTTCCCTCAAGCGGAAACAAACCGATCGGCAGTGGAAGAAAAATTATTATAAATTAACAGATTCCCCGCGTATGAGGGACTCGTGCGGTCGATAGCATTTAAAACAGTTCCCCTTCAAAGGAACACAATGGTGAGAATTAACAGCTTCCCTGCACAATGTAGAACTTGATGTGCTGGTAAGACACAAAAGTTCCTTCATATAGGTGACAAAGTGAAGAGCCGTTTAGGAAATAATAACGCGAAGTAACAGCTTCCCGGTATAAGTTTGGTTTGATGCTTTGTAGAGAAGAGAGTGATCGCTACTATAAGTTATCTAGTTGCTGGCAATTATTACACTTTCACCGAGTTGGGTGGTGAAGCAACCTGCATCTCTACTTGTGTCCCATGTGCATAGGAGCAATACTAGAGTATTAGGAATATATCTATTTTACATTCACTGATGCTATGCATTGCCAAAACATACGCAAATGCTAGAGCTAAGAGTGCGGTTATGTCTAGGTCTGTCCAGAAACGCACGGCTTTATTACAGTAAATTCAGAAACATCCATATCATGTAAGCTACACGTTGCATACCCTTGAACTTGGATAATAGAAGTTCTTCGCCATAGTGTCCTGGTCAGTTCATTGCAATGTTATACACAGGGAGTGTTCAAGAACTAAATCGATTGAATTCAGTTGAAATCTGGTTCAATCAGACCCACTCAAGGTCGAACGGCAGCTGTATATCAGGTACTGGTGGATTCTTTCTGCTTGTAATGTTGTTGTTACATGTTACGCATTTACAAAAGATTTATATCTTATACTGAACTCGTACTACGACGTTTTTTGTAAAGGTAAATGGCGGGTTGCAGAGATTTTACGCCAACAAACTGCGTAAACTTTCCCGATGGATGAGGATAATCAATCTTCCATCAAAGATCGATTACACTCTTACGGTCTACCTCAGTATTGCTTTCACACAATTTTTAAAGGGGACAGGAATCTATATAATATCGCGTATTCGTGCCATCCGAGTTAGCGGATGGACAGTCGCTATCATAACAGACCTCTCCACTTGCTAAGAATACCTTCACATATCCTGAACCACGCGTGTCGGAATATAACTCCTTACACTCATCTAATGAACTGAATTGTTCAAAACATCTTGAAGTGAAGGGTGCCTTAGTCTAACTTTGTACTTAAATTGCATTACTGTATGGATGAATTAAGGTACGCACGGGGGCGTCACGTCGTATTATATGCGTACATACATATGTATAATTTTATACCTCTGTATGTGTTACAATCTTGCATTGATGAAATTTCGACTTTGTTGACAATTCAATCGCAATATTGACAGAGGCAGAACAGCAATACAAAGCAACTAGTGAACTAATTTATATACATTTACATGAACAATTTTGTATATGCAGCATGAAGGTCACTACTATTGAGCTCACAACACTAGATATATAAAACAGAATAAAACCCAATCGTCAACCGAGACAAGTATGTACATATTTTCAAGTATACACGTATACGTACAATCATGAGCTGAAATACAATCAATCAACAGTTGTTGTACTGTTGTTCTTAAACCGTCAGAGGTTAGCGTGGATGTGTGTGTTGGTATGTTTTCTCAAATTAAAGTTTATTCGGGCGAGTCGTCTGCCTTGGTCGTCTGTTGAATTCTAGCATTTAAATCGGTTGTCGTAGAAGTAGTATATTGTATATATTCGTGGTGTTTATTCTAGCGCAATGTATTGTATAAATATAGAAAGTTGAATTTACTGTAGATTTAGGGGCACACTGTTGACCGCAAACTCGATGTGGCTAATAAATTTGAATCGAAGAACGATAGAATTACCTGAAGTTTTATTGCTTGTACCGAGACAAAATCTCGTTTGACCATTAATAATAAACACTTATGGTTTTATAGGCACAAGCAGGTGCGGACCACAAGATTGTGGCGTAAGAACTAGTTTGCGTAGCACAAGCTATCGGGCATAGTTTTAGGTCTCTATTGTTCTAGTTATTATACGAATTGCGCTCCTTGCTACGTACAGAACAGATTTTTGCTTGCTTGCTTTATACCAACTAATATACAAACACTCGCTTCTAGTGCTTGGTGGCTTTTCGCTATATATGTTACTCTGTATTAAAGAGGGTGAGCAGCATCCATGTTTTGCTTGTCATTTGCTCGCTGGTAAACCCTTGGTATATTACTACATACCCGCTGCAAGCGTTAAGGTCGGTCGGCAGCTCGCTGATACTTAATGCAGTCCGCATTGCCAACACCCTCCAGTATGATCCAGTGTGATCCCGATTAGTGGGCTGCGACCAAGAGCATCTTTGTCACAGACCGCATCGTCAGCAGTTCCATCGTATAACACTATCTGCACAAGATCCATAGCTGAAATCCATCCTCAATTGGGCTGTACATATTGACCGAGGAAAAAGCTCCCTGCATTATGGAATGGAGAGAATTCTACATCGATATGAAAAGTTCAACACGTACGCTTTCTATATTGCAACGTTCTCATTGATGACCGCTTAGTGAAAGCGAATATGAGCAGAACTTTTCAGATGTATTGATGTATGGCCTTCCAAGGCGTTGCTCGTAGAGCTCCTACATATATGACACTACATCTTCCAGAAGCAGTCAGTCCACCCGAACTAAATTTTGAACTTGCATGCTTTAATGTCAGGGGATTGTGAGGGAACGTTTGGCAACTGGAGTCTTTCGAACATCACTATGATGTTCCGCAGTGGTATATGCAATGCCTACAATGTTAAGAGGTGCTAGGGTACAGGCGCGTCTCTCTTGCGTGAACATAGATCATGTTATGTACAAGTATAATTAAAGGTGAAAGTATGGCATACACACAGCAAGAGCTCCAACATCTCTTTTGAAAAACGGGAATATGTACTGCATGAAAGGAAGCGAAAAAAGAAAATAATAAAAAGCAACATTGCACTATCATGTACAGCACGGAGGAGAGAGAAACGTCTTCACGTAGTTAATGATGATGTCAGCCTTATGAACTTTCATCGCATAATAGAGGCCACAAAACTTCCTAAACTTATTCATTTCTTGTTCTTCCGGAGATCGGCCAACATGAGTACAGTCTCAGGGCCTTTCAGTCTGTGAAGTGTTTTTCACAATTTTCAGTTAACTTTGCTACTTCCACAAATATTTACATAATTTTCATTCCACACAAACAGCATGGTTGCGACCTTTTTAATGAACGTGTAGAATGTTGCAACCATGAATTTCCTGATTTGACACTTTGTGTATTTTCTGATCTGCTTCTCGAATTCGATGCTGTTTTGCTTTCATGATGATCAACATATCGAACAGATGGACGGAAACTCTCTCAGCTAAACCACATTTTTGGAGCCTTCAGATTTTTCACCGTCAACAAGGCGTTGTGACAAATAGTTTAATGTATATCCGTAATATGGAGAGAACCTCCTCCGCCGTTCAATGAAGATTTATATTGAGACGGGAGTGTTGAGCGAGGAATATATATATAGCAATGACAGTAACATCGGGCAATATGATTGGACGTGGACAAAGGAGGATTGTCAAACATTGTTCATGAAGGCACTCATTCCTTTAAGACTACTTCCACTTACAAAAGATGTTGCTTAGCGCACGCATATTGAAACCAAGAGCCGGAAACATGGTACAAACACGCAGGAGGACACGCCACGGGTCTTTGGGAGATATGGGATTGACTGTGTCTATGGGGACGAAAGTAGTCAGTCGGCCAAAGATAATTACGCGTAGAGATCACAAGTTTAAAGCCGCAAATACAATCAAACTTACCCCATTAAAGCATCATGGAAGCACACCTGATATTTCTACGCCCAAAAGCACAGCCTCTTCGATAGTAACCGCTCGTACACATGTAGAAGGAAACATAGAAAATAAACTTTCAACGTCGATCGTGAAACGTGAACTGCCACAACATGTTGCCAAGTTTACAAGCAACCGTGCGGACTCGGTTTTGTCACGACATTTATTGAATATAAGAACCCCTGAGGACTTTTCTCTAAGTGCAACTGTATGTTCCTATGGATATTTCTGCCTTCCCCCTCAGAGCTGGAAGCCATCAGCGGATCCTGATAAAGACGATGATGGCGTGTTTGAAAGGCCACTAAGGTACGGGAAAGACCTGTGCAACTCTGTACATGTACGCATTACGCAGCCCAATATTGGTTTACTCGTGATTGAAGAGATTGTATACGAAACAACTGAGACTACGAGCGAACAAGCTGTGGAACCAACGTCTCATGGTGGTGTTGAGTTTTCTGTGCTGAACGAGGCTGAGCTAAAGCAAGTACAAGCACAAGTAGTTAGGATGTTGAGACTCAATGAAGATATGAGTGGTTTCCATGCTGTGCATCCGGAGGCGAAGTCAAGAGGATTTGGGAGAATGTACCGGTCGCCAACTGTGTGGGAAGATTGTGTCAAAACAATTACTAGCAGCAATATGAAATGGGCTGGCACCGTGAAAATGAACGCACTGATGTGCATGCACTATGGTATGTTGAGGTAGTATTCATTTTTTATATGACCATGCTACTGACTGCTTTTTGCATATGTACGCTCCAGAATATGCTGACCACTTCTGGCGTATAAAGCTCACCATGTATAAACAGTTGTTAGCGAAATGGTCCAAGTACTATTGGCGTCAAGAACGTGATCACTCGTTGTTGTTCGTTTGGAAATGTATGTTTCTTTTGCATTTTATGTATTGCAGATGCACAAGATGTACTAGCGAAGGGCTTTAAATATCGGTATGTAAACTCGTGCAACAAAGTAACCAGAATTCGTTCATATACGGTGTAAATATATACAGGCAAGAAGGGCTCTTTTCCAGTCCCTTCTGAATTCCCACTTGATCCAGAGGAGTTAAAAGTAAAATGCAAAGTAGGCTATCGTGCCCAACGCATTATTGAACTTGCACAGCTGTTCCAGTCACCGCCCGCACCTTCAACGCTTCCAACATTCACTTACACCGTCAATGGAGTTACTGTTCAATCACCATCTAAACCAAAACGCTCAAGCATCGCCAGCAAAACTGATAATAATGATATGACAAAGGAGGAAAAGAAAGTGAGAACTGCTCTTGCACGAGCTCACAAGAAAAAGCACCAACAACTGGACAATCTTAGCAAAGTTATGACAATGCTACTGGCGGATGATCCAACTGTTGTTGTACCTGATAGTCAGGACGCGTTCTTGCTAGTCAAATCTTTAAATGGGTTTGGTGATTTTGCCGCCTCCAATGTAATGCAACTGTTAGGGTACTACAACCATGTGCCTGCTGACTCTGAGACTGTACGTCTGTTCCGTGAACATCATATTAAGGAACTTCGGGTGAACACTCAGGGTACAAAAAACTACGATAACTTGTTTGCTCATGTACGTGCGCACTACAACAAATATGATCCCTACCAGTTTTTATTTTATTGGTAAGTATAGTATTCCTTGCGTAGTTTCTACCCGTATTTGTAATCTTTTATACACAATGGTGCGTTTTATGTGTACAGCAAAGTGTTTCCTCAGATGACCATTCGGTGCTCTTTTGAAGTTTTCAGCTACACTGCACTTATCTTTTTTTGTTTGCGCTAACAACCAGGTTCGATCTATGGCTGAACTACGAAAACAAAACGGGCATAAAATCTACACGCTGGTTAGTGGAGCGATTGGTCACTGGACAAGGGGATAATAAAGGATTGACTTTCCCACCAACACTGCAGGTCTAAGAATACAATAAATGGACCACCCAAGATCATCCATCACCTTTCTATCAAGAATCTACAGCGCTAAGGTGTCAAAAGCATGTGAAATTGACGTTGCTGAAGTCCCGAATTCTTAAACACGATTGCCTAAAACGCGATGCGACACGTTCTAATGAATATGTTAAATATGAACTCCTTACGTAGTGTATGATATTTTAGCCCTCATAGTTTTAAGTCTAGTGTGTTCAAAGGAATTGTGCAGAATCTGGATAATCTGTCGTTTGTTTGTTACGAACTGACTTTCAACATTCCATGCGAATATTCTAATCATACCTTGCTGGAAATAAATTGCTAATTCGGTATTTGGCCCTGATTACCAACTGTATTGACTTTGTTAAAGAGTTCAATGAAAAATGGATTGCTGTTTTTGAGATTATATATTTCCATCGATAAATGCGGAACAAGGATGAATAGATCACACCATCTCTAACTCACAATGTAATCTCTTACATTTTAGATGGGCATAATTTTATTCAAGTAGTAGTCATTACGAGGGATAGAAAAAATGTATGATAACTAAATTGGGAGATAATTTCGGCGGAATTTGTTGAAGTCAACCATGTATCATGGTCGTAGCCAAACCTGTATACAGTTTGTTCATTTTCAGAAGCATGCTGTGCACGAACACACCTGGAAAGAAATCGATTAGTGTACTGGATACAATGATATTTGTATTACTGTTCGTATGCGTACATTGATGTATTTCTCTGATTCGCGGATGCCGCCCGCCCGTACATGCCTGCAGTCCTACTTCAAGATCATTTAAATAAAACCGCCGAAGAGGTGTTGGGTATTTTACCATACGAAAATCGAAAACAAACACTAATTATATATGTGCACATACTAGACTTGAATGTAGGTGCCATGTGCATACCAACGTGTGAACTGTACGGAAGCTCAAGAGTTCACTTGTACATGCTTACGAACATACGTGTACTGGTGTTCTATAAAATCGTACACTTCGGCTATCTTGAAATCGCTACTGCGCAAATACAATACAATCTATATGTCAGCTTCAGAATGTTTTTTAAAACTCGAAAGTGTATTACGGATACATGGTTCCATACCACATCTACGTACACCACGCTGAGCGGTTCTTGTAAAGAATATAAATCGAATATGGCTAAACAACCATATATATATATATATATATTCGTATACGTGCGCACTATCTCATCACCTACTGCACCAGTGCAACTAAATTTGGATTACGTCTTAACAAATCTGGAAATTTTTACATAGGTCAATGTTTGACTGCGCTGGTCGTCTGTACTGTGTCGATAAAATGTCTTCCAATTACTTAACAAACCCATAATGGCAGCAAATCACTATACGCACATAATGCCAAGCAAGGGATGCGCAAACAAACCTATCTGTAATCGAGGGAATAAATTTTCAACTGCTTGCTGTACCGTATCTCCCTCCAGCTGTAAAGTAAAAACTTGGTGACTCGCAATATAACTGGTATCATACTCAAAGAACTGTTCTTGTTGATCTGTATTCCTCTGCATACATACAGACGTACACACGCACGCACACTCACAAGAAAATACGCGCGCACGGACGTATGTACACACGCACGTACACACACATACGCAGACGTCGACACACAAACATGCACATATATATGCTGAGATGTAAATCACAAGACATGAAATTTAAAGTTTAAGCTTAGTTTATGCTTTTCTCGGCATCATTCTCAAGTGACAACAGAGGATAGTAGAAAATATATAATAGCCAAATATACAGGAATGTTTTTAATATTTTCGAATACCTTAAGCGCAAGAAGTAGCTAGCACATAACAGTGTAGGTAGTCCCTTTAAAAGATACAACAAATACATATTACTTTGCACCATTTCACGTTATATCCGTACCGTGGAGTTGTTTGCAAGGTACTTATCAGTTTCATAAGTGGCGTTCTTCGATCACGTTGTATTCGTACAAACAATTTTGGTATTCAGTCAAGTTTTATAGCGGTAGTCTATTGTGCATGTACTTGCATGTTGCGCATTTCAATCGTGTGTTTATAATTTAAGAGAGGAGATTTCCGTTGAAAAGTATTGCATGAAGATAAATCTCAGTAGACATAGTCAGGATTTTGGTATAGATTAGATTCACAAATTAAAGCCAGTAAAGACAAGCACACGTTCCACACCTCAATATGTACATGTGCAGCAGTAGGTTTGAGATAGCTCGCTCACTAACTGGGTGAAGTACAGCTAAAGGATGAAGTACAATTTGTTTGATCGTACACACGCTTCTCGACTCTGTATCGCAAGTATTTCAATTTGTATTTGGGTTTCGTATTCATCGAATGTTGGAATTGTTGTTTCGTTTCCAGAGCGGTGGAATACACAGGTGAGTCGAAATTTGGACACCTAGTTCGGTATCCACAACACCTCCAACATGGCTGACGCGGTATGTACATTATTCACTGTTCACCAGTATATGAAATAATCTGTGTGTACGTTTTGTTTCAGTTTGTTAATTATATTTTCTTTCGATGTATATATAGAAGCCAACCAATCTATCAGCGCAGGATGAAGAGTTCTTGAAGAAGTTTGGGAGATTGCCACCAAAGAACAAACTAGCTCAAAAGAGAATGAACCGGGGTGGGGTATGTTATATTATTGTGTAGTAGTTGTATATGAGTAGAAGTGTATTTTTTAGTGAGAATAGTTCAACTACAGCGCCTTTGCAAACGTGTGACACTGATCGAGTAGGTTGTTGTGCTAACAATATACACATTCAACGCTTCAACGCTGACGCTGCTTGTGACATCTACGTGTTTGTTTCATGTTCGTTCTTGCTATTACGTAAAATTGGTGATTCGCGAGTCATTGTGAATTGTAATTTTGTTTTGCTGTGTAACACATCCCTCCGCGAATTCTTGTCGCAGATTCTAGTATAGGCTTATAGTTTGTTCTATTCAATAGTTAGTTGTGGTCAAAACTAACGAACGACTAGGTATTGATCACAATGTGTACTGAGGATATTTTCTTACATTTTTCTACGGAATATAGGAGCGAAAGTACTTTGACTCTGGAGACTATGCTTTAAGTCAAGCTGGAAAGTCTAGTAATAAAGTAGGACACGCGTTGCCCACACCCGAGACTATCCCTCATCATTCTGATAACGTCCAGCCAAAGAAACAATCACATCTTTCAGAAAATACGTCTGCCGGCCTTGGTGAGGACAAAACAGTGCCGAGCAGCACATGAAAATGTGACAGGGCAAGCGTTAATATTCGCTATTTTTTTACGTATAAAGAACGGACAATAGTGAAATGTGAGGAGAGCGAGTAGGAGATTCGAAGTTTTTTTTTACCATTTCTACTAGAAGAAATATTACCCGTGAATATGGGGCGGTATAGCAGACTAAGTACTTAGGTCTTGCATCTGCTCAACTACACCGTTAGGATGTGTTACTGCCAACAAGGAAAGGGGGGGATGTTAGAATCAAATTAATAAACAACAGTTATGATATAAACCCTCTACCTTAATTACCTTTTTCTCACATTAAGACATTAACCAAGTGCATGCTTGAATGTGTACCACAGTTCAATAGTATGAGTATAATAAAGTCCTTTAAGCCATTACTCCGTGTTGTGGCTAAAAGTCTAAATTATTGACCAGGATGATAAAAATGAGTGCAATATTTCTCAGTAAGCGAACAGGTTACAGTAGTATTTTAACTAACGTGCAACAGTTTGTTTTTCTCAAGATGGATACTCCAAATGCACCAAACATATTCAAGAATCAAACGTCACACAAAAATCATCAGATGTGCGAGCTAGAATTTATATCCGTGTTGAAACATTCTTAACTCTTCCTGAGTTACTTCCCCCGTGTAGAAATTTGTTGACAACACAGCAATAGGATGTCTTTAGCCTCGCGCAACAACACGCCATGGCCAGACTCGATTTAGATACTGTACGTGCGTGCATATGACCAGAGATTTAACTCTGAACTAATATCATTAGTAGAAGAGACACTGCTGTGGTAATTAATTGTCTGTCCAAGCCAGATGCGAAAAACAACTCTTGTCGGAAGCGCAAACATCTTGAGTATGGATTTTTAAGTCTTCTGTCGATATTGAAAACAGTCATTCACAATAACACGTCAAGTGACAACAAGTTAAGTATTCTAGTGAGAAAATAAGGATAGCTGGAACAAAAACTATTGGTTGCAGTAGGTAACGGATAGAAAACATCTAATCAACAACACAAAACACTTAGAAGCCTGTCTGTCTCCTTCACCTTCTTGCCTACGCGCCTGCCTGCCTGCCTGCCTGGCCTGCCTTAGTCTGTCTGTCTGTCTGTCTCTACACATTCACTTGTGCTGCTCGCGAGTAGTACACATTCAGATCCTCATACCCTCGCCCACGAAGCCACATCTACACTCGCACGCACCTCCGCACATACAACTTCACTTGAGAGTTTCAAGCATGCTTATTACAGAGTTTCGTATCGTGATGCCCGTCTCCGTTCCGGAGTACCAGGTGGGTCAGTTGTTTACCGTTGCAGAGGCATCGAAGAATGAGACCGGGGGCGGCGATGGAGTTGAAGTGATCAAGAACGAGCCCTTCGAGAACCACAAGGAATTCGGCAATGGTCAGTATACCTTCAAGAAATATCATTTGGCTTCAAAGGTATGCATGCATAACTATATATTTACATGTTTTCTGGAGTCATCTGCAGTTGAAATTTAGTCAGAATGACACCCAAGTAGTTTTTGGGACTAGATTCCTATCTTCATTATATAGAAAATCGGTTTTGTTAGACCTTTACTTGCAAATTGACACGGTCTGCATTGTCACTGGTAGTGAAGGATATGTTCATGTTGTGGTTATGCAGCTGCAGCTCAACACGTACATACACACACACAGAGAGAGAGAAGGGAGAGGGAGAGAGGGAGTTTCACATAGTCACGGTCAGCACGGTTACAAGTAATATTATGTTCGTCATTTCTATGTACACGTCACGAGCTTAAGATCCTACTCACATAATCAAGTTACGCAAGCTCCACTCCGCGTTATCACAATCATATTTAACACACATGTTATCCCAAAACTCTATGGTCTTATGCATTGTTAAGTATATGATTTACCCGCTACTTGAATGTGTAGGTGCCCAAGTTTGTCCGCATGCTTGCACCTGAAGGTGCTCTTGTACTCGAGGAAGAGGCGTGGAATGCCTTTCCCTACTGCAAGACCGTGCTAAAGAACCCTTCCTACATGAAAGATAACTTTTTCATTGACGTGTCCACACACCATCTTGATGACGCTGGAACCACTGATAACGTACAAGCTTATTGTTTCTATAGTGTTTTTATAGTGTGTTTCTGCTGTTCGATCGAGTGTATTTATTAAATCTGACTATTCGTATGTTCCTACGTGAGTATTTTTTGAATTGGTGCGTGCCGGTGTATATGGTACAAAAATGTTATTATACATTAGGACATGCACGATGTTACGATAGTTTGGTACGTCTCTTGCAATGCGAATGTTAAGATGTGGAAAGTTGTGCTAGGGGGAATGAATGTGACTGCGGGTTTGTGGCCGATTGTGAACAGAGTACGCTAATTTTTTATGTTTCTCACTGTCTATTCGAATCGTTTATTCGTTCAGGCACACAACCTCGACAGCAAGCGGTTGAAGATGAGAAAAATCGTAAACATTGACATAGCTGTTGACAAGGTTCCCAGTGCTGATTACACGGTATGTATGCCATGTGCACATACTCGTGCGTGTTCTATATTCTGTCTATCAACACGACAATTATGCGTATAACAGTTGTTCACATGAACATACATCCATATGCGCTTGCGTACTACAAACTATATGCACTTTACATAACAATATACACAAATCGTCATCTCAAGAAAATTTAATGTTATCTTTATTATTATGCGTTTTATTTCCAAAATGCGTAGAAAGAAGAAGATCCCGCTTTGGTCAAATCTACAGTGACCGGTCGAGGACCTCTTCGCAAGGGATGGCAGGTATAAATTATGATTTTGCTTTTCATTACATTGCTTTACTATATAATGCGTTTTCGTACTATAACACTACAAATCTTCACATGTAGTTAAATGTGCACGTGTAAAAAATGATTATACAGCTATGGAGTGCGTGTGTAATGATGAAAAATTGTGACGCGCAGTCTTTATAATCGTGTCTGAATTTCCCTAAACATTAGCGCATGTATGTTTTGTGTTCTCGGTACGAAAAATCTTGTAAGTATGCTTTAGAATATAAACAGACGCATAACTCATTCATTGTTGCATCTATTTCCATTAATTGCCTTTGTGTAGTCCAGTGCAAACCCCATAATGACCTCATACAAGCTGGTCACATGTGAGTTCAAGTGGTGGGGTTTACAATCTCGAGTTGAGAAACTAATTATGGACTCTGATGAACGATTGTTCAGAAAGTTCCATAGGCAAATGTTTTGCTCACTAGATAAGTATGTGATAAACTGCTTACGCGCATACAGATATATACATATGTACATACATGCTTGACGCCATATTTGACTTCGAAACAAATATGGTTATATATTGTGAACACTGTTGAGTGGATATTGTAGTACATCCGAGTAATTTATATTGTTCACGAATTCGGTATATATATGCTGACATGGTTCACTAAATCGTATTCAAAGGTACCCGTGTCTATTTTGTATATTTATGTCACGCCGATGATACCTGTAGACTTTAAGCTCGACTTCTCACGTACACAGGATAAAGCCTCATTTGCATCTTGCACATACGTGAAGGGAGTTTACGTGTGGTATTTTCTTCCATCCTTCTCCTCTCCAGCGATGCACATTTACGCACTGATTTACATGTTTTTCTTCGTATGTGTGCATACACGTAGATGGCACAGCTTAACAATGGCGGACATCCGTGCGCTTGAAGACAAGGCTAAAGATGAAATGGATAAGCAGCGTAAGGAGGCTGAACTTCGTGGTGTGAAGGGTGAGGACGAAGACTAGGTAGAAATGTGTCGCAAGATTTTCTCTCATATACTAAATATACACCCTCTCTTTAGGTTATGGGGGGGGTTTAGAAATATACGCAAACAAAGTATGCAGCTCGAAGTGGATTTATTGTGACTGTGGTTGTGTCTCAGATGTGTCGATCAGCTTATTACTGGTATTCCTCTTTTGCACAACATGTCGAAGTGTTGAATGTCGTTGTCATACAATAAACGAATTCTTCAGTTCGGGTTCTTGCCATTAGTACTAGATAAAGACTGTGATACCAGAAGTGTATATTGGATTCCTCCTTCTTATCTTATCCGTGTCTGTTCTTATTTCTAATTGTACGTGCCTGCATGCGAAAGCTCTCTTATGGTTCATTGAACGATGGTGGATAGAACGTGTTTTTGCTTTGTATGGAGGTACACTGTTCATTTCATTGCTAAAAGCAACATATATATCCCAGCGAGGCAACACAGCTACGCGTTTGAACTGTAGGGTTTCGTACTTACATATGGTCAAGGTTGGGAGTAAAAGTGAGGGGTCATTAAAATAACCGAACAGTGAAAGTGTTCTGGGTCATTAAAAAACCCATGAAAGTTTTGCCGCATGTTATATATATATAGCAGATGCACACACGCATTTATATAGATAATAACACACACACCATAAGTAATAAACATGTCTACGGATGGCAAGTTACTGCCGACTAAGGATGAAGTTTGGGCCTGCAGTGAGGTGTACAACCTATTCAGCATTTGTCGCAGTACGTGAAGTTGTGACTGATTGTTTTGTTTATTGGGCATTGGGGGATATGGCTACGTACTCAAGAGTCCTAAAACCTTATTCGTTGTATCCTAGAAAACCGTTTCATTCCACATTTCATGGGATACAATATGTCCTTAAATAATGCAAGTACCCATGACAAGGAGAAATCAATCTGAGATTTGGTGAAAAATTTGTGTTTACAAAGATGCACTTCTCTCTAATGTTTTAAACACTTTCGAGGTTTAGGGTTTAGTGTTAGTTTAGCGATCGTAGACAAGGCAATGCGCAACTGACATGAAGAGAGCCGTACACATAGGGCATCCATTTACTATCATGAACACGCGAACCTATAAATCTACTGTTATAAAATCCCGTATCGGCGCAGTTATGACTTACAAAACGTGCAACGATTATTCAAGAACACCCCCGCCTACGTGCAAAAACGTGTAGCTCGAAACTGACCAATACTGAGCATACGTACACCCTCCAACGAAAGATTGATTGTCAGATATAGCTAACTATCAAATTGGTTATTGCTTGCTACCATGCTTGCATGCACGTACGTACTACACGAATGCTCAGGTGTACGATACCAATCGACAAGTTATTGGCGCACTGGTAAGCTAACCGATTGCTACCCGTACCTAGATGAGTTTAAGGAGTGTATGAAAATGAAACTTGCCAGCAAAGAAAGCAATATAGTATGTTAAATGTCAAACGTACCACGCCACTGCCTTAGTACTTGTCCTAGCTTTCATAGCACACAGACGCAGTATAAATATTTTTTACTGTTTATATCTAAAAGCTGTTTGTTACGCACGAAGCTTCCCTTTGCTCAAACACTATACTCTCATGTATAAAAAGTAATGACAGAATTTTGTATTTCCATTTGCTCCACATCTCGTTACAGGCAGCAAAACAGGCATATCATGCAAAGAAAAATGCTGAAGTGCAAGCGGTGAGACCAAGAGTGTGGACGCTAAGACAGCCTGGGGAGGAACTCCCAGATTTGTGGGCGTCGCAGACATCGAAATAAGTGTACTGTATATATATATAGTACTAGTTAGTAAAATATTATGCCATCCTACTGTTCCGATCCATCGCGCGTGCAAAAGTGAGGTTGCTTTGCACAGGAGAGAGTATTAGAGTTGCTTTCGTACGACGGGAAATACACAATTTCCGATGAGAATTTTCACTTTTGCGGTAATTTTACTGTCACAACAATTGCCACACATTATCAGATCCCTTTTTATCTTATCGGGTATTGTTTGTAAACTTTTAAAGTATTGCTTTGCATAGTTCGCATGTTGCTGAGGAAAATTTGGGGTTGGGTGTGAAAGCCACAGACATAAATAAGGGCATGTATATAAATAGTCTGAATATTAGCGATAATGATTCTCTTAGCTGTATCCTCTACAATGTACGTATTTAAGTATGTCCACGAGTAAACTACATATAATTCTTCAATTCTTAGTAAGAACTTTTCCCAGTAGTTAGGAAAGGCCGAGTACATTGACGAGCGTTGTATGTAGTATAGACCGAAATTTCTTGAATAGACTAACTCGGGCCGCAATTATTAATGAATATAGCGGTATTCATATACTGTCCTCCTAAATTTACATTAGATGTAAGTGGCATCATTGTGAACGTTTCACTCAATGAAGGCGTTCCTCATATCCTCTTTGTTGTAGACCTACACATCATCGACATTGCGAAAACTTTACTTTTATTCAACACCACACAACGTACATACATATGCGCACATGCATGTGACACAAGTATACTCAAACACAAATACGTGTTTAAATCAAGCAGCCACCACTTCCTCAGACATTGAAAAATCTTCACTAGGAACATGATCACTTGATTGCTCTTGCAAATATCTATTCATAAGAACTAATGTGTCAGACATCCACACATCCAGAACTCTCGAGAGTTCTTCTTTAAACTGTTCTTCCCATACATCTCGTGTAGCGTTGAGCCCTTCTCGCATTTCAAGTAGAAAACTCTCTCTCTGCAAGAGTTCTACTCCCGCATTGATTGAGTAATCGGCTCCAAGGCCAGCCAATGCTCCTATAACACCTCCAATTGGGCCTATATGTGTGTGCCACCGGTGCGAATATGAATTTTTACCTGCGTACTAGGATATACACATACACAAGCATGTACTAGCAGAATATGCAAAGGAAGGACATAATCGTACGACGGGATAAAGTACCATCTACCTATATATAGCTATGAAGATAATATTGGTGTATGTACGTATATTTACATGTGTGGCTATTAAAACAATGGCGTAGTGATATTTCATGTGCAGTACGTCTAATTTATTATTACTTACCAGCAAGCATACCCATAGCAGCAGCACCCCCAGCAGCACCTCCTGCGGTCAACGATTTGCCAACAAATGGAGCAGAAATTTTCGCTAAAAACCCTGTTTTAAGTGTGGGCGTGCATGTATATGTGTATGAGTCGACTGGTACAATAATGTACGTGTAAATAATGGTACACGAACAAGTGATGAGTGAAGAATTGTTGCCGACACTGTAAACTTAACGTCCACATATGCACATTTCGCATATAGTCTTCGCGTGCACGTACACCATGTTCATCCATATACAATAAACTTGATTCATATATACATTCCACACAACCTTCCACCCTCAGTTAGGCTTCCAATAGCGTTCGCTCTCATACTGTGGCCCGCCTAGCTTTACTACATACATACATCGACACAGTACACACACGTACGAATATGAACTGACACAAAACGCATATATATATATACATACGTACATTTAAATATGCATATATACATACCTTTAGCTGCTGCTGCTCCACCTACCTTGCCCATTCCACCTATACCGACTCCTTTAACACCACCTATAGCTACGGCTTTTCCCATCGTAGCTCCACCTAATGTCAAGGCCATTCCCAGTCCAGCACCCTCTGGCCCCTTCTCATGCGATGCGACAACACTACGTTTGCATTCGGAGGAGTTAGGCATAATGTGTATAATATTACAAAACTAATATATGTAGCAATAGTGCAAATACGTGTAGAGACGAGTGTGCGCTCGCACAGACGATCTATAGTTATACACACATACACGTATACGTATACATGTACACACAAATGGACATGCCTGTTAACTTTATTTAGCTGAGTGGCCCAGTCAATGCGCATGTTCACATCTTGTACGGTTTTAGGTTCTGTATGACTGGTTTCACCTTCGAGGAAAGCTCGAAACTCTTTTTCGGTATCCTCCAGTAGCGAATGATAGTCACTTTGCATTTGCTACACATTTAGTTCGTGGTATTGAAAGATTCAAAAGTGTCTACATGCGGCGATGCAAGCATAAGACATACACAGGAACATAAGCCTATAGCAACCCAAGATGCCAGAATGAACTCGTTACAGATACACACATCCATATTAATTTTAGACACAGTAACGCCATACACATGCACATATACGTACACCCATAAACATGCGTACGCATACACACAAATAATCATAAGTGCATGTGGATATGACTGGAATTAATGTGAACTCACCTGGAAGGACAGAAAGAATGCTCTTTCAAGTTTCACATCGTTAAGCTCTGGCCGTAGCACGATCAGCTCGTACTTCTTTTGAAGATACTTCACCACATCCATCGCCACTACGTCCCCCATAGTCATACCTAAAACATAAAGTAAACTGTTGAGCCGGTGAATATGGACGACAAGTTGTTCAAACATAGCCTATACTAACACTGCATTAAGTACATAGTCGTATACACAACAAACATGGGTGCGAATAGTCAAGAACAGAAATTAAATGTACACGAATTAAAACACACCGCTTGGCAGCACTTTCACCAAGTTTCGAGCCACAGACGTTGACGCGCACGAGAGAAGTTTGTACGTCGTCGTGTAACTAAAGTACTAGCCCCATTAGTACAGCATAGCATACGATACACAGAGAGGTATGAATATATAAGTATGAGCGATGGTCCATAAATATATCTGTGCATTACTACTATCGTGTAGTCATTGCATCCAACAAACTCTTTTCTACAAATCATAGTAGCACTTCCAATCATTCAACTATACTGATATGTACATGTTTGATTACACAATTAAATACCATATGAGATTGCTATTGATACAACATTTAACTGACGTAATCACACAGCATAGATACGAACTGTGCACAAGTTATTTACAGACCTACACATACATACACGATGTAACTTCTCTAATCTTGCTCAGATACAGGCAGCTAAATAAAGAAATAAATATGCATATGTATGTCCAAGATAGTCAAGTATAATCAAACCACATTGCATAAAATCATAATATCAAGCAGATGTATAAGGAGATCCGTGAAAAGTTCTGACTCGAATCTTACTGTCCTGGAATATGTCTTCGATCTTGGGTATTACATACACACGAAAACTACATGTAAACATTATAGCCAATGGCATTGTCAGAGTGATTATAAGAGTAATTGCACTTCCTACGACTTACATAGACTTCCGGATTTGTGCGATACATATAGTATGTTTTTACATTATACACTTCGAAGGGCAAAACACGTATTACACTTTTTATCGCATCAGAATTCTTGCTATATCTACACACATGTACAATGCACGAGTTTCACAACCAGATATTCCTGGATTACACACCCAGTCAGCGAATTTCTCGGACCGATCCTCGAAGTTCTGGAATACTTCTTCTAAGTTTCTGTGCACTGTGGGTTGGATGTTCGCCTGAATTTCCTCTCTCCTCTCTTCCAGTTGCTTGAGCTATTATACGATTGATTTTGATGGATATTTCCGTATAAATCACAACTGGCAAACAACAGCTACATGTGTACGTACGCTTTGCGTTAAAGATGTACATAAACATATGTGATTGTACGCGTCTTGAATTTAGATAGATGTGGAATGATTTTTGCGTTCGTTCATCAGATTGCGGAAGCCACTCACTGCTTCCTATATTTCTGAGAGAGTGGCTTCTACAACAAGTACACGCAGACGTCACGTGTGTTGTGTGCTTATTGTATAGACATGTGTGAGTGAGTATGTGTGCCCTATCATATACTCCAACCACCACTGTGTTGAATGTACACTGATTTATGTGAGTTCTTGCTGTTACAAACCTTTGCGCTGGATGTATGCTGATATATGTGTGAAGGAGTGTAATTCAGAGAGCTTGAGAATATAGGCATTGACTTTATTTGAGAGACATCTAAGTAACACACAAGTGAAGAACACTGTTCATATATCTACATGACTTGATTGCTAATTACTAACCGTAGAGGAGAAAATCATTGCTTACTGTCTTTAAATAACACTTAATATTTTCTTCTTAGGGAAACACTACATGTACAAAGAAAAACTTGGATACACACACTCGAAAAAAGTACTACTCCTACACTCGGATATACATCCATACACATACAACTACAACAAACAAAAGCTCTACATACTAATCCATCGATATACACACATGTATCTATATAATTGTAACTATACATACCCTGCGCCGAATAAAATCATTAGCAGCCACTGTTGTTACTACAGAAGTTTGGGTTTGTCCGTCGCTGCGTCGAAACCATATCTTAGTTTCAGGCTCAACCTTCCGTGAAGAAATATTCAAAAATTCCAAAGATTCTGATTAATAAAACAACTAGGAATGGAAAAGTTGTTGGACATGCTACTAAAGGTTTACTTGTGGACGTATAGACATTCAAGACATAAATTGGGATACAAATATCACTTCACACGGGATCTCATGACTTAAACCATTCAACCACGCATCGAAACAGACGAATCTATTCCCATTATGTAACTGTTTCGTGCATAATATTGCCTACCTGTCTTTCAATATTAACGGTAGTCTTTGTCGTATCTTTGTGAGCTTTCGTCTCGAACTCCTTCCGCTTCAGGACAGAATCATAGTAATATCTAGACCAATACGAAAGACCGAGAATTCCGCCGCCAGCAACGGCAAGTGTACGTACAGCAGAGAGTGCACCCCTATATATACACAAGCGATGAGGGTATATTGGTTTGTGTAGCACACCCAGGTACATTCGAATCAGTGGAACGGAACTAGTTGTGTTGTTATTAAATGTGTACATCACATCCATAGACAAAAGATAAACACGGTATACATTGCAACAGTTTTGATGAGAGTATTGTTATATTTGTACACGGAGGATTGCGAAGAAGTGGGGCTAGTACAGGGAACTCCTCAAAAGACATCTACATGCCTAAATGCCATTATTTAGTTGCCGAAATGCACCTCAATCAGCCAAAATGTTGTTCTACTATTTGAGGTGTACGGGGCCGCTATTTAGTTTGTTTCTTCTTCTAAGCATGTCCACACGTCCAATCCTGTGAGAGTACATATGAATGAAAGTGAAGGCTTCTTGTAAACGTAACGCATACAACATTAGTACTAAACAAGTGCTTCCACACAAGCCATATCATGGAAGTATCAATAACGTCATCAATTTTGTTCAGGACCTCTCTTTGGACATTCGGACATTCGTAGGACACTCTTTGGACACTAGATATATTTATAGAACACTGTTTCCTTGGACATTAAGACATTTTTTGGACACTATTTGGACATTTGATTCTGTCATCACCAACCGCACGGCATCCGAGTGCCATACAGCCGCAGCTTTCGTAACATGCGTGGGTGCAAAAAAAACAAAAAAAACCCAAGTTTAACCGCCCTTTTGTTATAGTTCGTAGTATGTGCTAGACCATGTGAAAAACTACATTATTTTTTCTCATAAAAAAACTTAGTTTTATCAAACTATTCAGGGTTCCTCTTTAGTTGTCTACTATTGGTATACATAGGTCAAGCAAGCGCTTGTTGCTGTAGGCCCGAGCCGTTCAGACCAAATTTGGGATTTTCGTCAAATTGCACACCACTTGCCGTACGGAGCGACACCCACCCACCCATACACACAAACATAAACACACACATACACATACAGTTATACACATACACATACACATACACATACACATACACTTACACTTACACTTACACTTACACTTACACTTACACTTACACTTACACTTACACTTACACTTACACTTACACTTACACTTACACTTACACACACACACACACACACATACACACACATACACACACACACACACACACACACACACACAACACACACAAACACAACACACACACACACA
>JAWQFL010000002.1:3286383-3519818 GCA_033442365.1 Creolimax fragrantissima
ACACACACACACACACACACACACACACAAACACACACAAAACACAAACACACACACACACACACACAAACACACACACAAAACACTTCTTTCGCTTCGTATTCCAGGCGAAACACGTACGTTATTATTTTCTATTATCTTACATTTCTACTGGTGTCTTCCAGGTTCGCACAGTCAACCGTATACATATATACGTATATAGAATAACATTTGTTCGGTTTGTTTTGATTTAAAAGTAACAATGGCGTTGAGCAATCAAGAGGTCAACAAGCAAATCCAGCACATGGTGAGTTCTTTTTTTTGAGTTCCGAACGTGCACGGTGTTTTTCCCCATGCATGCTATTGATCTGTCGGTGAAAATATGTTGATCTCTCGTGTTGGAGAATATATTTCGAGTGTATTCCTTAAACTCTCTTGACGTCGTTATAACGTGAGAAAGTGTGGAAGGAGATTTGAACCGACTCGTCGTAAAAGTCTCATGGTCAAGAGTACAAGCTTATAGCGGTTCCTGTACTGTTTTTTTCGTCCAAGCACTCGTACTAAGCATGCTATCTGCTGAATTGTCTCAAACACTGCAGGTCAGCTTCATTGAGCAGGAGGCTGCTGAGAAGGCGAACGAGATCCTGGTTAAGGCGGAGGAAGAGTTTAATATTGAGAAGGGACGCATCGTTCAGCAAGAAAAACTTAAGGTTATGGCACAGTACGAACGCAAGGAAAAACAAGTCGACACACAGCGAAAAATTGTGTACTCTAACCAACTGAACAAATCTCGTTTGCAAGTGCTTCAGGCACGCGAAAATCATGTCACTAATTTGCTTGAGAAGTCCAAAGCAGAACTTCACGAGACTGCGAAGGACAAATCGAAGTACATTCCCATGATGAAAGGTCTTCTTATTGAAGCTTGTTACGCACTTACCGAACCAACGGTCAAGTTGATTTGCCGGTCGTCCGATAAAGATTTGGTGGAAGAATTCCTCTCTGATGTTGAGTCCAAGTACAAGAAGGCTACCAACCTTCCCATTAAGTTCTCGTTCTCCGAGGAGACTCTCCCCAAAGAAGGATCTGGTGGTCTTATTGTGACTAACGAAAACGGGCGCATTCGCATTGATCAGACATTGGAAGAACGTCTCGCAACAATTGCGGAAAAGACTGCTCCCGCTATTCGAACCATGCTTTACGGTCTGTCCGAAGGTCGTACGTTCTTCGACTAAATATGCCAAAAAAAATTCCCCGTGAATGCTTTCCAACAGGAGTTTACGTTGTCACGTTCGATTTATGAGGGTTTTGTGTAATAATTTGGGAGTGGTTTTGTGATATCAGTTGTAGTGAGATATTTTGACAGCAGTGGGCACCAGAACTGTACTATACTTGAACTGCCGTACGTATTTTCTTATATAGTTCAGGATGGGGCGCTGAGTTGGAGGGACATGAAGTACACGATCGATAATATTTTGTAGTCATGTGTACTGCTTAATCTCTGGCTAGTTAGTCTTTCATAGCATGCGCTCTCAATAAGACGATGTGACAGCAGTGCCCATTGGAAGCAACAAAATATAGCCTTACAGAATAAATCACCACAAGATAGAATTCATATATGCCGTTTTAGTTTTTCAAGGGGTACGGCCACTTTTCCTCTCATTGGCATACAAGCCCCGAAAATATCTTTATAGTAGCGGTCATGTTGAACTCTACAAACATGTAAGGAGTGAGATTGTTTTCAAGTATTCAAAGCACGAATATTGTGCCCTTAGCTTTCTACAATTTTAAGTGCATGGATGATAACGCGCCTTTGAAGACAAAGAAAAAGTTGGTCGACATAACGACAAACTGGTTCACTGATGCATCAAGCGCGGAGCAAGGTTCTCGTACATACTTAAAACATTTGAAGTCCACATGCATTCTTATTTCTTTCAATGTAAACATAACGGGAGACTATTTCTTTTGTGCACCATGTTAAGTTCGAAATTAGCACGAGCGTGTCGACGAGGACGCCTCAGGTTAACGAACGCCTTTTAAATATGTTTGACTCTCAACTATTTCACGAAGTGTATATATGGTGACTTGTAAATGGGCATTGTGCGTTGTGCATCCAAGTTGTCCGTTTGGTTCTGTATTTGTGCTGGTGGAGATCATACATGGCAATATAAACATGAATATATCTCCTGGGTAGGTCTGCGCGCTATCAATTAATATATGTGAAATATGGCACAAAGTTGAGCTTCATGATTGCCATCAGAGTGTAACAGCATCGCTAATACAGTTTAGTGTGATGTGAGGAGAAAACTTACCAGGGTGATTCAACACAGAGCGCGAGACCATGTGCGATATAGTTCTCATGAGCTTTATGCAAAACTAGTTTCGACAAAAAATATTAGCAATTCAGATATATGACGACTCTGTAAACTGGTGCATAGTATATCTATGAGCACGTGAACCATGCATACCTGTATATTCGCAAGTAAGCTACACACATGTAAAGGCACCTTATTGATAAAACACACGAATCTTATTCTTTAATCCACCTCGACTACTCGCTATATTATGGAATAATTTACCACTATCTGTATGCAGTTAGTTGACAGCACAGTATGTTAAAGAGAAAGGACACTGGTGACAGCTATACAATAAGTGCGGTCGGTGTTCATGTGAGGGTGTGTGCGCTGTATCCTCCTCACAACAAAGATCCTATATAGCAGATTTGAACAATATTACTATAGTATTTTTCTTACAATAGCTATCGAGATTAATCGTCACATATTACTATATGTCCGAATAAATATAGAAACATTAGGTAACGGTATGAAGAACATGTAATCAGGACTATCTGCACAGTAACTCTCCACGTATTGCGCCTCAGTAGAATACATGTATTGGCGCACTCTTCATATTAATGTTTACTCCGGCTATTATCTGCATGTTTACGTGTACGTAGGGATTACACTGTTGGCGTGCACAACGACATGATCAATATTCGTTGTTTATTTACATGAGAGGGGCATACAAGCCCTTCATCGCTTCATCTACATAACATCAAAGCCAATACCACAGACAATGTTAGTGGTACTAACAATAAAACGGGCATCCTGACAAGTAACATCCGGACCATTATTCGTCGATCAATGCATCTATGCCCGACACATAGCCTGGAGTAATATTCTCAAATCCTGGTGGAGCCATCATCGGTGGTGAAGCCTCAATTCCTTTATCTGCATATACAAATTCGATGTGCGTGAGTACTCAGAATAGTTTGTAAATGTACGTACAGATATCTACGAACAACCACACCGATAAGGAGGTAACAACACTCCGTCACCACGTAAATATAACAGAGAAGGGGAAGCTCTCCTAACCGATACATATCTAACTCAACATCTGTACATTGCAACTGATAGTGAATCTAAAACACGCAAAAGTATATGTTTTCACAAACGAACCTAAATTATTACGATGGTCCTCCATTGACCCAGGCCAGCCTTCTGTGCCTCCTCGATGCATCGGACCCGAAGCATCTGATGCCGGGAAATAATTCCATGGTACGAACGACGAGTGCTGTTGAGAGCGAGGGGGAGGAGCGAACTGATGGTTTCGAGGAAGGTTACTCGAAGGCATCGAAGAAGACTCAAGCCACATGCCCATACCAGGTGGTGGTTGTGGTAGTGTGTGTTTATTCATGTTGCGCTGTTGTTTCATATGAGATGAATTTGTATGATTGTATGCATCGTACATTAGTTGTTGTTGCTGTTGGGGATTTGGGTTAGATGAAGGTATATTATGCCTAGGTGCATCGTAGAAATTGTTCCTCTGCTGTTGCTGTCGTTGTTGATGTGGTGGGGGTGGCCCTTGTCTGTGCAGTTGTGGGTGTACGGGCCCGCTAAACGTAGCATGAGAAGGTTGGGATTGGTGAGACGAATGGTTGGATGGCTGATGCGTATTTACATGTTGAGGTTGATGTGGCGGGGGCCGTTGTTGTGAATTCAGCTGCTGTGGGTGTTTAGCGCTCTCTCCCCACGCACTGTTCAAATTGCTGTTATTCTTATTGTCAAAGGATGGCCACAACGAATTGCTATTGCTGTCGGGAGTCTGGTTGTCCCCTCCACAGTTGGTAGTCTGTGTTCTTTGACTCTGATGAATTTGAGAGTTTTGTGCATGTGAATGTATAAGAGGTTGTCCCATAACTTCCTCGGTATGCGCCACAAATATATCCCCTTGATGCGCGTCGTGACGTTGAAGAAAGCCCGTCGTTTGATGATGTAGCAACGAATTTTGTTCCAAAGACGATCTAGGTTCCTGGTTCATTGCCATGCCGTGTAGTGGCTGGGGGAAAACAGCCCCATACCCGCCACCACCTCCGTCCGTACCATTCGTGCCCCCATTGCCAGATAAGATATTATCATGAAGCACATTCATACCGGTTTCATCGTTGTTGTGGGGGACATAGTTCATGCCAGACCCGGAAGATGGTGGTGGTAGGGGTGGTTGGTTTTGCTGTCTACTTATACCATCCGGCTGTATTGGCCGATTGAAATAATGCCGCTGTTGTGAGGTGGGCTGTGGTGGACCTTGGCCAAACCCTCGCCCCATTAACGGCGGTTGTTGATTCTGATTCTGATTATTTCCGTGCAATTGTCCACTACTGTCCGCCCGGTTGTCACCTCTCGCATCAAATTGTGCCGACATGGGCATGGACATTTGAGAATCTGTACTCCCACTACCACCAAACCCTAGTGGAGGTTGTCGAACGCCTCCACCGCCTCCTCCACTACTACCATGAGGTATACCTCGTGGTAACGACGATGAATATGGACTATTTATTGTCCATGGTGAAGCTGGTTCTTGCCGCGAGTGTAAAGGTGCAGATTCAAAACCATCTCCCCATATTTGTAGCTGAACTACACTAAGTCGAGGTGGTTCATGTAGTTCTGGGGGTAATTGTTGGTCCGTTGTGCCATTAGGATGTACTGGACGCAGTGAGGTTGTGTTCGGGTCCTATTGTTCAAGAGGAAAACATATCAAAGAGGGGTATTAATAATAATAGAATATGAGCGTATGTGTTATTAAAAATATTGTGAATCGTATGTTAGCACACGTTCCCACTGACCCCACCATGAAGATTTGTATGTGGACTTGACAACCCGTGTATTACAAAATTTGAAAAATGCAACTGTACGGACGTATGAATACACCAACGTGTGTACGAACTGATTGACCATGCCAAGCATACAAAATTTCACGACCCATAAGTTTGCATGTACGTCTAAACTAAAATACCCGATCCTTGCATTGCAATGTGTTGGTCTAGCTTGCATTATTACGAAGCGGAAGCCAATAACTTCGCCAACATTGCTAGTTCCTCACTTTGCCATCAAAGAAACAAAAATTGGAATATATATCCACACCTACACACATACTGTATTTCCTACTGAGAAAGAGATGTTCACACCAGGGAACAGCGAGCGCAGATTATCCTGCCATTGTCTCACGTTCATGTTGTTACTCAATGGCGGAGGGCCGCTCGCACTTTCACCTCCACTACTCACTTCGCTTACACCCAAACCACCTCCAAGTCCACCTAAACCAGGAGGCGCAGAGAGAACGTCGTTCATCACACCCGAACTCGACTGTAAGTGTACTACACCATCGCCGTGTTCATCACTCATAATATCGTTACAAGTGATGATAGGTTTAGCCTGGACTCCGCCAGCCACATCAATTTTCCTTTCCCCTCTTCCGCCATCATTTATGGTCACGTGTTCATTTTTACATCCATTTCTGTTTTCATTTTCGCCGGCATTTTCACTGCTATTTTCATCTGCGATTGCATTCGCTTTCATAGTAGTGTTTTCATCAGCCTTTACAATTACAGTTGCAGATGCGTTAGTGTTTGTATTGCTGAGTGCATAGGATGTGCGCTCACGCAAGAGAGCAGACTCCACGCCAGCAGCACTTGGGCTACGCGGATTAGCCGAGCAAGAAGTAAGTTGTGTGCTGGAGCGATCGTCAACGATACTTTCACCCTCTACACTGCTACTACCAAACTCCCTGAAACTGCTTCCAAGCCCGGGTGGTGGAGGTAAGCCATAGTCCTAATCAAGCGTATGATAGGTGCATGTATCATGTAGTTATATATATATATATATATATTCGTTTGGGTAAGCAAATATTCAAAGCGAAAAAAGCGTAAGCGCCATTCATACAATATTACAAAGGGTATATACAGAACAATTCCATCCAGCGATTATTGCCTGGTAGTAGAATAGAAGAACCGACGAACGCACACGTGCATAGAGACATATACATTCACCATTTTTGACCACAAACGCAGTGAAGAAAAGAAAATAACACAGCATGCAGCTCACTAGGAAACCATATATAATGAATTAACAATATATAAGCTGCACAGATACATACTTACAACACACGTTCAACACCGCACGCATGAATACATATTCATATTCATCTTTGTATTTTGTGCTCCACAAAAACAACAGTAATACATCAATGGAGCTATCTTTTAATTTGGACACGGTTCGCATTACACAGATGCCATATATTCAAAACATAAGAACACACCGTTGACGCCTCATCTAACGGAAGGGAGTTAAAGAGTGCCATCTTCTGTCGATCTCCATCCGGTCTATTTCCAAACGAGAAACGTGAATTACTCGTGTACTCTATGCCAGCAGAATTGGGAGTGTCATCTCCTGTACCCACACTAGTATAGGCATAGCCGCTTGTAGAGCAATCGTCAGCAGATGCACCTTTCGCAGACGTAGCAGAGTTGTTGTTTGTAGTGTTTGCATTATTGGTTTTTCCGACCAAATCTACGAGGCCTGGTGGAAGTCCAGGGGGAGGTAGCATGGATTCGGAGGATGACGTTCCTAAGAACATGGACATATCTGCACTATCGCCCACAGTAGGAGTTGTGAGGTAATTAGCTGCGGCAGACACACCATGCTCCGAGGAAAATAGACGCTCGCTCATCGTCTCGGATAGTATCTTAGTAGCGTCCGCAGTTTCTTGATCACCTTCACTTGGTTGAGCGGCCGTATTTGTAGATTTGAGTGTAGGTGTAGATGTAGGTGCAGGTGTAGATGCAGCTGCATCTGTAGGGGCAATTGTGTCTGTAGGTGTGGGTGTGAGCGGTTTATTGTTTTTGTTTGATTTCGTATTCTTGTTGTAACTTCCTTTCGCTTTCCCATCCACAATAACTCGCTTTGTGGGTGACAATATTTTTGACAGTCCAGGAGGACCTTTCGACGCTGAAGATAATGGTTCGCACATTTTCGCTTCTATGAATGCATGGGTGTGCGAGGGTGAGGCTGGTGGTGATTCTGTGCGAGTCACGTCTGGTTGTACACCTTTTTGTTGGAGTTTGCATAGTGGAATTGTTTGGCAAAGAGAAGAAGGGTGTGTGTTTGATTTGTTTGTTTTCTTCGTTCTGGACACTGACGTGGGTTCATGAATCAAATCGGCTTGTTTGGGTGCTGTGGATGCCGTTTTTGCGTACACAGTTTGTGGTACGATTGTGTGTATGTCTGTGTTGCTTTGGTTACCACTATCACCGTCTCTCTCATCCCATCTATCTGGTATTGTCTCGTCTGAAGGCGACGCTGATACTGGCTGTCTTTTACTCGCAGAAGAAGAAGCGGTGATATTAACAATATTGACAGGGGACGCGTGTATATGTGTGGATGTGGATATATTCGCCTGTTTATAGTCGGGTATCATTTGCGCTGTGCTTGACTTGACAACTGGTGTTTTGTTAACTGATCTATTAATACCACTGGGTGTCATATTGTGTTGTTGCTGTGATTGGCCTTGACATTGACTTTGATCACACCAGATGCTCGCCTCTTTATTCGCCCATGCAGGTCCAGTCGGAACCGTCTACACAATCGAATATATGAGTGAACATCAGTACACGTGTGGTTCGTGTGTGATACGTATATAAGATATACATACATTAGTATATGTGCATGAGTATCCGCTCTGTACTCGAACTTGAACAAGTATAAACTATCTGTCTTGACATTATGTATGCGGTCTTATGTGTGCGCGTATGAACGGGCATGTATGTACTAGAACCGAGACTAATATAATTGTTTGTGTATTTATGCGCGCATGTATTCATGCGTTCGCGTTATGATACACAACAGTGCAGAACTCATTCTTTCTTCACATTAACATGCATATACAAATTTAGTACCTTTCTATTGGCAAGAGCAGACTGTGTCCTATTCGCTGAGAAGGACTCTTCGCTTGACGCTAAAAATCAGGGTGCAGAAAAAGAATAAGAAAAGTAATTCAGACATGACATTTTGATGTGTTAATAAGTCTGTGTATCCATCAGACGTTGTACGTTCAGATATATACATTATTTAAATCATAACTGTATATCAATACAGTGATGCCAAGTCCAACGTTTCGATCAGAGGCAAGCGAGACTGACGTGCAGGCGAAACTATATTTGAAGAACACTACAGAGCATAGATACGCATTAACATAGCAACATGAAAGAATTATGAATGTTGCTGGTACTACACTTATAGACAGTATAATTACTAACTCATACATCTAGCACCACTTCATACGCGCAAAATCTATAACTGATTCCACATTCCGCCAGTACGTTGGTTATACATAAAACATATTGTATACGTACGTTCAAACATGTTTGCATACCTGGACTTGAGAACCGCATACTTTCCACTCCTTCGTTCAATCGTTGCAATGGGGATGGGGAGCCCGTAGTACACGATGGTGTACCACTTGCCAATGGCTTTTTCGCCCTGTTGGTTAACAATGAACTTTAGCATGAACAGACGCATGCACAGATTGTCACAATTCATACATATATTCGACGGCACAGAATACAAGTACCGCTTACGTCGACCAATCATCACATTCAAAAGTATAGGTGCACAACATCCACACAACACACACAACCAGGCAGTTGCTGACATGTATTCTATCATAAAATTGTGGTGTCAATCGTGGCCTACATCTGTGCGTTTGAAATTTCCTACAAGTGGATAGGCTCGCACATGCGTACCGCACATACCAAGATGCAGTAGCGGGCAGAGCAGACGCAGATGTATTTTTTGATCCCTTAGTAGCTATACTACTACTTTTGGGCACCGAAGATCCATTCATGCTTGCAATAGGGGTGGTGACACGCACAGGGCTCGGCGATCGACTAGGTGATTCGTCATAATTCTTAATGCCACGTTTATAGTCTGGTCGAAGGGGAAAGCCCTTCCTGTACATGCACACAACACATTCGACAAATTCGATATGGAGTGAATAATAATATATATGTGTATATGTGTTTTTGTATCCGTGCAAGAAAGTGCTTTCACCTGGAAACTTAATAGTTTCATATCTATATAAACCCAAATATCCAAGTTGACTAATCAATACCGTCATATACGGCTCACAGGTGAAAAAATAACGGAACATATGCATGTACGCAGAAGTAGTTTGTTTATGCGTTGGAAGTAGTAACCCCAATGTAAAGCAAATATGTATTTAGCTTCAGTCTAGTCTAAGAGAGCATCTTTCAAATATCTAGATTTGGCGAGAAAACATGTTCGCTTGTGTCAAGGGGTCTGTATCCACAACTGATGGTATGAAGCACAAATTACCCCTAAAGCCTTGCTTGTATTTATATTTGTTTGCCGAAAAGTCTATGCACGGACGTTTGGGAATCAACGCGATTACCTTATAGCACGAAAGACCTAGTATGTAGCATAGCGCTGTGTATATGAAATACACTAGTACACTTGTAAGTGAACGCGTATTACTGTTTATGAACTGATACCCTCCGATATCCTACTCCTATGAACGTTGGCGTACACAGTATAAAGCATAACTTCTGTCTATATGAAGGACACTAGTACACTTGTAAGTGAACAGCGTATGGCTGTTTATGAATCGATATCATCCGATATCCTATACACACAACAATGCGAATGAGCAGAATAATATATCTATGGTATGGCCAACGCACAATAAACACACCCGTACATTTCCTCTTTTGTGAAGCTATCAACCGTCTCTCCGACTTCATGAAGATACATACAGTCCGGGTTTGGGCAACTCACATGCTTCAAGAAGTATGAGCAATACTTGGTCGTCCCAAATGATGCCCTGCGTTGCGTGCCATGATTTAAGGGAGACGGCGTGAAGGAGTGTACGGAGATTGTGAGCGTGTATGTGTGATGTGAAGAGTGTGCGCCAATATATAACTTAACACTGGGAAAAATTCAGACCAGCTTCAATTGACATATACTAAGCACCGAGTGTAATTGGATGCATGCGGGTGCTTGCCGGCATTCGCTGGCGTCATGTTTATACTGACCATTTGTATAGGTACAAAATTGTTACTTATTTGCACACATGAAAACGTACTCGTAATTGAGTAAATTCATATATATAACAGATTCACTAAAAAACGTTTTCTACTTTTTCACACACAAGCAGATACGGAAACTGGAGTGTCTTGGGGTCCCTTAGTTCTATCTGAACTCATACCTTGCAATATGTAAAAAGCTACTTGTACTTGAGTAAATTCATATATTCAACAGATTCACTACAAATTTTCTCTACTTTTCACACGCATGCATGATGCAGAAGCTGGAGTCTCTTCGGGTCTCTTAGCTCTATCTGAACGCATACTGTGCAATATGTACATAATCATACATTATGCACTCTCATATACTTATGTATGCAACATACAAGGGCTCATCGAGGGCACTTAACTAACCCCTCGGAACAAAAACACCTCTGCTACACAATCGTACCTCACAACTCTATTGTCGACCATTACTCCATCTACAGCTCGGATTACCTCTTGCGCATCTTCTTTTCTTGCATATGTGATATAAGCACTAGCACTAGGGCCTTGTGATCCGTTATACAGAGACCCTTTGTTGACAACTACCTTCATAATTTTTCCTATTGAATGTCGAGTTTATAATGAGCGTTTATCACTCGCTAACTAAACATGTGAGGCGCTATGTAGGAACAATTTACCGTCGAGAATGTGACAAGTAAGAAGTGTCGCTAAAAACATATATTTCCAAGAGTAGGCGTACTGATATTATTAAACAATGAGCCAAGACTGCAAATATGCAAGAGATTGAGAATTCTTTGTGGCGCAATGGCTACGTAAAGGCCACACGCACAATATCAGAGTACGTCATTAAATATGTACTATATTATGAATATTCTGTGCAATCCTATACATTGACGCAAACGGGTATACAGTGAGGATATACCTATATATGAAAAGAGAGGCTCATTGTCCACTCAACAATGCATACATACACACACCCCAGTCAATAGGCAGTAGATTAAGATAAACAAAGTTTCTATCGATATATACACGTATGTATCCAACAATTCTAGAACACGCAGAATACAGGATCAAATCAGGTGTATAATAAAATTTGTCAACTACTCACCATATTGACCGAAGTAGTCGTTCTTTCTGATAACAACTTCATCCGCCAAACGAGGCGATAATCCAATCACATACACCAAGTTAGGTTGTACAACTCGAACATTTGCTAGATTCTTACGTATATCTTGCTCCCGTGGTTTTCTCTCGTGTGATTTCTTTTGTTTCTCCTTAGCCCGTGCACTATCAGCATCCACATGGGCAAATTCGGCCGGTCGGTCTTCAAACGGTTTTCTACACGCTGGGCAAAGGCCATTCCCTTCATTTCTAAGCTTATGCCAACAAAAACCACATATCTGATATCCGCATACACAAGGGAAAAATCCTTTGTCAGTTTCGTCTAATGGCTCCATACATAGCGGACACTCCGCTTCTTCCTCATCATACATGTTGGACGCGGCGTCATCCCATTCACACAGTGATTATTGGATGTGTGGACGAGGATCAACGCGTAGTTGTCCTACTCAGATTTTTCCCTCTCTCTCGATTTGAGTTCTTATAGATATGCCCATATAGCCAAGCCAGCAATCACAAATGCGACAAGGAGAAAGTATTTTCATATGTTACTTGATCATTCGCGTATGTTTGTGTTCGTATTTGAATTTGAATTCCTTCACTGTGTTTGTTTGTGCGAGTGTGTATGTGTTTTTTGGTGTAGTGAATTCGTATTTCGTAACTGAGTGTCTGTGGTTGCTTGTATGT
This sequence comes from Creolimax fragrantissima, assembly GCA_033442365.1. Lineage (NCBI taxonomy): Eukaryota > Ichthyosporea > Ichthyophonida > Creolimax > Creolimax fragrantissima. The sequence continues at coordinate 3,298,547 of JAWQFL010000002.1, forward strand.
CACCCATATAATATGAGTGAATGAGTGAGTGAGAGTGCGTGTGTGTGTGTATATGTATATATCAAGTGCGTTGCTGTTATATACAGTGATGTGTGTGTTTGTATGTATGTGGCGAGTATGAGTGTGAGCGTGTGGGTGTGCATCTCATACACGAACTTGTCTGACGAGATTTTTTTTTCTTTCCCCTTTTTTTTCTTCTCCTTTTTCCGTGTCTCCTTTTTGGTTTTTTGGCTTTTGTGTTTTCATTCCCATCGCTTGCCTTTTTTTTTTTTTTTAAACCTCCCCATTTTGAGAGTGGTTTTTTTTTACTTCAACGACAATGAAGGGGCTGGGTCGGGGGCTGGGTCGGGGGCTGGGTCGAGGTCGGAGTTGGGGTTTGGGTCGTGGTTTGGGTTTGGGTCGAGGTCGGGGTCAAGTTCAGGGTCAGGGTCAGGGTCGGGAGGAGTCGGGGCCTGGGTCAGAGTTGGGGTCAGGTTTGGGGTCAGGTTCGGCGTCGGGGTCAGGTTTGGGGTCAGGTTCGGCGTCAGGGTCAGGGTCAGGGTCAGGATCGGGGTCAGGGTCGGGGTCAGGATCGGGGTCAGGATCGGGGTCAGGGTCAGGGTCAGGGTCGGGGTCAGGGTCAGGGTCGGGAGGATAGATGGATAGTACAAAGTAGGGTTGAGGCCATGGGGCGTAGGTATGGTAGTGTTACTGAGGTCGTGGGGGGGTGGAGTGTCGCTATACCTACAGCACAATAAATATGTTCGGTACTTCACAATGTTTTGGCGGTCTCCCTGTTCCCTCCCATTCATGCACATACATGCGGCAAATCCTTATTTCCAATGGACCACATGCCCACATCTATTAAGTATACGAAGCTAACCCACGTGATAGCGTAGGAATACCCTTACTTATCCACACTCGCAAAGGTTTCACACGCACACATCTATCAAATGTACGAATCCAACACACGTGGTAAGAATACTCCTGGTTTCTACAACGATATCTTGCAGTACTATGCGCACACGTTCTGTACGACTGTACAGCGAATGACCACACATGTTCAATTGAGCGTTTATATCCCATCTCACTAGTTCCAAAACGTTCACAGATGAACGTGTCCATATTTGTGTAATGCAAGACGCATCAAAATCGATGGCTAATAAATAAGGATATTTTCCCGCCTAAACAGAGATAAATGTTGATCAAAAATACAACTACAACTCAAAATAGGTCATAAGTTGTCTCTTTAATGACTCTCTACTCTCACTGGGTACTACAGATGAGAAGATATTTCATTAGGAACAATTCAATAGGATTGAGTGTCTTTTACCTCACTCTTCCGCTTAGTACAAGTACAGTACTCCATGCCACTTCACGCATATGACGTGCAGATTTATTATTATGTTGCATAACTACATATTCTCGATTTTGGACAATATGCAATGTGAGATGGAAGACATACATATCTATATGCATGGCCTATTAACCCACACCGTACTACTTTGACAGCCGTGAATAGAACATGCACATATATCAGAACCAGCAATGGAATAACATTTACTGCTAATAATCGCAAGATGGTGGAATCTATCTTGATATTGCTAGCATTCGCGCTCTCGCAACTGTCTCTGAAGAAATGACCCGTTGCACTGTGCAAGCAGCATATATATATATATATATATATATATCCGTTTGGAAGGTGATAGAATTTTGATATAGTTAGCATTCCGCTCATGCAGCTGTCTCATCCCTGAAGAATGACGAGATGAACTATGCAAGCATATATATATATATATATATATATATGTTGGGAATGTGCTAGATATTCACCAAGAATCTCCCAACATTCCCGAATCAGTCTTCTCTTTTTAGATATATCGTGGCTGTCAATTTTGTTTCCTGAATGTAGCGTATTCACCTTTTACAGTAACAGACGAGGAACGCAACAAGCCATTCACTGTAGTCGTACAAGTACGTATGTGCATTTGGAATAACTACGTACATAAGTTAGCTGTATTATGGTACAACTGGTTTTCTATGCCACCCATGTCAATCCCATTCGGCCCGTATATCCATACAATTCATACAACCTTCCACCACCCATTCATGCCCAAAATCGGTAAGGTGTAGCAGCAGTTGTTCAATCATATTTTGATATCATCCGTATTCCCACGCTTCAAGCATTGATTCCGCTTGATATATCGCGTACTTCATCTCCTTCCACTAAGTCAAACCTCTACTCAAAAATACACCTCGACATCCTCACTTAAAAATATACCTCGACATCCTCGCCAATATCTACTCCGTTGAGTTAACGAACATGCATGTATATTTGAATTTCCCAAGAAAGGTCCTTCCCTTACCATCTATCCGACGTACACACTAAACTGTAACAGGCACCAAACCATTCGTGTATGATTGTAGATTTTCGGTACTATCACTTATGCTGCGGAATGTTGCAGGTGCTACATCTGTACTATTCGGTGTATTACTTCCTCTGGGGCCATCCGTTCGTGTGATTGTTGAACTATCCCCAAATGTATCTACGTGAGACGGTATATTAGTATTCAACTCAGATGTACTACCGGGAGGATCCAGCAATCGCTTACATAGGGGACATGACTGATTAATTCGTAGCCATGCTTCCACACACTGGAAATATGACAGGGGTATTTTTAACAGGACGTGATATGAGATGAAATTCTCGAAAAACCGATTTCATCAACTTTCATAAAACGTTGCATGCTCAAGGTACGTACACTCCCAACACAGCTTGCACTGATGAATTCTGCACTATAACACACCTTTTTATGGAAGTGGTGCTTACAAGGCAATGTGGAGAGGCGTACACCATCCTCATACTCATTCAAGCATATACAACACGAAGCATCAACCTTGTCGTACATTCCATGGCGGAACTTACAACGAATTGTCTTCTTTTTTATCACCTACACGATTATATCACATTGAATAACGTGAAACCGTTTATACAAAGAAGAACAACAATAGATGGACAAAAGAATGGAATAACGCAATAGTATAAGCACGTGAACAACAGCTGTTCCTAAAACCTCGATATGCATTTTTTAAATCATATGGTATAAACAATTACATAACTACGAACTGTTACACTATCACTTCACAGTCCTGTGCGAAATACATGATGTGCAGATGCAACATACCGCATCGGAAACGCCACGATTTTCCCTCATCAGTCGTATGGTCAAGAGTACAAACGGTAAGCAGAACACAAGAGACATACATAAAAGCTGAAAATATTATATAAAAACAAACAAAAATGTTAAGTAACGCCTGCGTAAAGTTGTTAGGGAATGACGTTAGCAACATCGGGTATATTCAGTACTTACGAATGGTATCAGCAGATAGATATACGAGAATATTACTAAGCACATCGACAATATGTATACAGGTGAACCCTCGCAGCTGGGGCTGTCGAATAACCAATAGTTACCGACGATAAACCAAACCAGCAGTGTCACTTCGAGCAGAGCGGACAGCCTAAAGGTGAGAGAACGCATCATACGGACGTGCAAAAAGTACAGGGGTGTAAACAGGGATGTCAAGATATTGCAACTTCTGCACAAAAAAGAAAACAGTTGAGAGGAACACTTGTAAAGAGCAATATGGGTAATTGTGAAAGATGTCAAAAGTAATAAACAGCCCATTACCTGCTAATCTTTACACTTCGCGGGTTCATGTACTTGGCAATCTTGGCCGCCATGGCCAACGTATTGCGAATTCCTGCAATGCAAAGCACCAGTTGACGGTCATTAAAACAGAACAATACTAATTGACAAGGCTTGCGTTATAATGATACAAACTATTAGCACCAAATAATTGAGTGAACTTGCAGGATAGCTCCCACAGCAAGTTATTCAAAACATTTGCATGTACCTGACTGCCACGTCAACTAACTCACCATATATAAGGCACCAAACTCGTAAAGGCGTATCACACTCATTTTCATTCCAATTGAGCACCAGAACTACAATTATCGCTGTATTTTGTACTACCCAAGTAACTATATCTAAATAAAATAGAAATTTGCCAAAGAAATTCCTGCGGATGTGTTCGTTCGCATTAGATCGCACTTGTGATGCAGGAGTCTCAACATTCCCGCCTGCTACCATTGTACTCAATGATATCAGGGACGACCCTCGTACTAGCGGTTGGGGAGGTGGCGTATTCTTGTGTGACGAAAGATTGAATGTAGCGAATGTAGCACAAGGACATGGTTCATTGTTAGTGTTTCGTGGTAAGCATGAACATTCACCAAAATGGTAACGAAACATTTCACGAAGAAAGTATTGATAAAATAAAAGTTTGTACAAGAGTATCATTATAATAACATCTAAGTTTGTGCCTATTTATGTACCAAATTAGACGAAGTAGCTGTTCGACCGACGTCCACAACTGGACCAGCGGAAATAGAGCTTTCATCCGGCATGGCATCCAGCGAAGGTTCATCAATGTTAATCGCACAAGCATCGCTCTCACTGTCTATATTTGCAATGTTATTAGCTTGACTGTCTGAGCGTAGTTCTACATCGAAACCTACCAGCTGGTTTTTACACTGGTCCTTCTCTTTTGACACGCTGCTCTTGTTTGGTGAATTGTCTAGACCACTAGACGATGAGGACGACATGTTCTCATTCGGCATCATACATTTGTCACCTTATTCCCAAAGTTTTTGTTCTTACAATTTGACCGTTCCAATGTGTTTCAGATTCAGCGTAATGATCAATTCAACACACCTTACGAAATACCTATCGCACGTTGTTGTCAACTACGAAGCACTAAGAACGTAATAGAATGTTGTCGTGCTTTTCAAACAGACCGTGTGCATTCGATACACACATGCGTCTATTTAGCACAAGCGCAATTGCACGACAAGCGTAACTACGCTAACAAGTACACACAGATAGATTTTAAGTTTGGAATCAGCTATAGGATCGATGTTTCGTATACATACATCTATACGTAACTGCTATCTGTAGACTTTGTTCGCACAATTAAAATACATTCCCAACGCTGGCAGTAGCATTGTGGGAGTTGGGAGGGGTGTGAGGTGTTGGTACTGGTGGGGGGCGGGCTGACGAGGGGGGTACGCAATCTCAACCTCTCGGTGCAACTACATTTATTTTTATAAGTTAAAATAAACCAATATAAATGACAGTGATGGACGTACGCTTTTTTATGGTCAGTGTCCGTCGATGTTTGATGTATCGTCCATCATCATATACCCGTACAATCTCATTCCTCACTTTGTGCTGTACATGATTCATCACAACACAATCCAATCATGCCTGGGATCAGCAGATTTCAAGCACAGATGTACTACTATTCAAAAGCCATACAGAAGCGTAAGGGAGCCACAGGCCAGGGAACCAAATATACACTCGGAAACAAATCATATGAAACAACATAACAATTTATAAAACTGCGCATTTCATGGTCCCTGTCACTGACAATTTCAGAACTTCATTCACTTCATCAACCTTGATTTTAAGCCAAATGGATTCATTGTTATAAAATAAACAACAACCCGAGCCCACTCAAACACTGAACTGTGTTCAAAGTAAAGAAAAAGAATCATTTTGATGGGTTCAAAACTAGTCGCTTACGCTTGATTTAGGCATTTTGCAGATTGGCATGACGAAACGGTTGGACCGTGGACCAATCTAAATGTTTTTTTTTGCGATAAGCATATAGAACTAACAAGAGTTGTTGCACTCCAGTTAGTTGATACTATCAAGGTTCGCCAGTACACTATTCATCAACCTGCTAGCGTATCCCAGGTTATTTCTGCATGTATATTTGACCTTATTTTCCATTTGATAGTTAGGTGGTTCTGTCACATTTTTTTTTCACGGACAGCTACAAGACGTGTGCCTAATGCAATCTATTCAAGTTTATTTCGGTATGGCAACACATTTTTGAGAAGAAAGGTATAAAAAACTAGTACTGTCAATTATATATCAAAACTTTTATTGCCTTTTGAGAGCCAGCACAATTAATTCTGTATCACGAAACTTCAGCTACATTGTCACCATTCGGCGACTCTAGAGACTCGAAAAAGTATGTATTAACGAAACATGTACAGTTAAAACGGTCACATTGAAAGAATCTACCTATCAAGTTTGCTGAGTAATGCATTCTTTCAAGTAGACCTTGCAATACTCTATTCTTACTGATCTCTTCTTAAACAATTCGACATGGGTGTGTTCTTATATTATATATGGCACACTATTGAAGACGTGTAAGCACTTGAAGATGTGCCGAGTATGAATAATTTGATGTTATGAGTCGTCATACATGCCGTTATGTTCTATCAAATGCCTGTTTGCCGATTATCTAGTCACATATCTCAATAAGCGCAAATGCGAAAAGCGAGTGAACTATTGGCATTTGCATCTGCAAAATACCCCCTAATCGATAACAATTTGTAAATCATGTTTAGCCAAGCTTGTAAGTAGCCCTGGTATGTGCTGGACGTGCGGAAATAATGTTTGATTTCAACATGTTCAAACATAAGGCAATTAACTGACAACAAGTGCATCTAACATGCTAGCTACATCAGCAACAATTGTTTTAGACGTTCCTACCTTGTTTTTTTTAGAGATTATCTTCTCTTTCAAGCAAACGAGAGTACAGAATGAGAAGCACTATTTTAGATTCTGATGATGAGAAACCTTGAATTCTCCTCGTCAACTATTAGGAGCTACGATGACAGTAATGTTAATTTTGCTTTGGGCACCAATCATTAACAATTACAGAGGATGCGAAACTTGTCTTTGAACAGCGAAAAGGAGAGTGGACAAAGAAACTTATGACATGCGATCCAGTTCTTGCCATAAATACCAATGTATTGATTTACTACTACCAACATTCAACATCCCTTATCAATTCAAATTACTAAATCATGGTGCCAGCCATAGCAATGACTCAGAGTCGAAATGTTTGCAAGGCTATCAAATCCTGAAGTATTTTCGAATTCACTTACCAATTATATATTTCGCAAGCAAGAGTTATAATCTCTTGAAAATATTTGCACGTATCATGACTCTATGCAAACAAATTGTTTCTACTGCACCATTCATGTTAGCAAATACTGTACAGTGTACGATAAAACAGTTTCCATTAAAGTGCTTCATTTGAAGATGTGTGATAAAATAGTGCTCAGGCGTGGAGCCAATCCAATCCTCTCAACATATATGAGAAAATAACGCACGATAACATCGCATGGTGGACAGCCCAATGTACGTACAGTTAACAATATAAAAGACGTGTATGGCCACAAAAGCATTAACACACGCGTACAGATTAGGGAGGATAATGTCATCTCGGGCCGTTAAACGTGCATTACAAGCCCAAGGGCTGGATCAGAAGTCCATGGTTGCTAAACAGGAGGCTGCACATGTTAGTGAAGACGAGGTCGATGACTATATTCCGACCCAACGGTCGGGGAATGCATTTGCCATGGTATGGAAGGAATATCAATGTGTTGAAGTAATGTGTGCTGTAGGCAGGCGTATATGTGTAAATGATCAGAAGTTGGATTCTGAATGGGATGATGGCATGTTGCTACGTACATATGATGCTAGTGTGGGTTTGTTTTCGTGATCGACCAACCAAGAGATAGAATTAGAACTCCCAAAGTAGAATTCTGTTCATTGGTCTGTCACGCTAAGCTGAAATGTATCAAATCATTGATGGGTGTGAGTGTGTATTGCTTGCGAGAAATATGTGGTAGTTTTGTGTAGTAAACTGATAAGCATGGATAAGGAAGTCAATGTCACAACTGTGCAAGCTACTTACGCGCTTGTATGTACATCGATTTTCGTTGATACATGCACAATACTAGTTGTACAACCATACATAAATGTGGAAGCTTAAAACAGGTATCTTCGACTTGAGAATTCCCACACTAACATAAGTTGGTACGTAGGAAATAGTGTTCGTACTATGCATACTTTCTCGCTTGAACACAGGCATACATAATACTATCTGATGTTACTACCTATATTACAGTTATTAGAAGACGATGGAGAACAAAGCCAGAGTGATCAAGACAAGGATGATGGCAGTGAGAAAGAAGAGGAAGACGTACCTATGCGTGGTATGTACGTGTATATGCAGTGAAATCGTGTTTGGATTATGAGACGCATGCACATGTATACATGACCACTTTTTGCCCACCCCACTCATATTCATATCAATAACCATAAATGTATTCTAGTGAGTGTACATAAACCTACGTCGCTATAGCCATACTAACAATTCGAAGACTACGACGTGATCACCAAGCCAAAAAGCAAACAATAGAAGTGTACGTAATTACCCACTAGCCGATTCTTTCTCTCATCTCTGTCATATGAACTATACGCACTCACATGCATGCATATGTATGATATGCAGAAAACTCTGTACGCTCACAGCCACAGCCCACCAATACGTCAAAAGCGAGAAAAGCCAAAAAATTAAAACAACAAATGAAAAAAGAAAGAGAAGCGGCCATTGCACTGGACGAACCTACATACAGTGATGCGGAGTTAGATGCACAACTTAAAGAAATGGAGATACTAGACAAGGAAGTGGGCTTGTACGTAAATGTAGAAGGAAACAAGAAGGCCGCGAAAGCGGGTGTGCGGAAGGACACGGTATTGTCGGTGAACAGAAGCTATCTTAATCCCGAAAATGAGATGAAGCGCTTGTTTGGCAGTAGGACAATAAACGAGCAGTCGGCGAGCAATGTGGGTGGGCGTGGGAGGGGAAGGTACACGAAGAAGTTTTGGTTAGCTCAGCCTAAGCCTACATGGCCTGCATGGGTGAATCCTGGGCTACACATGGAAAGGGATAGCACTCTGGCGGTGGATGACGAAGGCTTATTTTGTTTCCAGCATGGAAAATCTTACCGTGAAATTGAGGTGTACATATATGTTCCGTCGGTTTGTCCAATCTGGTGTTTGCTTGCTTGTAATATACGCACTCTTCATTATATCACGAGGATCATGTACATCATCTTCCTCGCCTGTTTGTTCTTCGACCACCCAACACGTGTAGAACATAATGGTATACATATAGGCACCATGTAAATTACAAATGTGTGCCAAAGCTTATGCACGTGCAATCAGACATACAAGGAAATACCAAACACCCATGAATGTATATACTTGAAGAAGAAAAAATTCAATTGGGTTCTCTGATTGTTGCGCACGCAGAAAGTATTCTTGCAAGCGGTGGATTCACTGGACCCTAACAACATTGTTGCTGTCCTTAACAGACATCCGTGCCATATAGATTCTCTACTGCAATTGGCTGGTACGTAGTATGTACATATGCATATTTTCTGTTTTTATGTTACTTAATTACGCGTCATAAACGAACGTATGTGCGAATATAGATAGAAAATTGAAAAGCTTTATGAGCACGCGTAGTTATGCTAGTATTGTATGTATACATCTCTGATTGTTGTAGTATGTCATTAGTGTACGCGTGCACATTTGAGAGTATTGTGTATTTGTCTTGTATGCGATCGTGCATGCATAGCACAACATAGGTTGTCGTCTTCATGCATATGCCTTGTTTTGTACACATTTTAATGATATCTACCCATTGTGTGTGACATGTATGAGGTTGTCGTCTTCATGCATATGCCTTGTTTTGTACACATTTTAATGATATCTACCCATTGTGTGTGACATGTATGCAAAACTTGTACGGTGTATACAGAAGTGTGCAATATCCAAGGAGATAGACAGACGGCCGCTGATTTGATAGGTGAGTTATTTTCTATGTGAATATTTGTTTTTAGCATCATTCAGTTGGTCTCTTACTCTAAATATTGTGTGTATGGCTAATGTAAATTATTTCATACCACATGCTTCGCGCCAAACATACTTCAACGTGAGAAGACAGTTTTTAATTATAGTGTATATATTTTTCTGCTATGAACGCTACTTTTATTCGAACTCCTGTAATATAAAAATCATCTGATGTATATGAAACAAATTGTTTCATGCTGCTAATTCTACTCATGTTCACTGTCGCAATGATATAGAGCGTGTGCTCTACATCCATGAATCATGCTTCAACTCGCGATTTCGATTAGGTGACCCGCAGATGAGCCGCTTGTCCTACAAAAATTACGAGAATAGGTGTGTGCATACTCGCGCATGCAGACGTGCATACACGCATACTGACGTGCACACACAAATGTACGCACACGCACACACACGCACATACACATACACATACACAAACATGGTTATGTACGAGTTGTACAAAGAAAGTGAATAAATCATTTAAATTTGTTGAATGATTCGACTGACACACTCACACACCATCAATGAACCAATGTTCTGCTGCTGATATGCACGTATGATGTAAAACTGATAGAGGATTTTTCTTAGCTCTGTTTCATCATAGTGAGAAATTAAGCCAAAAAGGTATGTTCCACCTTTGAAATCATGCCAATTGTGTCTGTTTTGTTCATTTGAATGACTATTATTGTCCCGCACACATAATAGATATGTACCCTCTATGAACCGAAACACGCATCGCATAAACACGTCATCTGTACATGTGTGCTTTCCAGGTTGTTGGCGTACGGCACTGGAGGTGTGCAAGATATTGTTTGGATTAGACAATACCGATCCGTTGGGCGCATTACTGGTTATGGATACATACGCTCTACAGTCCAGAGAATATGAATGGCTACTTGACTTTAATAGTACGTATGTGCATATTTACTAGTTTTCGTTTCAGATTGTAGAATTATGTAATGTGTAGATGTTCTTTGTATTATTTTCGATCACGGATTCTGTGACTACGATATGCACACAATGTACATACACATCCATATCCTTGATCATTTCATGCGCAAACGCATTTATGTATATATTTATGCACAGACATGCCCATGTACAAACACACGTGATCCTGGAGGTAAATGTATTTTCCGTACCCACTGTGTAGAGAGATATACAGATAAACACATGGAATTGTTGCCGAATTTTTCGTTTTCATTGGCATTGTCAGCCTACCAACGTGAATGGGAGATCAGACAAGAACCTGGATTTGAAAATTCGGCATGTGGATATACATATTGTGTTAGTATTTGTATGGCGTACCGGCGTGCTAGTGGATGAGCGTACAATTGAATGTGGTGCAAGTACACTTGTCAATTACATGTGCATACACTGACGCGTATGATTGCATGTACACCGATGGCTGCATACATGCCTGGTTCATCATCATTGTTGTGTGTGATATTGTTTGTTAAAGAGAAATTCCATAACTTACCTCTCGATTCATCTATGCGTTTGCTTTCGCAACATTATAGGGAAAGTCCTCTGTGAACGCCAGTGACATGGAATCAACTATAAGGGTAAGTTATTTGCTTTATATATTCTGATATCACAGACATGTGCACGCACATGCAGGAAAACACACAAATTGGCACATGCACATACGTATACATACGCACATACCTTTAATATATGTACATACCTTCAACGCATTCCTTGAAACGCAACACGGACTATATACATGCATACCTCACATGAACTGAACACATGTACACACTTGGTATAGTTTGTGTTTGTTTGTTAGTTTACACATCATCACCCGTTTGAAAAATATTGTACATTTATTCTAAAAAAAATATATATATACATGCTTGTTTGTAACAATCACGCCTTAATTGATGTATTCCATATTACCTCATTGGACTATATACCTACAGCTAGAGAATGCGCTCCTTTTGTTCCCTGATATGCTCGTACCACTTGCAACTGCCGCTGACATTGCGTTAGATATTTCTGTAACTACGAATTCATTTTTCAAAACCACAGAAATGTCATCTACCATTGGGTATGTATATATATATGCATATATTTGTGTCTATGCGCACGTATTTGTGTGTACATTCATGGGATGTATATATTCTAAACTCTTTTTAGCATAAGGTTACAGTATTTTTTTTGTGTTGTGGGGGATGTAGAGGCTCTAGCGGATGACTACATTTTAGAAGCCGATACTGATATACTCAAGTACGTAAGCTCACAACATGCTGCCGGCTCTAAACACACAATTATTATAAATAGCTTCTCCAGACAACACAGCTACACCAGCGACTGAATTTATGAATTCATGGTTGTTGAAGTCAGACGAGATAATGCACTGACACTGTTCTATGTAATATATATCTTATAACCATTTGTATTGCACCACTCGACATTAGAAACTCGAATCGAGCTGTTCTGGGATTGATTAAATTATACATTGCTCGTGCCGTGAACCCCTGGAAGGAACCAAATGTATGCTTTCTGCTTTGTGTGTACGACAGGGTACAAAGAACGCGTGTGTGGATGTGGGTGTCGGTGTGAATGTGATACCCGAAGCACGAAGCTGTATTCATATAGTAATCCAACTGCTTGTGCCATTGCGAATCTGGTGTCATATCGATAATACTTATACATGAACGAGTATTTGCGTAAATAGCCTGAACAACATCAACTCGGGTCTCTTAAGTCTCTTTCTTGAAGATCCGAATCTATGTTTTCACACATACACACACACACACACACACACACACACACACACACACACACACACACACACACACATCCACGATCGCGTTCATCTGCTTAATTGTTCTAGGTTGGCACATGGGTGAGGGCGACTGTTGCAGGTTTAGTCAGGAAGATATCCCGTGATTCATCTATAGCGGAAGCGAAACGACTGCTAAGGGAGTCTGCGTACAATGGAGAGGGCTCTCGCAGTATTGCACGACATATCGTGTTGTCTGGTAAGTGAGTGTGGGCTCATTGGCGTGGATGTGATATTGCATATGTTTAGTGTACAGGTACACGTGTGTATGTACATGACCCAACTGTTTTGTCTGTTTATTCACAGCCAACAGCGAAGCATTGTCCACACTGCCTGATCTGGTGAAGAGTGAGTCCACGAGGATGTTTGATCCACTGCCACCATTAGATGGCTCCACTCCATATAGCCGGACTGGTCCTGCCGAGATAACCTCTGCACAATCTGCTCTCAACTTATTTCTACGCTCGATTATGCCATCGTTTGGGGTATGTTCAGTGTACATATATATGTACGCAGTTGTATATACAGACAAATGTATAGACGTACATTTGTTATCAATACTGTGGGTATAAAACAACTAGATCGGCGCCCATTTCGTAACCAGTTTCTTTCCGTTTTGGTTACGTTGTGCGGTATAGTCGTACACACGTACCCCCTGCGAATACTTTGTTGGTATATATTGGAACGTATTGGTGTGTGCGCCTTTTCAGGAGTGAACAACATAGTGCAATACGAAGCGAGTGGATGGTGAGATCAAATACATTGATTTAGCTATGCGTCTCTGAGCACACCACGTATATACATATCCGTTCAAACTTCTAAACGTGTGTACGCGCACACTTGGATACGCGCACCCCTACACAGGTAGAAGAGGCACAACAACTGGTGTATAGAGAACAGGAGGAAGGCGGTGAAGCGGGAGGTCTACAACTGAATGTTGATTTACTAAGAGAGATGCTTGCATCGTTCACACAGGATGTCAACAACATGGTTCATGAAAATTTAGGTCAGGGGCAAGGGAGGGGTGATGAAGAGAACGATGATTAGAAAAAACCTATCCTAAAGAATAAATGAGTGGTATTTTGCATTGATCTGTTATGTTATGTAGAATACGTTATGAATTTAGATGCATTAAGGCTTGAGAATGGCTTATGAGACGTCGACGACTTAATTATTATATATGTGGTATGTTATATTATTTACGAGTGTATGATAAGACAGACAAACGTTGTGACTTTGTAAACCGATCACCTAAGTAGATGTTGAGCTAAACATTTTCATATCATGTAGTTGGATTGTGCTAGGCAGTTGCGTACGATACATACATGTCTCGAATAGTTCCTTTAACTATCTTATGTTTATTCTTGTCGATTCAGTGTTTGTTTTCAGTGATAGTATATCTATGAACTGCTTTGACTTCTCCGATACAACTACAAATTGTGCAATCACTCACGCTATCATCCTTGCCACGCCATCTAGCATTGAAGAATATAACACAATGCATATCACTTTGATAAGGGATCCACCATGATATTGATATTAGACGCTTAACACTTTCGGATACTCGTCTCTCGAGTCGCAACACACTTTCTTGTACGTATCAATAAAGTGGCTGGTACGCTGATCACAATGTTTACACAGGGACACGCTATCACAGCGCCCAGTTTTATAAAAGCGCATGTATGCACGTGTGCGTTCACTACTGTGCATAAGTTGAAATGTACCCATATCAGTTACGTACACTGCAAACATAATATACCAGTTAAGATTGGCGCATACTCACATTCAGTGTTGTACCAGTCCATAGGCTAGTTACAATTACACGAAGCGTGCATCTATCTGGAGCACAAGTTCACACTCAATTCTTCAGTCTACATTCCAAAGAGTTGTATCATCTTGGGCGTGGCTTACGAATTGACAATTATAATGCTGTAATAATACATGTCTATGCGGCAGTACTCGCCTATTCTCAATACCATATGTACTGTCAGGTGAGAGCTCAACACCTGCACATATCTTCAACTCCTATACAGGGCGATTATTAGCTCGCCCGTGTAGTATTTTATGTCATAGTGCGATACAGTCCCGTCTATCATCTCTCTTTGCTGAACCATCACGAGGGTTATCCGTATAGGTGTAGGCATATATTTCTAAACTTATCTACGAAAATAAATATGTTCCCAAATAAACATCCTCAAGTGGGAGCCAACGTCAACCTCGACTTAATAATAATCCTGTATATTCAGATACGGACTTAAGCTCCTTTCTGTTGACGAAGCAGGAACGAATGCCTCCCTCAAATACTATTTAAACAACAGAAATGTTTTCTCTACTTCGAATCCAAGTCCTTTTTGTTCTTTAAATCACGACGAATTGGTGAACAAGGACGACTGCTTCGTCTACTGTTGCCTGTAGACGTTTGGCGACTGATTGGTCGACTTATAGCGCTTGCTACAAATGAACTTCCTCCTAGTGTATCGACCATCGAGTCATCCTGATATAGATAAGTAATATCAACGCATGTGTTGTTGGTGTAAGTCGGAATCACAAAAGTGCGATGAAATAGAATGTGTGTGTATGCATGTGTATGTATGAGAGGTGCGGTAAGCATGATTTACATTTTAGTTTGTTGCGCGTCTGTGAGTATCTAACGTAAGAATGCGAATACAAGTAAGTGTACGACCGGTATCAAAGGTAGAATGTCAGTTGTGTAGAAACTGCTTCAAGGGACCATATTCTCCGTAGCTCGATTTGGTGGGCATTTCAGATTGTGCGTATTTAGTTATGTGTATAGTGTCTACGTGCGAGCATGTGTGTACGTATGATGTGAAAAATGAAGTTAAACAAAATGCCGATCATAGAGATGTTCCAAAGTGGTAATGAATAATACTTTTTTGTGCAATGATTAAATGAGGTGAATGTATGTTCGCACATACATCGCTACACATGAGTTACATGTGCACACATACGCACATTTCCGCTACACACACAAGTTCATGCTCGCGTACGTACAATCGTATGTAAATATGTCTCATATATATACCTCTAGGTGACGAGCTGCTTTGATGTTCGTTTGGTTAGAATAAGGTCCTCGTACAGTACTCGGTGACTGGTTGACTGCAAAAGAATTATCTTCATTCTCTTTAATACTCTTGGGTGTACGTGCTCTACGTGGAGTTCTCGGTGACAGTGCCAGAGGCTGCTTGCTGGGACCAGCCAGACTGTGTATAATATATACATGCGAATGTGAGGATATGCCTGTACATATACACTATAGGAGTGAACATTTAGACCACGGATATACAGTCCTACAAGATCGCAAACTTGGAGGAATAATTTGCGCAGATGCGCCTCTATACATTTCCTCATGGCAATTGAACATACGAGAAAGTAAAATACTTACGCTGTCTCGGTATGTAGTGCAGCAATATGTACATTCGACTATAAGTACTCTTCCATTTTCATAAATATTCAAACACAAAAGCCTTTTAATTCTATGCAAAGTAGACCACTGGATAGGTCGTTAGCCTCGTGCTCCAAGATAGGGAGTTCGAATATGTCACCCCTTACCTAGCACTGGATGCCAACAGATTGGCCGGTGCTATGTTGAGTTTAGGGTCAGATGACCCTATGCCCAGTGCCTGGAGTGCATTCTGCAGAACCACTACTTTCTCATCTTTGGTCAGGTGATCAACATCGTCGGGTGGCGATATGAGCTTCTAGTGTAGATGAATGTATGAGCATAAGAAAGCGCATTTGGAAAATCCTATACCATGCATTGTTCGTTTCCTTCGCTACAACTCCTATCATTAGATTATACGTGCATTTTACATTTAGTTTTCAAAAGAAACAGATTTTCAGTTATATACTTGTATGAACACACACATACACAAACCTTTCTACGTTGTTGACTGGTGGAGCTCGAACGCTTACTGAGAGTTGGTTTCTCACTGGATGTGTGTTCAGGTAAGTGTTCGATACTGCCTTCCCTACTAACAGACACTTCTTGTACACTTGTTCTACGTGATCCACGAGGTTGTCTTGTTTCGTCTTGTTTGCGAATACCAACAGCGCGTCCTTCATTAATCGCTCTCTACAAACAACACAATTTGTGATTTATTCATGCGTCTGCATGTGCATTTGATTCTTGTATTTTTATACCAAGCACTGTATGTATGTATGTATGTATTTATGTACGTATGTTTGTATGTCAGCCTGCGTGTGTATGGGCGAGAGTAGTGGAATTTCCCCTTTTAGCTTTTAAATTCCTGAGCATTATTTCACTACACAAATGGACAGTGGTTCTCCACGAATGGATTGTTGTGAAACTCTATAGATGTGTCAGTACGAATACGTGGATGGCTGTGGATTAGCTGAGTAAGCGCGTGTGCACTAGTGTCCGGAGATCAATTTAAACAAGTACATACCTTCAAATGACGAATCAGGCGATCACTATAGTGTGTGATGACGTGTGTATCCACATCGAACGCTAATGGAATCTCTGCCACAGCTCTGTACTTTCCATAGTTATTCACATGTTCGTTCTCGAGTCGCATAATAGCCCTGTCGATCATCAGCGTGCCCGTATTTTAAGAATGGATTTGTAAACATGTGTAGTACAAAATTTATGATATGTGCACTCACTCAAGCTTCAAAGAAGGGTGTGATAATAGTATTCAATCGTACATATGAATCGAACGTACATTTATCATTCTGTATATATGTATTCATACAACCACGTACCATTGGGATCTGCGCACAATTTCAATCAGAGAGAGAATTAACGTGACAAACTGCGGTGAGAGTGTATCAAAAGGATTAAAAGTAGAGTTTAGAGATAAAGCCCATACAAATCGACCGACAAGATTTAGGATAGCGGGCACAATTGTCATCCATTCCGGCCCTGTTTTGGAGTATTAATGTGTTAGTCGGAGGAACATAGGAGAAAATATCTTTGTTTGCGCATACTTGCGCACACATGTACTCATGCGGGTAGAAGTTCAATTGTGTGTGTTGGGGGGGTGGGGGGGGGGGTTAAGGACAAGGTATGCGGATGACGGTACTACGGGGTTCGGTTTAGGTTCGTGTTAAATAAATCCTAGGTGTATGAATGAAATCTTGCCTGCGGTAAAAAAACACAAGCACTCGCGCGCACGAATGGCTATATATTGTAGACCTAATACGCGTACAAATTACACACCGTATGTCCAATTAAGACGGAAAGTAGGTCTTCCTTTGCGCCACTTAACCAGACCCCAATCCATGCATATATCCCACGTGTATGCATACAAAGTGGACACAATCATTGCCACAAACCATGCTACACGCTCCGGAGACCAATAAGATGCAGACTTCGTCCAGTTCTCATGTAGGGAAGAGAGTATAACCAACACCAGTGCAATCATGTACTTCAGAGCATTTGCGAGATGCGGCCACGCCTGCATACAAACAGTTGTGCATATGTGAGCCTAATATTGTTACGCGTGTATGTGTGTGGAAGGCACGTACGTAAGTGTGTATTTTAGTGTACACACCAACAAGATTGATATATTAGGTTTATGAGTAATATACACAAGAATACTCCAACTCGCACGCATCTTGATAAACCATCAGAATCACACAAACGCAATCGCACTACAATATCTACATTCTACGAAACAATTATACATTAATTACTTCAACGTATATCATACCAACTTCGTTGTATGATATCGTTTGAACTGCTGCATCAATCGCCAGAACAACGGAAGAGCAGAAAGTATCGGCAGCGCTATCGACTTGTTGGAACCCAAGCAGAATGTACTGTCTTCTCTCCACCAATCGCCGCGGAAATAGTAGCAAAACGTATACTCAATATCGAACAGAGGCTGTTTGTGTGTGTGTGTTGGAAACGTGAGGCTATGCGTTAAAACATTGTTTTGACGTTTATAGTTCGTTCAGGGGAGTGACGCCTACTTCCCTGCAGGCAATGTCCACAACGAGCATACCGCGCTTATGTTTCCACATGTGTGTGCGCGCAAAGCAGGAGACTAATTTAGACAAACCTGACCGAGTTAACTAGACGAGAGTGATTGTTTACTTGTTTTCGTGCGCTTGTATACTTGAACAAACGGGGTAGTGTGTAATACATGTACAGGAATGCTTACTTTGACAAAACTCGTTAGATAATCCGCTACAAATGATTCGGAGAAACCCAGCTGAGTGAACGGTGCGAGAATAATATAGAAAAGCCTATGACTCAGCCAATGGCGCGTTGGCCAACTCTTGCTTTTCAAAGGCCATATAATGAAGATTACCTGAGTAGAGTGTGTTCGCATGCGTGTATCTGCAGTTAAGATATATTCATATATACAAATACATCGAGCAAAAACACGCTCGCGGACGGGTTCACAGACTCACACGAACACATATGCTTATTAATCATTTGCGGGCTTATGACAGAACAAAATCGATGTACATGACGTTTGTTCGCACGTAAGACTAAGACTAGAACTTACATATTCGGTTGTTCTCGGAATGACGTACAGAAGGCGTACGGTACATACAACGTCACTTTCAACGTATACGCACATATAGACATATTACTACGTATAAACAACCGGAAGGATATACACACAATGGCGAAACCTCAAACCACAAATATATACACAAGAGTGAGTGCAAGAACGACCAATACAATTATGCATGATTTCCATACCAATGATAGCACAACAGCAAGCGGATAGAGTTGTTGGTGCACAGCAGGGAACAGGTCGAGATGTCCGGTTGTTTTGGCAATAAACCTATGCATTTGTCGGATAATATATAGTTAGAACACAAATAATGTGCATTGATTTTTCGTTCTTACCTATACAGGTATGTGTACCGAATTTGAGGAACGTTTGTGGGGAATCTTTACAAAGAAATTGGCAAGGTGTGGACATCTCACCACAAACGCAAACTTTCCGGTATATGTAAAATGATCCCAATGCCATGGTAGCACGCTACTATATATACGTTTGCTACTTATGCCACGTGGTCACCCCTTCCAATCATGAAACTCCTCTATTCACGGAAATTATAGCAGCTGAAAAAGTCAATCAACACATTGCATTTCGCAGGAACATAAAGTGTACTCCATATACACGAAGAGTAATAATGTGTTAAAATCCAATTCCACGAGCATACACATGCCTTCTGTCTCTCACAATCCCATTTAAAACATCTTAATACATAGAGGTACGTATTCGTATATATTATACTTACAGATATGCCATTGATAGCCAAATAGCCAACATGAACAATCCCGTGGTCATAATATCGTACATCCGCACCACTGACTTCGGATCGAGTTTCATGATAAACATATAGTTAATTCGTCGTGTCTCAAGTGCGAGCGTAACAAACGCCCAGGAGAACCCTGTGGTACATTTGATTGTAAATATGGTATGGCTTGTATACATATGTGGGTATGTCGGCATGTGCCATATGCACCACGTACTTGACAATTCAAAAACCCCAGTAAGACCAATGGGTGCTATAAATACATGAATATAATCAACTGAACAGGAAGTCTTTTTATATGTGCTACGGCTTTTTCATATGTGCTGCGCTGGAGCGTGTATGTATATACCCACGTATGTACATGGATACATGCGTGCCTGTTCCTCGACGTATATATATCTGTGTATGCACATGCATGTGTGTTCATATGTATGGAAGTACGTTTCTGTGCTCGTGAGCATCATACTTTTAAAATACACGTCTTGAATTGCTATGAACATGTGTGTATTTGTGCAAACGCACGCATAATTGTCAATTGAGATCATTAGCCCAATTTCAGTTGAGTACGCATTACTTACCTAATACAATCAAGCACAGCGATCCTCGGAACACAGGCCAAACGGCCACCACCTCAGGCCTATCAAGCAATCCACGTGGATATTGAACCACTATGCCAGTAAACAAGGCTACATGACCGAGGGATAGAGTTTATAGTATGTGAGACGGACATATATATATGTATCTGTGTATCTGTATCTCTGTGTGCTGTGCGCTCTATACAGTTTTGACTATGTGAATGAAAATTCTACGTCTGTGTGTTTGTGCGTAGGTACAAATATAGATATATCCCTTAATAAGCTCTCACGTACCAGCTACTGGTACACAAAATCCTGCATGGAAACCAACGTTAAACGACTGGTCATTTCGAATATGCTCGGGAGAACGCCTCTTCAATAAATCCCGATGTGCCTAATTGAGTAGTGGTTGTTGTTTGAGTGAATGCGTATTCTCATGTGCATGTGCGAGTATTTGTGTCCATTTGCGGATGCTGGTACCAGTATGTACGCTATCACTATACGAGAATGCGACACACGGACACAAGTATGGGCACTCACTTTAATCCTTTTCCTGTACCCGTGGTGGAACAAATCCGCATATAGCTTTTCAATATCTCTGTACATCATGAATGACAAGACAATAAATGTGTCGATTTATACGAAGTGTGGAGTGTATGTAATTGTATATTATGAGCAAAGAAAACTTACAGGCAAAATAATGAACAACAGAAACACAAACACAGCACCAAGGCTAGCACATGCGCAAGCCGCAGAAGGCATATACGCTGGCACATGTACCACGCATAGGTACATACATACATACATACTTCAGGTAGTTTGCTATTCCTTTCGCTTGTGTGTGAAGACTCTTGGTCGAATGTGACTGTGAGACCATAAACCATGGCGAAATCTTCCTTCCTTGAGTAATTATACAGAGAATGAGTCTGTGATTAGCGTGTTGTTCGTGTACAAGTAACACACGGTGATGTGTGTGCGGTATGTAACTTTAAGATACAGTACATTTATCGTGGAGTTTGCTTTGCCTTGTATGATCATATGTATGCCACGATTAGACTGCATTATGATTGTTCTGTGACATCAGCAAGCGAACGGGGCAACGATCTAAGAAATCGCTGGAACCTGTAAGTATTGGTTACTCTCGTTCACCTTGCTGGTTGAAAAACTCGGACCGAACATTCAGCAGTAGCCAGGTTCGACATATCTCAGAAGTACATACATACACACGTATACACTTGTCTTACCAGTACGACGGTCGTAAGTTTTCAAGATTTCGTGAAAGGCACTAAAGTTTATACTGGCATAGTTCTTCATCAGTAAAAATATTCGGTACGTCTCGATGATCGCTTCTCGTATACTATCTTGATCTTGCTGTTTTTAAAAAACACAGAGCCCAAAGTATGAATATTGATGTATATGTTCACACGTAGAAATATGTAGGTATAACTCGTGAGCTGTTTGAAGACAAAACGTTCAGACTGAGTACGCTGACAATGATTGTATGTGTTTGTTGCTACAGTTTCTTTACCTCTTCCTTTGGGTAGTAAGCAATATACTTTCGTATACCCTGTAGTCGCTTCACAGCTGAGTGTAAAACCTCCTTGAAGAACTCAGAAACTTTCTGTACTCACACACGAGCGTGCATGAGGTAGAATAATTGTGAGAATTCGTTAGATGGAAAACAGTTACCAGAGCAAACGTATATATATACATAGCCACATCAACACAAATATTAAACTTCAAACCTGATCATTGTCAGCAAAAAGAGAAACAAAATCGTCCACTTTCTGCTTGTATTCGTCCTCGAGATCGCCAATCGACATCTCTTCTTCGTCTTGCTCCATGTCACTGTGTGCATCGAGTGTATGTATGGGTAATTGTATGTACGCGAATTTATGGTTACGTTGATCCACGTATGTGGTCTATAGGTACTGGTGGGTGTAGGAACGTACATTCACTCGTTGTGCGTGTTTGGCACGAGTATGTGTACGCAGTGAACGCCATACAAAGCTAAAACGTAGGCGAACAAAAGTATGTTTTTTCAGTTGCATACATACAAGACAGTGTGCCTATGTGTGATGTGTGTGATGCATGTGCCTAGCATCCCTATTTGGTAGTCATTCGTTGCATATGAGAGATACGCTCATATACAACATGGGTGGCTGCAATGACACATTTGTGTTTGAGTGATATGTATTCGCTACATCCATGTTATATGCATTGATTGTAATCATACAAAGCTACACGTGGGTAAATGTGTGACGGATATGTAATCAAAACACACGCGCACACACGCGCACACGCACACACTGTGTAACAAACAGAAAATGCGCAACATAGGAAACGTAGGGGTGGGAGTTATTACAAGTTTATCTAATCTTTGACAAGGGTATTCAAAACTTACATCCACACTAAGCTTGCGCGTTGACTGTTGCGCACGTGATCGCGGAGTGAGATGCGGTTCTGAACATGACAGATCTGGGATATAAGGCCTTCCAACTCTCTGTGCAAGTATTTGATAAATATGATTGACACCATGAAATCAAGTCTTTTTTTTGCGCGTAAAAATTGGAACCCATAAACACACATGCTCATATACAAAGACTCAAAGAGTTATATACGAATAGAGCACATATCCCAAACTATCAAATCAAGGCAGGTTCAGAAGTAGGGAATCAGAACTGCATAAGTTTCTTCAGACTGCGCACTCATGATCAACAGATGAAGCACAAGCACACACACAACCTCATGTATATCTAGATGATAAATATGTACTTGCAAGTGTATAAGTCATACACACGCGCACGCAAATACGCACAAACACATATACAGTCACTCCATATACATAATTAAACACGCATACGCACACGCACATATACATGTTAAACCCTAACCCACTTGCTCTCTGATTTACATACTCATAGTCAACATAGTATTGTTCCCAGTCAACACAACGATTGCGTTTGAACTGAGCATAAAAATCTCCATAAGACCTGCATGGTAAAGTATCCATGAAACATATGAGATAGACTCAATCCAAAAATCATACGCATAATAGCTATTAAGTTCAAACCAACTGATGTTGTTTTTAAAGTGGTACGTGTGAGTAGACGTGGTTGTAGATGTATTTTGTAAACACAAACGTAAGGAAATGATCAGGGGAATATAAAAAGTCAAACTCGCAATGACATATAACAAGAGAACGCCAGAAGTTAATGCCTCGCATGATATTTTAGCCCGTACTCGTTTGGCATTGGTGCAATACTCAAAACTAGAGTGAGGATAGCAGCACGTCTTGAAACAGGTGAAGAATCGACCTTAGCAAATAGAGACCACCGTGGCTGACCCTGTACTACTACGAACAAGTGCCTAAGCTATAATATAGCTGGCTGTCGTTTACAATTTGTAGCGTGTGAGCCTAGGAGTGTATTTGCGTTTCGATAGATGCGACTGTGTGCTCGTTCTTGTTTGTTTGTTTATAGAGCTGGCAGTGTCAAGTCAATGTCAGGTCAGTTCTTTCTCAATTTAGTGTCAAATGTAAGTGTCAATGTCAGTTTTTTGTGAGAGTCACGTGTACTAGAGGTGGCAAATAAGCTTGTCTTTCGAGGACATCAAACCACACACGATTGCTACGAAACAATGACGGCGTGTGACGTCTAATTGTTACTGTTTAAGCGAACTCGGTTTTAGATCGTTCCAGAATAAGACCCTTTGGTATGCAGGCATGTAGCAATCGTGAAAGGCTACGGAACAACACACCGATGATGTAAAACGCCTGATGACAGAAAAAACTTGGCATAGTTGTGACTTTTCTTTACTTACGTCCAATATTCTGCAACCATGGTTTTCGTAGTTGTGATAATGATTCACATAATTGCTTTTTCTATCATCCACAATCGGATTTTATGTCTACGGATACTGTAGTAGAGAATAGAATCAATGCGAAAAGCCTCGAAAGGGGGTAGTGTAATTTCTCTTGACTGGGGAATTCTCTATTCATCTGATTAGTAGCTTGCTTTCATTGTGTATACGATACATCAACTCAAAAGTCAAATTCGAGGTATAAACAGCAAATAAATGCATATGGGTGTCAACACTAGGAAAAGTAGACATCTAGACAGTCATAGATGTATTGCAACTTGAGTTTGGACTCCATTTGTAGAGGAGCATATCAAGAATATACATTGCCGCAGCAACACTTTCTACATTGTTAGCCCGTACATTATCGAATTGATTAGTTCTTCATATACGACATCGGTGTTGCAAGATTCTACATTATGAGCTCACAGCACAGACAGATATACATCCACTGATCAAATAAAGAGAATCGTGATTCTCACCTGCGAATCTACATTGCCCCTGCTATGAATCTACTATTGCATTGATATTAACCACGGAACTATAAATCACAGATAGGCAAGTGCAAACTGCACATGTTGAATACCGTCTTTATCATTTGTTCTAAGGCTTGGAGATGACCTGTAGAGATGTGTCTATATTCGTACACACCTTAATATTGTAGACATAGCACTCGCCCACGGTGCAATCCATATTGAATGAAGAAATCCAGTTATCAAGTTAAAATTATGTCTATCTATTGCGATCCCATTCGATGCAGTACTTTGAGAACATATCCGTCTGTACTCTTCTCAAAACCGATAGGGCAGGGCAACACCCTGAGGAAAGCGGAAATCAAAGGGTACTACCATCTGCATTCACAACAATTTCGGTAACAGTCTTAGTGGGCAGGGTCGGTGCTCCAGTACAGTATGAGGACCAAAGTACAATAAGACAACAAGCTATAGCGATGACTTTCATAATTGCGTGCGTGCCACGCACGTCCAAACAATCTATGTTGAGCTGAACTGTTTGGTTTAGTCTACCTATAGGGAAAATAGGACCTTCAATCCATGTAGAGAGATTCAAGAAGACCAGCATGGCAAGGAAAGTCGGCAAATTAGATCCTTAACTTCTGGAAAAGGATTAATATCTAAATCCTCGATCAATCATAATGTTACCGAGCAGTAATGTATATATGGTGCTATAGCATTGGACGCTAATTTAAGAAGAGGAAAGCAAGAATATCCCTTGCCGCAAGCTCCTAGTTTTATCGAATTGATTCTGGTATATAAATACACAAAAATTCTTCACGGTAGACAAACATCTGTACTCGGGTTGTTGCTAGGTTGAGGAACACAGCACCAACAGAACAGAATTTAACATGCCTCAAGAGTCTAGTTACGACGGTTATTGAACTACAGACATACATGCTCGCAACTACGGCATTCTAAACAAGAAATAAACCCCCAGCATACATAAGACAAAAAGTAATCATGCTTAATTGTCCGTGATGCTAATACGTACACCAGCAAGAAAACACAATTGATAATATGATCGGCAGTGCTGATAGTGTAATAAGACTACAAAAGCCTAAGACGATCAGATACCGTCGTAGTCTTAACATAAGATCTATCAAGGTAACATGCGAACACTACTTTTTTTTCATGTCACTTTAACATAGACTAGATTTTATGTCCCCTGTTACCATCAACAGAGATGGAGTACTGTATCATTCATTGTTAGAGATCACTCGTTGTTAGACATCGTCCATTGTTAGAGAATGATGGTTGAGTGCAAAGACTGGGTAAAACGCTTACTTGTATACACGTGAGTTTGGTTGTTTGATATTTGGTTGTACTTATTGACAATTTGAATTAATTCTATTTTTAAACGTATTATTTATGGCTTACTCGAGATGCGTCTTTGGATACCACATTTGTTCCAAAAATAAACACACTCACACATTCACACGCACACACAACCTCTTCCTTAGCAGTCAGTTAGCATGTAATGATTATTGCAGTCTGTAGTAGGGCTAATCTCTTCCTTAGCCTTGGTATCCAGTATGTAATGGAGTCCTGCCAATACTGGCTGCCAAGGACGAGGCCAGCCCTACTACGATTACAACAACCAGTACTTACTAGCTGGTTGCCAAGGAAGAGGTCAGCCCTAATACTACAGTAGCCATTACTTACTAGCGACTTACAAACGTAGCTACTATCTAGCTGTTAAAGAAGAGGTCGGCCCAACTAGTGCTACAATAGCCATTACTTACTAGTTGGCTGCTAAGGAAGAGGACAGTCCGACTACTACGGACAATAGATATTAGCTGGCCTCTAAGGAAGAGGTCAGCCATACGACAGCAGCTATTGCTTACTGGCTGGCTGCGAAGAAGGTTACTATCTAGCTGCTAAACCTACTACAATAGCAATGACTTAGTAGCTGGCTGCGAAAATAGTCGCGATCTAGCTGCTAAGGAAACTGCCAGTCATGATACACTAGCATTAATTTTCTACTAAGGAAGAGGTTAATCCTTCTGCAAAGGCCACTACCTACTAGATATCTATTGTGGAAGAGGTTGTCCCTTCGACAATAGCTACTATATACTACATATCTGCTACTACAATAACAATTACTTAAAGGTCAGCCATTAATACAAGATCGACTCCTTACTGCATTTCAATTTTTCCCCAATAGTGTATGCCCTTGTAACCAGAAGGTCCAGCACTTTTAAGCTTGTTCCAACCGCGGTGACAGCTTAACTCTATTTACGACATTTACAGGTTATCTAGTATTAGCATGTTTTTGTTTCGGCATTTGTGTTTTTGTGCTTACTTACTCACTTGTAAATCAAGTAACTGCAAATACTAAACATTCTGCAATATAATGAGTTCAATAGAATCAGAGACGATAAGTTGTTCATTTCATAATATGTGTTCATGGTCACAAATATTTCCAATGATGACTTGTGTAATGAATCCTTGATGTGTATTCTTATTCCAGATCAAAGCCGTTTCTAGACATTGTCAAGTAACATTCGGAATTTTTGAAGTATGTAAGTTTGTATGTTTGTATATTCTTCTTCGGGAAACATTCTAAGCAAACTTTCATCACGTTTGATATTCATGTCCAAATGTATTTCATAGAGCACCTAGATATCAGGCCACTGAATTTATTATCCTTATCTCAAGTAAGCGTGCATTATGCGAAGTCATCTCAAGAGTACAGTAGACTCATTATCAATGAAACAAGCGTATAAACATAAATATATATTGTAGCTGCAGAATGATTATTGAATGTGAGTGCAACGCAAATGGTGGGGGAATAAGAAAACCAAACGAAGTCTCGTATATGTTGAAGGCCATAAAATGCTGACACAATCACCATATGTCCTGACCAAGGAAGGAATGGAATGTGTGAGGTGACAGCTTTTTCACTCGGCTTTCTATGAAAACGTACAAAATGCGACACGTTGGGGTGAAGCTTCGAATGAATGTTAATGGATATAGGAGGTGTCAATATGCTTGGGAAAGTTTTATATACGTCCAATGATGATCCACATGTCGTTCTCGCACCATGACTGTGAGTGCTTTTGAACGTATCCAGATCTCACGTAACGGTGCTCTCTCACCTCTGCATGCTTGCGTTCCCGTACTGAATGAGGCTTTGCATACCAGCACAAAATATACCCACACACCCCACTGTTTGCAGCGGAAAACGTATTTTATCGAATTTCTCATATCATGACTGGTTAGTCAATAAATATTGTCTTCAAAGCATGTTTAATGATCAAAACTGCTTTGCTACTACTGTAGGAGAGAAGCTCAGAAAATGTTATTTATTCATGACACGTACGCGACCTGGTCATTTATTATTTGGTCATACACAAGAAAGTGTGCAACAATATAAATTAGTTTCCTAAATTGTTTTCTTACATACAATCCAATGGGACGTGTACCTCTTATAAAGTATTGTTTGTATTGCAACATTTGTTTATCTTCCAAGGCCACGTTAAAGGCCAGATGAAAATATGGCGGGTTCTAAATCCAACACATACGTAAATAGTCGACCTGGATACACCGAACAAAGTCACGGAGAAGGGAATGCAAATGCCATCTCAGTCGTCTCTGATGGAATTACAGTCGCAGAACATGAGTCATTTGGTCTTCGTGCTGAATTGGCAAGAAGTTGTCAGCGCGGTAGGGAGATCTTTCTGACGAAGGCGCGATCCGAGAACTTTGGTGCGACCTTGGTTCTGCGAAGGGGCCATCTTTTTGTTGTATGGATTGACAAGGTTAAGGACAGTAAAGGTACCAAAACGGTAAAGGATACCAAACCGGTATCATACACACCTGCGTATAAGGCCGGGTTGGGCTTTGGGGATGAGATTGTGTCTATAAATGGTATTCTAGTATCGACATTCGGCAATAACGTAAATAATGTACACACCCTCCTGAACTGTGCCGATGAGGTTGTACTTCAGGTTTGTGACAAGTCCGTATTCTCACATCATGAGTTGAAGTTTCATATCTGCGGAGACAGTTGTAAATCGTCAAGTTCAATGGTAGATAAATATGGTTGCTCAGCGGAGAACGCGAAGATAGGCTTGGCATTTCTTGAGAATGGTACAATCTCCCGTGTAGCAGAAGATGGGTTGGGTCACTCCGCTGGTATCATCCCTGGGAAGAAGATTGTGCGCATAGGTGATAAATACACATTGGATGAACATCCTAAGGACCTACTGAGAATATTACGCGAGTATAAGAAGTCATCGAAGTCAGTAAATGTTACTATTGTAGTTGGGTCCGCAAGATTAATTGACATTCTGAGTTCTGCTGCTAAAGCAAAGATGTTGCAAAAGCAGTTGCGATGTTCATTTTGCGATGTACTGCAAAAAGATTTTGATATAGAAGGCTTAAGGAAAAATGGGTTGACTGGGGCGTACATAGACTATGAACCCATGTCAACAGTGGCTTCATGTTGCGAAAGCAATGGATTCCTTATATAAACTATCGCCAAGCCCAAACATGAAGTGCATATATATATTTCCAAGTTTGTATTCTGCCACCCGCACGAAAAGTACAGCTTGAACTCAGTAGACATCAGCACTTGATGTCTTTACACGAATTTCCAGGTGGTTCATTCTTTGAAGAAGGCATAAACTATGAATGCACAATAAAGTACGCTTGATCCATCATATAATTTGATGTTTTACTATTTGGCTTTACAAAATGCAAGCTTGGCAACACATGCGCATTTCCGGGCTTGGCTATATTGTTCATGTAGGGAATCCATTGCATGTCCAACGCATAGCAGAAAAACTATGAATGTGCAATAATGCAAGTTTGATCAATCATATAATTGATATTTTACTATTTGGCTGTACAGACATCTTCAATTTAGAGGGCACATCGAGCATGTCTCCTTTTGAGAGAATGGAGACCAGTACACCAAAAGTAGACTGCTCGACGACTTCGACTGTTTATCACTTTACTGCTCTTGACGTACATATAATTGTAATAAAATTTATATATATCACGCACCCGTTCACACATTCGTTCACGTTAAAACTTAAATCGTGTCGATCACATTACGACTCATCATCCCACAAGCAACTCAGCGCATTCTAATCATGGGTCTTTCTTCCTACGGGTTACCTGCATTGGTTACACTATACTTCTTATGAAGCTATGCGAGAAGACGGTGAGGACCCCGATTAGCAAGTAAGAGGGATACAACGGAATGACAGTGGTAGAATGCCACTATGCATACACAAACGACACTTGATTCGACTCGAAAATTACTCAACTATTTGTTCCTTAATTGTTACCATCAAGGTAGAATTAGCGAAAATCTTGTTCTTGCACCACAATATCACGTATTCCTTGAATACACATCATATATGTATCATTGATGACGCTACTGTCGCACTAGATACCGGTTTCTTGATTATTCCTGTGCCGACTGGCATACAAGGTCAGGTTAAGAGAAAACTGGATATTTTAGCGATATAAGTATCTCGACAGCATGGGGTTTCGAGCAACGTTGACGTCTCAATCTACCTCGTAGGCACCAGTCCGAATCATGCTGGTCATTGAAGGTTGTTCTAGCTCACATTTCAGAAAAGGAGTTTGTACGCGTACGTATGCTTCGACGCATTCAACCACAATAAATAAAAGTACACATGCTATATTATAGATACTACTCTTATTTCATAAAAGGTAAAGTACACTCAAGTTAAATAAACTAAAAGTTAAATAAACTAATGTATACTGAAACTAAATGCAATTAAACTGAACTAGACTGAACTAAATAGAAGTGCTACTAATTAATTACTTCATTCTGGTTTTTCAAGAATACAAGTCCAAACAAGACCAAACAAATACAGTACAGTACATTTGAAACTGCTATAAACAAGTTCAAACAAGTACAGTACAGTACAAGTTGAAACTGCCCCCAACCCAACCACACACACTAATTACTACCATTCTACCACTCACTCATCTTTCAACCAGCTACCAGTAAGAGAAGAAACGTGACCAAATAATACCACACAATTGGCATCTCATACCAGTAGAAAAGTGTGACGTATTGATATGACCAGTCAAAAGATATACTTCCTGGTCAGTGATGATTTGTGGTTGGTTGTTCATGGCAGAGAACTTTCATAGTACTTAACTTCGGCGTTTTTTTGGTTCTTACACAGATTTCTTACTGTCAATGTGTTCTGGTTGTACGTATCCACAAAGACTACAGAAGGCAATCTCTCCAATTCGCTCTACGAATGGCTATGCCTGTATATTTCATTAGACTGTAGGATGAACTAACGATTTATTACATATACATGTCCGTCACACCATACCACCCACAGTGGTTATTGAACAGTTATGAATACATCGCACCTCACCCAATCTGTCACCACAGTTTCTCCACTCCTTAATCATTTAGCATGTTTTAATTGGTCTATCCTTAATACCATACCCAGTAGCCTTAGAAGTTTCAGATATCGTATGCCTTGCTGCTATCCCGTTGGACAACCAATAATTGGTAACAAAAATGTGAACATTTTTTACATGCCATTCGAGTGCTATGCTGGGCTGTGCTATACTGTGCTGGTGCTGGGTTGGGTTGGGTTGGACTGGGCTGTGCTATGCTGTTCTGTGCTGTTCTGTTCTATTCTGTACTGTCTTATCAGTCAGTCAGTTCAAGTGCTGCCTGCCTGCCTGCTTGTCTGCTTTACCAGCTGTCATTCCCACCCTCACCCCCCTTTACCCACCCGGTTTACACACATGCCCACTATATAAGAAGAGGTTTGAAGCTTCACAATTTTTATAAAATAGAGCACACCAACAAATAAGTACATATAATCACAAATTGCTCATTCAAAATACATTGATATACGCTTATGTCTACAATCATACAAGATATGGAACCAAAGGTTTTTGCGTTTCCTGCGAACCGAGGTCTC
Source organism: Creolimax fragrantissima (assembly GCA_033442365.1). Lineage (NCBI taxonomy): Eukaryota > Ichthyosporea > Ichthyophonida > Creolimax > Creolimax fragrantissima. Next base: position 3,330,308 of record JAWQFL010000002.1, read on the forward strand.
CAGACTTTACGAGCGTCGGATCGCTTCTCCAACGGTGAACACATCGGCCGTGTAACGCCAGAACTACAGAGGCAAACAAACCAAGAACTTTCCATCCATCTTATTGCTGATGCATTTTTTGCGGCAGCCCACCAGAGGAATAGAAATGACCAACCGTTTTATTCCACCACACCCGATTCCTCGGACGAACCGGAAATTATTCTAAAACACAAACCAAAGCGTGAACTTACGTTGGAAAAACCTGCCGGAGAGTATTTTGGAGCCGAAGTTGCGTTTGTTGGTGGTCGCTTGTTTGTTGTGTGGGTTGACAAGTATGGGGACAATCGCAACTCAACAGCATTGTCTGCTGCATTCAGGGCCGGACTAGGTTTCGGTGACGAAATCACACGCATTAATACAAGCAATGTGAAGACATTTGGCAACAGTGTGTCGTCTATGTATACATTCTTAGATTCTCTTGACAAAATATATCTTGAAGTGGTTGATAAGACAGTGTTCACTCACCATGTGTTGACGTTCAACAATACTGAGGGTATTCGTTCTAGTAGTCAGTCCACTCTAACTACCGAGGGTGAAGAGACAGTTGGCCTTTCGTTCGCTCAGAATGGCACCATCACACGCGTGGTGGAAGGTGGACTAGGCTTTCTTGCCGGTCTGCAAGAAGGAGAGAAGATTGTTCGTATCGGTAACATGCATACACTCAACACACATCCGCGCGGATTAGCACGCCTGTTTGCGCGTGCGAAGAAGAGTTCCAAAACTTCTTCAATCATTGTGTCTGTTGCTCCTGCACGCCTTATTTCAATCCTAGCGAATGCGGCCGAAGCTGTTATCAAAACTCGCTTCCTTTCATGCGAGTTGAACTACGTGTTGGACCACGATTTTGACCTTAGTATGGTTGGTAACATATACCAACAGAAGACGTCGTGCTCAGGCATCCAGCTCATGCCCGTAGCATCAGTTCAAAGAAACTATACCTCGCACTCTGTTAGGAATCATTGCACTCAAGACGGGCGGACGTGCGTTTATGGATTTTCGACCCAGTTCGAGTACCGCCGTGCCCAGGGAGGCTACGTTGGCATGCTTGATGTTTGAATGCGGAGACTCTTGTGAAACTAAGATAAAAAGCCGACCTGTCTAAAGACCCCTGACACCATTGTTGTATTTTGACAGCTACGCGTCCTCCTTCTGTGTATATCCACATCAGTGGCGGCCACTTTTCTTGGTAACGTCCAGAACAGCCAGATGACACAGTCTGTACCCTTCATTTTCTTAAAGCACGGAAAAGATACCTGCCGCATCTCAACGTCGATAGGATCGCAGCATGTTTGTTTCATCCGTTTGGCTACGAGCCGATGCTAGATCCGACCAATTATTAAGAATTTGACAGTTAGATTGTTCGTCTGACAGTTGCCCTACATGTTAACTAATTTATTTTGGTTAATATTGCACTGGATGGTTATCGGCGGATTAGATTCGCTTTATATCTGGTCAGCATTCGGATGTGGATGTGTGTACGTCCGTATGTATGCTGTGTATACCGATTACGAACATGCCAGCCGGCACTGTGCTCTCCATATAGAAGACCATAGCATGCTGGTTACAACCCAAAAATTGTTGGTCATGAGCACAGACTCCCAACATACATTGCCGGTTTAGTAGTCCCAAGTCTTTCTACTCTCGTTGTTGTGCGACCATGCTTACAATGTTTTTTCGTACAACATTATGGTTTTGTGCTGAATATAGATATTTACTACCAATCAGGTTGTAATAAATAAAAGATAATATAGTATAAATGGTCTACTATGAAACTTCAGATGTGAACCGCATGTGCGCACAAATATATTGCAGTTTGAAGAAAGCACCTTCACGTCCTTACTTACAACTTTATTGTAGTATTTGTCGTTTGACTATGAATAAAGTGACTCATACGTGCAGAAGTGTGCTACACATTGCGTAAAATGATGACACGTTCTTGTGCATTATCGTAATACCAGGGCTTGGGTACGTCCGTCAATCTGGTCCACTTGAAATAACGTGGTTCGCATCTACCCCTCACTCTCATGAAGCATTATATCCATACGATCAATCATTTTCACAATGTTGGCGATATCCCTATAACCTTGGATACCTTTGCATGGCTGCTTGAACCTCCATGTGAGCATCTTACCGTTCTCACTGCTCACGAATGAATTGCAGTAGTAATAAAAGAATAACTCGTCCAACGACGAGAATTCACGCAGCGGCGTCAGCGCAAATGTTCCACGTTGGGTAGTGTATACACGACAATGTCTGCTTTCGCCCTATTATTTAAAAGTGGTCTTGTCAGAACGACATTTACATAAAGTACGCATAGATTTATATAGAAAGCACGCATAGAATGAACCACGCATAAACTCAACCAAAGCAAGCTGAGTAAGATAAGAAATTGCATATGTATTCTGCAGCGACCACTTGGATCATCTATCATTTGCCATACGGGACGTGTATGTTGTAAATGCATACGCACATGAACTCGACCATACAAGGAACAATCATAAACCACTCGATACCATGTAATATAAACGTGGTATGCGACAAACTATAAAGATAAATACAAGACAAAATCTACCTTGGTCAGAAATGAAATTGTGAATTTCGCTCCTCGCATCGACCCTGAACTTCGAAGTAAAAAGGAGCCTTCACGACCGTCCATTAGCAATAAAGCATCTGCTTTTTCACGATTTAAATCGAGCTTGCAGTACTGCTCGAGTTTGAAAGGGAAGGCTCTGTGAGAAGTAAAATATATGAGTTAGTGGTCATAGATTAAACTTCCTGTATAACTGACAATAAAGAGCTAAAAGGCATGTGTACACTGCACAGACATCACACAATGCTTTTTGTTACCATGGAAATTATTGCATATATTTGATACAAATACATACAGATCATCAACTTTTGCTTAACAATGCCAACGAAAATCCTCATTGTAATGTGATAATTGTATGTTCTATAGTAAACACGTTTTACGGAATAAGCCTTGTCGTGATGTAGCACCATATCATACTCTGAAAGTGATCAGCACAGTTCGATACGAATACAAACTTTAAAGCCACTTACGTGCAGACGAAGCAGGAAGGCATTGCCCCAGATGGCTTATCTTTGATTGCGCACCCCCAGTGATATATATGCCCACAAGAGGCCATGAACAGTGCTTCACCTTCTCGCTTGATCACAAGTCCGCACACACTGCAAGGTGTGTTGTTAAACATACCAACACTCGCCGACAATATGAAGGACCGGTCTATCATGTCAGTCACTAATTTGTCTTTGTGGGACACATTCGTTTGACTAGGGGTATTGGATGACTGTGAAGAAGGAGTAATCACAAACTGTTGGGATGATCTGGTTACAGGAGGATGCATAGAGCTTGTATCGGAATCTACTTCTACTCTATTTGAGAAAATCGACGACATTGTGCTGAACGTTGGTACGGAATGTGGTCTGCCTTTATCTTGCTTTGACTGGGCTGAAGGTCTATAGTTCGATGTTTTTTCATGTTCAGATATAGTCGCAGGCGACGAATGATTGATGAACGACGCTCGCATGTCGGGATAAGAAACACTCTCTCTTCGAAATGCGTGACGAAAATTGTCATCGGCAACATCTGGGTCATCAGCTGTGCTCTTTAAACAGCACTCATAACACACAGAGTTTGTTCTGTCACTCATAGTTGGTAGGATAACGCTGTCAACTTTGGAATTCTCAATGGAAGCGGCATCTGGTACGGATAGTGCACGTGGGAGCACGTACCTTTTATTTTTGACTTTCTTGGTCTTCGATAATGATTGTTGAGAGGGCATCGTTAGCATGCCAGAGCATCCATATGTGCTGCAAATCTTAATAGTAGAACCTGATATTACATGCCGTCTTTGTCCCTTTTCTTTTCCTCTGTCTCTAGTTTTTGCTGCACTTTGCCTTCGGATGGAAAAGAGGAGAGACGTTCTTCGCGTCGGTTTCGACTGTTCAGTAGACACGAATTGAGGTGCGGACGAATGATGGTTCGTATGTGTAATGAACGAAGATGCGATTGTATCACTTGCCTTACTGTACGAATGTACCTTCTTCGTAGGCCATGGAATAGATAGACGAATCGGCCACCGCTGTTTCCCATCCTTAACTTCCTTCACGTGCACATCTGCTAACATGGTATTGGTACCTTCGACGTGAACCTCGGCACTTGAGCTACACTTCACCGTCTCATCGGTTATAATCACACTCTCGCCCTGGTCTGCCGGAATTGACTTGTGACGTTTCAAAGTCGTTCTCGTCTGATCAGTGAAGGCGTACCCATCGTTCAACTTGGTATGTATCCTTCTTGAAGGCGGTAACGATTGCTCTTCACTGGTACTGTTTGGATTTTGAAGACGTCGGCTATATGACTTCTCATTAACCGTTACCTTTGTTTTCTGTGTTAAAGATGCAACCCCTTCGCCATCGTACGGCCTGGCTTCGCTTTGTCTGGCTTGCGTGTCAGGCAATACATTTGTATCCTCTATATGAAGTGTCCCAGCCAACACACTGTCACTACTCTGCGAGCAGAACAGATTAGAAAACGGTTCAAAGCCGTTATTATACGTTTCCTTGTTCCTGACCCAGTACGCATTCATCGTCTTTGTTGGAGGCCTTGTAGGGGGTCGACTACCAAGTTGTGGTAACGAAGGTTGTGCTTTGCTATATGTTCTTGGCATGATCTATACTTGTGTGCTGAGAATTGACGACTACAAAGTGTTCGTTATGTATTGTTGTGTGTTTGTTGTTTGACATTCTATACTCTACGCTCGGGACAAACACTTGAGGGCCAAAGTCCCCCCTTATAATGTCACCTATAACTACCACGATAATGTTTATGTTGACGGTTGCACCAATCAGATAATAAACTATGCATTAACCAAATACACTTAACTTTTAACAGGGAATAAAGAAAATGACAAGAAAAGCTTCCAAGTTATCATGTACATTGCATAGTTATATGCACCATATACAAATGTTAGATGTCCATTAATGAGATCCTTTGTGGTATGCAGCAGTGCTTGAAACCACGGAAGGGGCTGTGCGTGTACCTGGGCTGGCAAGTAGAGGAAATAAGATTTTAAGTGTAATCAGAAACTTTATTTAGAAACCTGAAAAGCTGAACGTTCCCACAGTTCGTTCGATCGTGGAGTGGGAATAAAGTTTCTATTGGCTAAATGGCGCGCGCAAAGGAAATCTGATGTGGGTTGTTCACCTCTCCGAAGATATGCACCAAACTAACTGATTGTATTGGAGAATATGTGCGCAACTTTGTTTCTGTTCTGCTGACAGGGATGATCGAATAAAAACAATGTTGATCATCACTCTATTAATGTGAATGACAAGAGTCAAGTCTATTTAAAGTAGCTCCAGATTATTAGAAGTTGTGTGTCGCTTGTGTGGTTGTCAAGACCAACGTAACCTCAAGCTAACTTGGCTAGAGTTCAACGTATATATGTTGGTTGGTTAACACGACCACAAACACAATCACTTCTTCACTCTACTTAAAATCCCAATGGTTCAGCGATGAAAAATCTGTTCTGTTCTGCTCTGTAGATTAAATCGTACAGTAGCACAGTATGTGACGGAAAAGTTCTTGTCAAATCGGAGTTGAGTGTCAACTACAACAGCACATCCACCCAGTATAAAATTATCCTGGAATAACAGAACATCGACCAACGGATAATACAAGGAAGCAACTGGAGGACTATTGTTATACGATATCTTAACCGATGGACAATATGATCTGAAAAGGGTAATGAGTCATATATAGCATATTCGAGGAAAAGCATCTCTTTGATCCATGTACATAATCTACAACGATCTCTAATGAAAAAGATGCACGATTGTTTTCCCCACGCACGATTGTAAATAATATCACACGCGCACTAATCGTTTCTTACAACTCACCGTTACAATACCACATCACCCAGAGTAATGAGAATCAAAAAGTGCCAAGTTCCTCAAGAGCCAAATGAAACGTAGTCATTTGTGTTAGACATCTCTTGAGCAGCAAATCAAACTTCGCAATACATTCAGTCAGTGTCGATCTCAAACAGTATACTATGGTATAGAGATGTACAATGACTAAATATTTGCTAGTATCTTTACAGTCAAACTTTTCGCTTAAGACGACCTCCTTTATTCTCACGGAAACACACTAGCATAGTGAAATCTTCATAGTCATAACGATAGTAGACTGCTTAAAGCCGCATTCGATAAAGTCGACCAAACACTAATCTCTTGTGCTTGTAGCGTGCGAACAGTTTAGGAAGGGTGAACACGCAAACTAGGCCAGAGCAAAAGACTTGTCGTGGATAATAAATCAAACTTGTTTATTTCCATGTGTTTTCTCTTTTTACTGTTCCAATCTTTCATCCGTTGATGACTCAAGTCCTATGTGTTTAAGGGTATTGTCTGAACAAATTTAAATACATGTACAATATTATCCATTGCTTTGTATACGCACAGTCACGAGTACTTCTCAAATGACGAGTGCTTTGTATATTAATCGTCATTATCATTTTCTTTATAGTTTCGTAGTAGTAGTTGTAGTCTCCTCCTTACCACTAACAGTATTCATGACTATACACATATACATCATAGTTTCTGGGTAAGAGAACCATAGGAAGGTTTTTCTGTTTTGAGTCATGCAATCTCTCATGCAGTAGTTGCGGCCACTGGCACTGGTGTGGAGGAGTCGACAATCACATGAACAGCTTTCATGTGACGTCGAAGCTCATCAGACCTCGCGAATCTCTTGTCACATCCTTCCTCGCAGCAGACAAACGGCTTTTCTCCTGTATGTGTCCTTATATGGGTAGTAAGATGATCTGATCGTGAGAACCTACGCCCGCAGTGTTGGCAGCAGAACGGCTTCACACCAGTGTGATTCCGCATATGTCTGGTCAATTCGTACGATCTAGCAAACCGTTTTCCACATAAGGGATCAGTGCAAAAGTAGGGTTTATCGTTGGAATGCGATTGCTCATGTACCATCAGGTGCGATTTTCTCATGTAGCGCTTACCGCAGGTATAATGTGAGCACACGTACCGCTTTTTGTGAGAAGCACAAACGGCTGTTTCTTTGTGGAATACTTCCGGCGCTCCCTCTAGACCACTAGATGATATTGACTCCGAATAGTGATTACTAGTTTTTTCGCGTACATCACCGTCATCGCTTTTGTCGTCCAGATCAGAAGCTGAGTTCGACTTGAACGTACTAGGTGTATCAATTCGATTAGTAGAAGAAGCATCCGAAACGGTATCGTCTGCATGCGAACTGAAAATATCTGAGACAGCTGTTTCGAATATTGCTTTTATATTTGTCCGGTTGGAATTGTCCATCTCCTTGGAGCCGTGACACATTGTATTAGAAAGATGTCTCTGATTCTTCATCTTTGATTTGCGTCTCTTCTTATCAGGATGGATATGAGGCATCGACGTTGGCTTGAGCAGGTAAGGATGTACGCGAGTGGTACTTACTTTACTGTTGGGTTCAGTGGACACGCTACAATGCTGCTGACTTGCTTCGGCTTTGTGTTTCTTTAGGATTATCACATCTGAAACTCCCTGTGACCTGGAACTGTCAAACCGGTTATTCGAATTTAAGCAGTCATCGGTCATGGACAATGAGAGAGAGTGCTTACGGACCTGAGCGTAATCCGGCCGATGCCCTCCCATCTTAAGAATTGTGAGTGCGGAAAGTATCTCCTCTTGAGCGCTGTAACCTTCAGTCTGGTCGGATACTGTACCATCCTCATTATGTGGTTGCTTAGATTTCATCTGCAAAACTTTTGAGAGAGTACCATTCATTGATGGATCCTGTGAAACCGACTTTGACATCATGTTCGACGAGGTTGTCTTGTATAACTTCTTTGGATGCGGGGTCTGTTGCTCATCGTATATAATGTTCTGGTCTGCTTGTTCAACGACATCTTGGATGAAAGAATTTGACGACTGTAGGGCGTGGTCTTCATCCCCTGGTGGTGGTTCCTGATCCCCGAAATCTCTTCCTAGCGGATGCAACGAACCCTGTTTTCTCTTATACCTCAACGACTCATGTTTCTGAGAAGCGGACACGACCATATTGTCAATATAGTTTTCACACCCTGAATAACTCTCAAAGCCCGAAGGTTTTGATGAATGCAAATCATGGTGTGGTTTGGGGTGAAAGGTTGATGGTACGACATACGGAACTTTTTTGGGTACCGATGAAGAAGTATGTCTGCTAGTCTGAGGTGCACGTAAAGTTACAAACTTACTACCATGCGGACTAACTGCATTGGTGTTATCGTATCGGTGACTGTCTGTACGCTTTCCTCCTCCGAAATCCAAAACTGTAGTGGTAACTTCGTAATCAAACCGATCGTTCGCTCGAAGCGGATGTGAAAGAGCAGGAGGTGCGCGTTGGAGGTGTGTGATCCCTACTGGGTTAACGCATGAGGGTGGATGGAAAGGGACACCACTGATACCAACTGTTTGTGATGACTGAGTTAGTAACCCTAAAGTTTGGCCAGTGTGATCGAGTCTTTCACTCCAAGGTAATAAATCGTGCTTGAAGATTTCAGTACCAACCCTAGACGACTTCATGTTGGGTTGAGTCAATCCTGATGAGTTGTATAAATATGAGTGAGGGTGATGCTTTGACGTAGTATTCGACATCAGATCAATGTTAGTGGCTGCTGAACGCTCTTTTGTGGACAGCATGTTTGTTTAATGATTTGTGAAAGCTCTCGCCGCCCTTGTCTATCTCCTTTCGCACACCCTCGAATCATGTACATGACATAGAATGATCATTGCATTTCTGGAGTCAACGTTATGTTCGACGGCTTCTCGAGTACACATACAGATAAATCATGAATCATTTGATCTAGTATACTTTCGACGATGCAGTGACTATATGAATACGTTTCTATTGTGAAAGCTTTTACTTCGCATCCCTGATCACAATGTGTGGAAGGAAAAAGGATCGAGCATGAGAAACAGAGCGTGGTGACTGTTTATATATTAAATTTTCACAATTGATGGTGTGAGAGGGAGATTTTGACGCGAGAGTGACATGGAGAATGTACACATAAGTAGAACGAAACTCGTCAAAACCGTTAATAAAATAGTAACTAGGGAAAAGTTCCAGTCAAAAGTCCCTGCTGTGTGCGTCTTACTCCACAAATATCACAGCCGTGGGCCAAATTCATCAGAATCGACCAAACATGCAGCTTCCATAACCAAATCCTTCGTAAAACCCGTAGGAAAGGCGGTGTGGGGGCGGACATTAGCTTTACCTTCGACTTCCTTACCTTAAGCTTTCCGCTGCATTCTTACCTTGCACCAGGAAGAAATGTAGTTAGTTTGCGGGAAGGGTAGATGTGATGAACAGTTCTTTTCTGTTCATATATTGAATATAATATAAGAATATGTATTTCTGAATATATATATTTTGAAGTATAAATGCTATATAAAATATTATTTTGAATTGAATATACTGAAATTGAATTAAAATTCTGGACATTACAAGGGAGCCAGAATATGAAGTTGCAGAGGAGCAGTGAGTGGTACGTACCGAGTTTAAGGAACACCCACACCCACACCCACCCACACCCCCACACACGCACACACAGTCCTTGGCAGTGAAATTCATATGGGCCAATCATCAATAATATTCCTATGCTAAAAGGAAACTTCAGTAATTGCGGTTGGAAGCATCCAATGAACGACCGCCTATCAACCAACTCCAACATATATTGGGTAAGAACGACAAATATCCGTATGGGTCCCCCAAACGGTCTTTTTCTGATCAACATAATATTTTTCATACATAAATGAAACCGTATTTCAAACTTTGAAGAACCTCAACTCGTAAACACCGGACGTCAAGAATACACATTAGATATATGGAATATGTATATGGAGTTATGCAGCGTAATCCTTACCTTCTGGTTTCGGTTCATCGAGGTGTCAAGGAAGGGACTGTTACTATGACAAAGCAGTTTGCACAAAACAATGTTTACAAACAAGCATTCGACAACAAGCATTCAACGCAATGAATGGATGGGTGGTGAATGAATGAATGAATGAATGAAGGTATGAATGGATCGGATGATCTGGAAATCGAAAGGAGAAACTAGTTTTCTCTCTCTCTCTCTCTCTCTCTTCTCAGTACAATCAAATGTTTTGGTTTTACACAAAACCAACCCTTCAAAATCGACCATGTGTGCATGGAATGAATGCGTAAACGTGTGAATAAAGTGACAAACGTTCAGTAGAGCCCACACAGGCGTGCCCTATACTACGAAACATTATGACTGTTCATCTAGTCTTCTCAGTTATATATCAGGCCGCTCCAGGTCTACACCGCGACACATTCGTAAACCTTGTCGAGTAAAACAGTCTCTTGTGGTACGCTATTTCCATCTTGCGAATACATCACTACCTCTTGCAGAATAATCATTTTATAATTTATACCAATTCATCATGACTGCAACACTTGCTATATACAATGGAAAATAAAACCAATACCCGCAATGTACTAATAATGTATGTCATCAAAATCAAGGCTGAATGTAAGTAACATTTGGGCAAGCACATCTAAGCATCAATAAAACTACATCAAAAGCAAGGAGCAGTTATCCTTTTCGTATTCTGGTGTGCAGTTTGTGCAAACACCTCGTTTGTGTCGTGATATGTTTCATATCTTTACGTGTGGAGATACAAGACCTCATTTCAGGAATGATCGTGTTAGGACCATCTTGTTTCATCTTCAGTTATAGTCATTGATGTATTTTCAGTAGCAAACCAACCAGGTTTTAGTGGTATAAAAACAGCAGTATCTGCTTCTTTCTACCTAAAACGACAGCTCAATTGTTTATCTTATTTGACAGAAATTATCATGTTTAACTTCACAGTGATACAAATACAAAACATAAGTATGAGTAAAGAAAAGTCGCTCGAATAAGTACACGTGAGGCTATGATAATGCCGTAAGTGCTCACAAAACGATCAATGGGTGTCTGCAGTACACTCGCTTTACTGTGTACTACTACGTGTGGAACAGCTTGTAAGTACTTCGTGTGCTTTTGAAAAACTGAATTGTTTCATGTTGTGGAAGGTGTGCGCTATGTTTTCGTATGCCGTACCTGATGTTCACCTTACTTTATACATATGTAGATAATGTATAATCTCATATGCGAGAAAGGTGTGTATGCTTGTGCGAGAAACTGGCGGTTTTTACTTTATATCATTTCCTGTTCATGTCATTGTGAATGTTGCTTCCTACTTTATGAAAGTGCCAACTTTTTTGAAACCAACATCTCCAACTCCCACCCACGAGCCAAAGCAAAGAACACGATATATCATTGCTTTACCACTCACACGCAGAGATGTACCTCGCAGGCATGAGATTGTATTCGACTGTAGCATATAGACCGTGCATGGCATCCATCTACTGAATACTATAAAAATATGACTTACGCCTTGGAATTCTTGTTTCTAAAAAGAAATACTTAAATGTAGCTCACCCACCATTTGTACTTCGAATAAACACATTGAGGATGTATTTCATGTATACCTCACATACTACACGTGCACACAGGTTTTATACTATTGTGTGCACATCACATGTTCCACATATTTATGCTTCCTCGTTTTGTTTTTCTACAGGATCGCCTTCTGAATTTCGATTCAGCATTTTATGGTACCAATTTTCAAGTCCTTTTCCGCCATGATCGTACTACCTGGTAGGTCTTTACATACCTTGTTCCCTACCCGAATGCAGACACATACTGTGGATGTGCATAGCGCACACACATATATTCATGCAAACATTTAAGGACCATGAGATATTATACAACAAGTTTGTAATGTGAAAGATATTTTTCCCGACTACAGATTGTAGCTTGAGTTTTCTTCGTCCATCCACACGCGGAACTCTGTACGACATTGACGGACACATCTCGAATAGGCCAGACATGCTGTACTGCTTGATATCATATTGATTTACGAAACAGCACATTTACGAAGTGGCTTTGTAATTCTGAAAGAATCGAACGTACTGAAATAATTCTCCAGTCGCAGCCTGAACGTTCGTATATAAACGTATCGGATTTCCTTTCCTACACTTAAAATCAATCACACATAAAGAGGGCTTAATCTCATTGTAGTTTCTGAAAATCAATCTGTTCCCTAATGCAACCTGTGCAAGTTTTCTACCTCTGGCAGTCATACCCCTACTTTCTTATAGCCATGTGTCTAGACTAGATTCATGTATCTCATTCGAATGAGTAAACATTGCGATATATCTTCACGCAAGCTCTTCATGACTACGCAGATCTCGGTGTATCTATATCTATTGTGATACGTCAGCTTCAGTTTCTATGAAGTTTTACGAACACAAACTCACTTACAAGTGACACACACTCTCCTACATGCACGTCCAATCACACTCATTCAACACCAGACACGCGCCAATGTTAATCGGATATGAACTTATTGTTTGCGACTCGGCATAATTGTTTAGTGCTTCGAAGCATCCAAGAGAGCACTCTGGTTTATCTGCTTTTCATACCAGGTACGCATATACAGAATGTATGCTTCACACGCATGTGGGTAATCAATGTATAATTCACACGCATGTGTGTAATCCATGCATATGCCTGCGCTTACGTACAAGTATATATATACCCGCTGGAGTTCTTGGGAATTTTCACGATGTGTATTTGTAATACGAGAGGATCGTATGCACTCTTGTAAACAAGCAACCGTTTTTAATACGAAATTCGATCACTTAATCAAGCTACAATGTATGTATATTCTTGAAATTTGACATCTGATGTGAGAAAAACACTACAACTGCTCAGATATGTGTTGTTAATGGTTAGTGTGTAGTATCTATATACCCAGATGAGGTGCACATGAATTGCTATGTGTTGTTAATGATAAGTGAGTGTAGTCCATGTATAGTCAGCCCGATGAGATGCACATGTATTGCTATTTGTTGTGTGCTGTAACGATTATCAAGTGCAGCGTCTGTATAGCCAGATGAGATGCACAGCATAACAATGCATGCACATGAATTGCAACAATTATCTCAAGTTTTGTATTGAGTTCCCGCTCAAATGAACGCGTTTTAATTGACCAGTTTTAATGGACTCGTTTTACTTTATCCTTTTTAATTGAACTGTTTTAAAATATCCGTTTTGGCAGATTTATTTTAATTGACCTGTTTTAAATAACTCATTTTAATTGATCTGTTTTAAATAACTCATTTTAATTGATCTGTTTTAATGCTTCTGAACACGATTTCTATAGACAAAAGTAGTTGGTACCTTGGTTTGATTTTCTAGGTTGCAATTTCATCGAAAGATTATTTTCTTATATACATCATCTGTTGTTGAAATACGGAAAATATACCTGTAACGAAATCATTCCATGTGTAACGAATAAATCGTCGTCGTCTTGTGGTGTATTTATTGTATTCATCACTCTGTCACCACGACAAAGACTATAATATAATGAATAAAAGACCAAGTGCTCATGACCTACATTTCTGTGCTCGGTACGCACTTATACACAGACATCCCAGGGCAAGTTGGTTAGTCTTGGATGCGAGTTAGTTCGTCTTGAAGCAGTGTTGATTGGTTAGTCTTGAACGAGTGCTTGTTAGTCTTGAACGAGTATTTGCTAGTCTTGGAACGAGTACCTGTTAGTCTTGAATATGTATTAGCAGTCTTAGCTTGTTGGGTTATATAGTCTTAAAAGCGTTTATTTGACATGATATGACGATTGGGACTCTCTCTTGTTCATGCCTGTCACTCTGTTTGTTTGGTTTTCAATATGCCGCAATTTTGATTTTGGTTTTGACTTTGGTTCTAGTTTTGTTGTCTCTCCAGTTTGGTGTGGCCGCTGCTGGTGCTACTGCTGGTGCTACTGCTGGTGCTGGTGCTACTGCTGGTGTTCGTGCTACGAACGAAGGACCAGATGTATGTCGAATCCACCCTTTGGCTCCCTCACACACACTTGACCATACCACCAGACATTTGTGCTACTGCTTCTGGGCTGGTCTGAGTGGCTCGCTGGGTTGGTGGTGGGTGGGCGGGCTCGCTGGCTGGACGGGCGGGCTGGCTGGCTGGCTGGACGGGCGGGCTGGCTGGCTAGACAGGCGGGCGGGAGGTCAGGAGAGGGCGGGCTGCACACACCCACACATATATACACACAAAACTCGCACAACACGCATACACACTCAACTCGCTCACTGCATGTAACACCTCTTACGTTTGTTATCTGTATATCTGTACATGACACATATACACACACATATACACACATACACGCACATACATAGATAGATGCGTGCATATGTACTTATAGGCATAATCGTACGTAAAGACACCAGTCCAATCCTGTGTCGTACAGTTCAACCCCTGGTCAGAATTCGCCGTATGGAGAAAAAGGTATCTACTGCATGACATATAACTTGCTAATGCTCTCCTACTAACTATGACTTACACATTTCGCTACACACAGAGAGAGAAAGAAAATATCCATGATCTGAACACTACCATACACAGATTGAAATTGCATTCAACTTTGTTTTTCACTCTCTTTTCTTCGACAAACAAAATTTTATCTGTTTTTCGATTTTAGAACCCTTTCTATTGTCGTCATGCATGCCAAAGCCTGTGCATAAGCGCAACGGTGTAAAAGCATGGCAAAAGATTCGACGTACACCAGTTTTCCTTCGCAAACAGGTGTAATCTCTTCTGTACACAAACGCTCGCACACTGCATCCGCAAGTGCGGGACGCCCAGAAACAATCATGTTCAAAACCAGCATCGAGTTTCATGGCAGCTCTCCCGAGTCCCCGCCTCCCATGGTACCTGCTCTTGATAATTATGCATCAAATGGAAAGAAAAGTTTGCGTGCACCACCTACGTTCACTAGTGTTGCCAATGGTAGCATTGCAAGCGTTGACGCGAACATAGGTAACGGTGGTGAAGGAGGACGAGAGATTAAAAACTCGAAGCGACCACGACGGGCTACAGTCATGGCGGCACAACAGAAACTGGAAGAGAGTAGAATAGCGGAAAAATACAACGCCCTAAACATGCATCGGAACGAACAGTCCAGAGTTGAGTCAAAAGATTGTAGTAAATCAAAGAGCCGTCATGCTCATAACACTACACGCGGTCGTGTACTCTCAGGATCTCGCACTCTCATAACCACACCTAGAAGTCCTGACAAGACCGTTAGTTTGATTGAGGCTTACACAAACGGTACACGCACAATCACACCCACATACCCAGTTGTAGGCACAAACACAAGCGGAAAAGAAAACACACACAAATCCTCCGCACCACCGTCTTCTCCAGAGTCTGACCCACCAGAGGCAGTAATGTTGGTGCCGCCCGATGGAGGACGTAGATCGCAGTCGAAAAAAGTGTTGAATGCAAAGAAAGGGCAAACAACGGCCTCGAATAGTTCAGATTCCAATCAGCTGGTCCTCAACACAAGTAAAAATGAAAATGGGCGTAGTAGACGTAAAGTCACGAGCTTACCCAGGATGGCAGACTCTGGAGAGGAGTCTGATAATGGGTTTGTTTCAGGCGAAGGTGAATTGACGGGGAAAAAATTGGTCTATGCACCGGTGAGACGCACACGGACATCTAAACAACGAAGCGCGTCAGATGCGGCATCGACCGACTCTTCACCTGGGCCGCCCCCTGCTGTACCGATTGTCAGGGGTAAGGATACCATACCTGGGTATGTCTCTGGGGGTACAGGCGGTGGTGGTATGCACAGGTTATCTAGTTCAACAAATCATAGTAGTGCACGCGGGGGCGGAGTTGTGAGTGCGACTAAGAAATGCATTCGCCGGCGAACCAAACCTCCAAAAATGCAGAAAGTCAAGACTAAACCGAAAGCTCATAAAAGGCTTTCAAATACACATACGAAGAAGCGCCGGCAGTCGTCAATACACATAGACGAAGTCACCGGTTCGTTGCTAGGGTACAACAGCCTTCTGCTGGCTGCACGTGCGTCTGCAAAAGAGCAAGCGGAGATACACGCTGAAGTAAATGCGGATAGAAATAGGACAAACAGTTTGAACTTAGCTGGTCGAAGAGGGGTGTGTTTAAGTAGTGCAAATGGAGGTGTGACTACAATCCCACACATCAACTCGAATGAACATATGAGTGGAATCAACAAACGAAGAACAAGTCAGAATAGCACTGTCAGCGATGCGCCCTGCAAGTTACGTCTAACATCTAGCAGTGACGACCATTTACATAAGGGTGAACGTTTAACACGTGCATCCCAGAGAAAAAATAGTGCAGCGTCAACACTGGGATTGGGGTTGGGGTTGGAGCAGCCACGAAAGTTATCACAACTCATCGTCCCTCAAAGTGGAATTTATGAACAGATTTCCGTAGCTAGGTTCGAGCTGTCAGCGTATGTTGAGTATTGTAGGAATGTACTAACTGTGCAGTTTACGCAACGTCGGTATCCGCAAATAGAGATCGGAAATTATTTTGTGAAAATGGAAATATGCGAGTATGTTAGTGTGGTAAGCTTATCATTTTTTCTTGGTTCTTCATGATTAGACGACACGCCACTCCTTCCACCCTAGTCCGTTTCATTTCAAGCAAGTGTGCATATTGCAGTACATATGATCTAGACAATTCTATGTTTTGATATGCGCATCATCACAGGGCTGGCAGAAGACCCGCTGGCACCGAGGACGAAGAACTCAGAAAGCTGGAGAGAGATAAGGTATACCCACATAGTGCATGTGCACATTCGACGCACTTCACCCACATTCACAGTATCTGACACATATTCATACACCAGGTCAACGTACAGACACGCAAACGCAGCACATAAAAACACACACAAGCAGACATAGAAACATATACATTCATACTTGTACGTATCTTCATGTGAATATTCCATTTCACATATTCAGACAATCACACGAACACCCACGTGGTTTTATTGATATCTGACATTTGGAAGAACAAGAGAAACGGGCATACCTCTCTCTCACCCCCCCCCCCCAACCAACACCCATACTACATAGACATTCAATGTCATATACATTCAAACACCCAACGACCCATGCATATACACCCATGCATTACAGTGGGAGAGGGAGCAACGCGAACGCGAGAAACTAGTGTTTGCATGGGATGATAGTACTTGGGAGAAACCCAAAAATACAGGTGAAGGAGATGATGAGGAACACAAGGAAGATGATCATATTAACGAGTGTAATACCTGTGGTATGGACAAATTATAGTGTAAATAAGCATTCTATGTGTACGTAGCTGTATTGTATTTGAAGTTTCTGGTTGAATCACAAACCTAGTTTGCCTGACCGATGACGAAACGAACAAGTACAAGTAGGGAGATCAGATTGGAAGGTGAAACAGGCATGATATGGGTTAAAATTATATAGGTGTTCAAGCGTTTTGTATGTTAGAAGAAGGTGATATGCAACAGAAGAGAGAAGGACATGTCAAAGAGTACAATTTCGTACCGTATGGTTGACGTATATTATAGTACTGATCTCATGGTGGCAAGCAGCAAAACTTTTCGTTGAATGTTTTAATCTCAAGAGCATCATAGTTTCTCCCTATTAATTTTGTTCCTTTGTGTATGCCCTGGAAGACGTTACTACGACTTGCGCAAGTAGTCTCACTGTGAGTACCCGTCGAGCAAATAATGTACATATGCACCTCTGCCTGGAAGTGGCAATCGCACTGGACATATTTATACATACATACAAAAACATGCTGCTTTTAACCTATTCAGCTTCTGTTTGTTCTTTGTGGTATGTAGGCACTGGTGGAGAATTGGTAATGTGTGACAATTGTCCACTTTCGTTCCACATGTTATGCGCCGAACCACCACTATCCCAAGATACTGTGCCTGAAGGAGAGTGGCTGTGCTGTTCGTGCAAGGTATGTTTTTATTCATGTGCGTTGCCATTGTATAGCATGTGAGTTAATTGCAGATGTCTACGCACATTCGGATGTGTACGCGGCTATAGAAAGAGAACAGAAGAGATATCTAGTACAGAAGCAAGATTTTGCAGATTTCGTATTTGGGACTTTGATGATTACACACATTTTGATGTTAACGTACTTTGCGCGTACTACCATGTGCAGTATTGTTTGTGTTTGTCAGTTTCGTATAGCTGTGTATCCACGACTAATTCGAATACATGTGGCAGTTCATGAAGTTGAAGTGTTGTTGTATGTTGCGCAGCATATGGGCGTTTGTCTACATACATCATATATACGCAAACGTTGTCTATACAATACGTCCGCATAGGTGAGAAGAATACCAATGTCGTTTCTTGTTTTGCATACCAAGCAGGCAGAGAAAATACAAAACGAGCATGCACATGTACAAATGCCCACTCACCAATTGACCGGATTAGATAACACTACACCGTGGGACAGTTTGATTGTGTCTGCATCCGCATCGAACCCATGTGTGATGAAGTTGCCGTATGAGATAGAAGAAGTCTGTATGTGCGCGATGCGTGTGCATGTACATGCATCAGATTTCTTGTGCACGTACGATTTGACAGTATCATGAGGGAAATAAGATCAATGAAATGTATACAAATATCGTCAAAGACCCACACTTATATTTATTGCATACATTTGATGCAAACGTCAATACAAGACCCAGTGAATGTGCTCGTATATACGTCCACGGAGTGATAAGATGTATGTGTTAAGTACCCATCAGCACATATATATTACACTAAATTGGCTTGTGTATCAAGGTGTTCATATGTATATACGTGTTACAAGATTATAAGTATATCAAGGAATTATCTGTTAAATATTAGTTATCTTTTCTTAACGCCTTGCAGCAAAATACTCTCCTTACATTCCTTGGATGCTTCGCAATGGCGCCACGAGTGCAACTGATGATGTGAGGTATGGCAAACAATGTGTACAAAAATACATCATATAAAACCCGTGTCAGATATGCTTTTGGTGTCGACTGTGCATATCTATGAGTTACTAGTTGTGTAGGTATACACGAGATGTATGTGTACCTTTGCGTCCTTTGCGTGAGCGGTGCCACTTGTTCGATGCCAACAAAGATTATCGCGACATCAACACTATACATGTATATGTATTTTGTGTATGGAAACTCATAAGCACTTTTGACTTTTTTGTTGGTATCCTTTTGTCTTCATTCTGTTTTCGACCTATAATTTTACGGTTGCCTCTTACGCACGGAATCTGGTTTTATGTAAAACTATGATGAGCAGCACCATATCAAAGGACAAATGCAGTGAATGCGGCCATGGAGCGGCAAAGTATGTCTTTTTGTACTTGTGTTTGAAGAATGTGTAAATTGATACATAACATACGCGTGGACAGGTAGAACCTATCCATGGACATGCAATTGACATTTATACATATGCATCTTATATCGATGCACAACTTAGACACATATATGTACATTTATAAATGTCCAGTACACATATACACGATGGTTAGCGCTGACATGCGGTCGTAACCATATGCATCATGTTTACGTTTACTTCGTTATCTCGCTTGCACATGTACACCATACACACACACACACATGTGTTCGCACGATGTGAACATTGAATGTCGGAGGTAAGGTTAGTTTCTATTCATGCTACTATAAAAGAAATCTACAAGGCTTCGCTAACGCACAACAATTCCAATTTAGGGCCCAGTTGGTGACTTGCAACTATTGTCCATTGACCTACCACGCCGATTGCGTAACTCCTGCTCTACCCACCGTCGCTTCTTACAAGTGGTGGATGTGTCCAGCTCATGTTGATCACGCACTTGTATGTTTGTATTCTCATGCTGCCTCATAGTGTAGATATAGTTGTGAATGTTGGGGAATGTGCTTGTGGATGTTTCTGGAGTGGCGAGTCTGTAGTATCGACTGTCCGTCTGCTGTATGTAGTATCTATGGTTACCCTTTTTGATGAAGTACATGAAAGAGAGGGAGTGTATATGTGCGTGATTAATCATTCGTGGAGGTGATGTATACTTGTACATATATTCGATTGAGATCAGTGGGCGTTGTCGAAACCTTACCGTACTATGCTTGGGTGAAAACATTTTGTTGTCGTACGGGACTTCAATCAAAAGTATACACACGCACAAGGCACTGCGTTTTCTAAGAATGCAATTAAATCACAGGAAGCGTTGCGAAGGGCTGCTCGTCTACCAATTAAACCGAAAAGCGAACAAAAATCTGCCAATGAAATAGAGAAGAATTTCATGATGTGTGTGGCAAGGTTAGGCTGTGTGTTACATACCAACTCACGACACACGCACTCTCATGTATCACCCCGTTGCCGTCACCTACACCTCAATTGTCACAGCAATACAATGATAAACGAATTTTGGTATAGGCATTCATGTAAACATATCCACAGCGCATGGTAGAATCTTATATCATGTTACTCGACACAACGTAAATAGGTACTGGGACGACTGGAGAAAGAAGGAACTGGCACGTATGGATCCCACACCACCCCCACTCACGGCTCAATTAACTAGTCACTGGAAGAAGCGATATAACAAACTCAAGGATGAGGAAAAGCTGTTTGTTAATATGTTTGTCTCTCTCAAGCCCAGAAAATTACAATACTATGCTGAAAAACGTATGTACGATATGCAGGTCTGTGTTTACATAGAACTATTGTATATATATTTGTATGTAAACATAACTGCTTTCGAATATGCACGTAAACCTTTACTTGCCATTTCTTCCAGAACTTGAGAATAGTGATGATATCTTTTTGCAGGTTCATTTACGCGTGGCGATATACAGTCGGATTACTGTCGCATGAATATATATTATTGTACAGGAAAAGTTAGTGTGAAAGAGGCCAGTGTATCAATTTCTTTCATCTAGTGCATACTATACTTAATGCACTGCTTAATTCTACACTTAGTCGAGGGGACGTGGAGATATGGGGATCTGTGTGAATTTTCCATATTGATCTACAAAAGTGCTCATACACATGTTCATCCAAATATGCATGTCTCATGCGTTTCGTTTGTGCACGTGCCGGGTTACATAACACTCATAATTCACGGTCATATATGTAGTATATACTAATCAATAACAAACGTACTTGACTGGTTCTACAGGTTCTGTCTTAGAACTCGGCATAGCGGAATATTGGCGAATACATTGCCCACGCTCAATAGTACCGAAACAGAGCGAATTGCTCCAGTATACCCAAAACAAAGATAGTATACGTATGCTAATGTCCCTTCATACTAAGTCTGTGGATGAAAATCAACCACCTGTGCGACAACTCCCACTACCGCAAAAAACGATTGACGAGGGAGCTCATCCACAACAGATAATTAAGGAAGAATCTACTTTCAGGGGTATGAAGAAGTCATCCAAGACAACTAAGAGAGAATGTGCGTCTAGTGGTACGAAGAAGCAACCTAAAGCAATTAAGGAGGAGATAAATTATATCATCATTTGATCAAGTATCAAGTATTTGAGAGAAAGGTACGATACACATTTATGGTACACTTCATTGTATATACATAGACAACCGTGATTCCACACACCCAAGCCCATACTTACAGCCCACCGGTACGTCAACACAACGCAATTAGTGAGGATGGTAGTTTGGTGGGAAGAAATTTAGGAGAAGTATAGTGCTTCGTTTGCCTAGACGAGTCAGACCTTCAATATATGTTTTTCCTGATATTTAAAGCAGTTCCAGTCTCTGTACATCTAGATACTGTTGAGGCATCTCTATATCCTGCTGTCCTTGCATAGACCGAATATACACCGATGGACACATCACGTATGCTCTTGAGATAGTAGATTTGAAGTGAAACTGGGTTGGTTGTTACTATACATCCAACTTATAAATGAAGATGTGTACTTGCTTGAACCCAATGCACACTGGTGACAGGTCATAAACATAGTATTGCATGCGGACGTATTGTCTTCATGTACATACACGTATGTTGGACATTACACGCAAGTGCATACATATACATATGCAGATCCGGTTGAGGAAAGGCTCCATCTTCACGTGGCGGAAAATGCCATGTTTGTATAATATTTAGAGAACGGCAATGCAAGATGCAGTGCTTCATTCGCGTAAAACACGTAGCGAATAAAGAATCGCTTGCATCATAAAAAGTAAAGTAATGTTAATATATGAAACCACCCTTTCACCATTCTGGTTCTTAAACTAGGTTACTTTTGTCTGTTCGCGTCGTCATACAAGGGAAACATACGTTTACTGTACACTCGCACTCACATAAATGTACATTTAGGTCGTGTATTGTTTCCACTGTCAAGACGTTTCCTTTAACTATCCCTTTCAAAGTTGTCGTGTGTCAGCACATCACACCATTCAAAATGCACAAACGAGAATACACATTGTGCTAGTGCAATGCTGTTGACGCTACTTCCTTTAGGAGCGGTGCGAGTTAGTCAAGGATGTGTGCACAAGAATAGAACGTGTACTAATATCATTTAATAGCTCACGACTATATGCTTGGACGCTGTCCGGGAATTTCAGTAAACACGCATTGTACGTTAGAATATGCAAATAAGACCTGCAAGTACACAGGAAAGAATTGGTAGCACCAAAAACACAATAGTATTACATTTTATTATGCGGCTTACGCTTAGTGCTTCAACCGTCTCCTGCAGGTGATGCCTCTACGGGAATTGCGCACATACAAGGGAATCCACGGTAGATTTGCGTGCATGAACATATAAGCATACTCAGATATACATGACATGCGCACATGCATTTGTAAAGAAATACTTCAGACCGTCTCATACAAGACGTTCGCATATATACAGTTATTTGTCCTAGGCCATGTCAAGTCTCACCCTTTTTGCACATATACGTTCAAACACATGTCATGTCCATTCGCACAACCCCTTTAGTTTTCTGTACGCGACGTTACTATAACTAACACACAGTTACTGTATTCAGGCAAACCAACTGTAACGCAGATACAGGAGAACAACAATGATGAGGCAGAAAATCGCCACAGGTCCATATTTCCGGTATAGTTCCTAGTATACAAGGATAAGATCCGCATAAATGCAGTGGTCGAATATTTCTATAAGCTACAAACTTGTTTAAATCAGTGAATGATACAACTTTTCACAAAACAACTAAAAAAAATGCGTATCAATAAAAATAAACATCACATAATTGGTACCAACAATCAAGAATACAGCAATTGCAATCACATGAACGAACGAGGCGCGATAACGTACCTGAAGATTAACATATTTGGCGTCCTTGTAATATTGTTTGCTAGCTTCTGACATATGGCTAGCCATATCGCTCACACCTACAAGGAAAATGCCAAACGGAATGAGAGAACGAACTATTATTTACATGGCTCGTTCTATATCACTTGACCACTATTCAACTCGCGCGTATATTTTGCGGATGTATTGTTAATAGCATGTCTAAGTATGATATGACTACGTGATGGTATTGGTGAACGTGCATCTGAATATAAAGTTCTGTCAACTCACTGCGAAACGCACGCCATATATTTCGACCATATGTACATCTGGAATTTAGCTACTATGTGTGTACACACATTAGCAGTGAGCAGTGACACACGTTCTATTCTTTCCCCTCTACCCAGGACGTCCTGTATGTTCTGCGTCATGATGCGCTGAACGTCTTGGAGTTCGGTATTAAGTTTGTTCAGGTTGCGGTTAGCTCGTGAATCCATATATTGTCGTTTTAGTCGCTGGATTGTAGTATCTGTATAATCATTACAATCACATCATACAATGCACACGCGTTAATATAAGTGCTATCCATCTTCACGTACGGCTGCAAGCATCAGATTATGATTCGCTCAATGGGTTCATATACGTCGTCCTGTATTGTCATTTACGATGAAGAGAAACTGACACAACCACACGAACAGTGACTGCATATGCTATATTAAGGGCGGTACACACACGCATATGCTATATTAAGGGCGGTACACACACGGACAAACACTTTAACACACCAGAGACATACATCGCACACATCATCAACAACCACAGCGAATTAACCTACCAAAAGAAATGAAAGCATAAGGGCGGGCAGCTGTGCCGATATCATTTGCATATGAGTTCTGGAACTCTCGCTGTACCTCTTCCAAGTACGCAAACGCAAGCTTCTTAGGATATGCTTTTTCGCACAGGACAAGATAGCACACCCCCATCTCAATCATATAGCTGTGCGTGTAGGTAGAGGGGTCAAGCATGTGGGCTTTCGTGTGCACAAAAGGTTTCACATATATTGAGATACATAGATGAGCATGAACATAACCAACATTTTGATGACAAAACCTATACTTACTGAAGACTAGGACAAACTTGCATGAAATTATATAAACATACGCACATCTCAATGTAAAATATATACAAAAACACGTTTACAGTAAGAGACACGTACTGGAAACAAAGTGGACCAGCGGTGTCAATTGTGCATCTCGCAGGGGATCCGTCATTCAATCTCTTGAACAACAACTTCGCCTGTGTCTTATACTCTGCTAATGATATTGAGTTCTACAATGACAAAATAAAATAAAAACGTGTATGGGTATATAATGTTGATACAATATACAAAGAACATAATATATTCAACATAATTAATGCAGAAAAGCACTTCAATTAAACGGAAGTTGAATACAAAATACGTCTCTTTGCTGTTGTATCTTATGGACAGGGTGGTTAGAAACCCATTTTACCTTTCTACGTCTGTGTGATCGAGTATATCTCAACGCGTATGACATGCACAGGTAAAGAGAGAAAAAACAAAACACAATTCCGATTACGCTTTGGAACGATATCATTGCCATGGATTGCACACAAAACGAATTCGCCAAAGGTATTGAAGTTATAAATCAGAAGAATGCAACTAGAAGAGGAAGTGCATATATCACAGTGTGTGGTAGTTGTCTACGTGTGTTCATGTGCGTGTGTGTACGGGATTGGGACAAAACCAGAGGCTATCAAAGACTCAGTTGCGTTCAATTAGATGCGTACAAGTGGTTTTTTGCACAGGCAGCATGATACAGTACATGATCACTATCTCCTGACACATAACATGCTCAAGTTCTGTCCAGCACGTCAAACTTACAACACATGTATTATCTGCAGTTTCTCTATTTTGACATAAAGATATACCGTCTCATCTTCCATAGAGGCTGCCAAAGGAAGACCGTCCATTACACGCGCAATCACGGTCATTTGCACCATGATGAGCGATGCTAGTGTCTCTGTCTATTATATACGTACAACTATAAAGTATGTAGGTAGTATACACGCATGTAAAGTTGGGTTGTATGTTTGTTTATGTGAGTTTGTTTTGTGAGTGTAGTGTGTTGTGTATATATGTACGTGTTTTGTGTTGTTGGTTGTTATGTGTCTACGCGTCCGATATGCATTGAGTATACAGCCCATTACGGGACATCCCGTAATAAATAAGAGGTTTTTTCTTCTTCTCCTAGTTTGGTTTAAGGTTTTTCTGGCTGGAAAGTGAGTGAGTCAGTAGGTTTTTATTGTCTTAGTTTTTATGGATGAAGGCCAGGTTTTTTTGGGTGGAAACAGTGCGTGGGTGTATCACAATGCACTTTTGCTGGTGTGAAAGCAATGCAATGAAATGCAATGAATGCATTTAGGGCAATAAAGGATTGTGTGTGTGTTTGTGTGTTTATGTGTGCGTGTATAAGTAATTGACTACGTAAGAGTGTAAGCGAGACAAGGCTATAGAATGAATCAATCTTAGTATATATCGGTGGTTGTGGACAAGACTGAACGGACGTTTGATGATTTTATTTGCACCAGCGGAAAGGATTTGGGTGGTATAGAAGTATCAGTTTTATTACTTCCTCTGCACACACTCGTCGAAGACACGCACGCACACTAACAACAACTGAAGAGTGGCAGAGGGACACACGTGAAGCGACAGACAATCACTGCGTGAGCTATACGCACGAGGTGGCATACGTAAACGAGGCGCACGACAAGGTAAGACATGAAAAAAAAACAGTACAGGTACAAACAAGTCGAGAGGTACATGACGAGAGACACACATATATTGTGAGACATGATGTAGGTGTGAGGCACATATGGCGAGAAATACCCCAGTAATAAAGTTTTCCCGATACCTGAAGAAGGACACAAGTACACACACACATCATGTATGAATGAACCTATCCCGTGCAGATATAGGCTACACTTGAGCACTGATATTATACAACTATCCCGTGCAGATATAGGCTACACTTGAGCACTGATATTATACAACTCGCTCGCAACCAATGTAAATATATACATACTCACGCGCAAAAAAATCTACAGGTTCACTGATTGGTGTAAATACAAGCACGTACAAGATGGATGCGCGTGATAAAGTAAACACTGGTACTGGAGCGGACATGTGGAATACCGTTAAAATGCTTGGCGCTATCGTTGATGAAGGTATACCACATTAGATAATTTACAGTAACGTTGGCATTCCTATTGTTAGTCTGGATGAGGATGACTAATCATCGATCCCTATATCCAAACATAAACGCACACACATGCACGCACACACATGAGCGCAAGCTCATTCACACGTGACACGTACATGAACAAATACGAAAAATACTAACATGCACATGTGTATGTAACACGCACACACTCTTGCTCATTCACTCTTGACACTTACAACAAAAGAAACTAATACAAATACGTGTACGTATACAAACGCACACACACGCGGTATATACTGTCATAGATGTTGCCGAACGATTCTGGTCATGGTGTCTGTTGTGAAAGTTTTCGTGGCTTTCATGTTAGCTTGTAGCCTCATTTCCTCATTTGCGCAAACAAATACACGTGCACGTAAATACACACACCCGTTACAGAGGCGATATCGATTGGTTTAATTGTTGCTGTGTGTGTGGTAGTTGCCTCTATCGCGTTACTGTTTGTCATTCGCAGCCGTCGCGAGGTTCGAGATTCAGTCATTATGGTTGGGCTTATGGGAGCGGGAAAAACAGCACTCTACACAAAGGTATGTGTTCTACACGTAAATGTCGATGTATGTATCTATATTTTTTATTAAGACAGAATGTATACCTATAAAGGTTTTGCTGGTGAACACTGGGATGATATTCATACGTTTGTAGGAGAAAAAAATGTAATGTTCTAGGACATGAGAGTGTGATTCTTTCGTAAATTCACGGTACACACTTACTTATTCAAACACGCACCCGCCCAAGTTAACACACAAAATCGCTTAACAAGTTTAATCATATATTCATATCAGCTTCGGTACGGGCATGTGTGTGAGACGCATTCTTCACTGAAAACTAACTCGGCTCTCATAACTTCATCTAAGGACTCTGCTACTAGAAAGGTATCATGTGCGTACTAACCCATATATATGTACGTGTTTATTTTCAGACGATGCGCTCATGTGGGATAATTGTATTCACCTATAACTTTGTTACAGATACATGTTTGTAATTACTCATTGTACGTACACGGTTCTGTGCATATTTTTTGTTTTTGAACAATTTGAGCATAACATGCTGGTGCTTTAGGATAACCTCACCACAGTCTACGAATGCTGCATTCATTGTCAAACATATGCAAGTGCTTACCAAGTACCGTACGAGCGAACGCATCACATATTTACATATATATCACTACTATCATTACTTATTACACCAGTCTGCTAAATCTTTAATCAAGACTGAGTGCACACGTATCAATAGCTACATATATGCAAACTTTAAATTTATATTCAAATATGTGTATACATTCATGTTTACACGTCTTGCTTATTTTCTTAGCGTCCCTATTGGATCACTTAGAAAGCATAACACACAAACGACTACACAGTAATGTATGCATCTACAAATATCCCTATGTATGTTTTCGCAAATTGCTAACTCTTCTCGGCCGTCCAATTAAATTTACCGTCAAAACAGTTTCTTTTACACGATATTCCGGGACACTACCGACTACGACTTTTGGATTTGGATCGGTTAGCGAAGTCTGCTCGTGCACTTGTATTTGTTATTGATAGTCAGCAGTTCAAGAATAGCTTGGCGGACGTTACTGCGTAAGTATAGTATTATCTCTCTTCTCGCTCTCTATTGCTCAATTTCACTTTATGTAACTGTACACGTCCTTACATCTGTATGTCATAATCAAGAGTGATGTTGTTGCAAACAAACAAACAAGCAAACACACACACACACACACACACACACACACAATTATTGTCCCTGTCTCTCTCTCTCTCTTATGTATGCATATTGTTTGTGGGTAAGCGATTTGTTAAGTCTTTGTATTGTATCGCCTTATTCGTGTAGATCAACATACATCCTTCAGAATGCAACTATACCCATGCACGTGATATAACACGCAGATACTTTCTAACTCAAAACACTGTGCACTTGTATAGATGGCTATATACCATTGTCACTCACTCTGATGTATCTTCTGGGAAGATCCCAATTGCGCTTGCATGTAATAAGCAAGACATGTTTGGAGCACCCTCACCCGCCACCATCTCCGCTTCTCTTCTTGTCGAAATGTAAGTTACCGCGCTCTTAGTGGTGGTTGTGTGGGTTTGTGCATTTACCCGTGTGTGTTTGCATATTACAGTGCTGACATAATTACACTTTTCTTGCATGTATTTGTTTAAATGTGGATGTGGTATTGATATCTATTCACGGATACAGTAATTATCTTTCCTTTTGTTGAATAACAAGTAGTAGATTAAATTTCGAACAATTGCACCACATGTCCTCATACACACGATTGTACGCGTGAGAAGTACCTATTGCGGGTTGTTCACCTAGGTTTGTCCAGGATGCCCCGTCGCCTTACTTTTGAGTATACGATTGTTTTTAGAGTGTAACATACAAGATCCATTTTTATTTAGGAACAAGATTCGTACTACACGTGTCTCAGACATCACGCTTGGCGGAAACGAGGTAACTTACAAAGCAGTTATTAGCTTGCGAACGTTGTAATATTTGTGCATTGAATTTATGATTTTCTTGACGTTTGGCAATTGCATTACTTTAAGTCCAGTTTGATACGGTATGCTTGCTTTTAGTGTTTAGGGTTCTCAATATCGAGTTTTTGTGTACTTCATTCCGTTTTCCTTCAGATATTCTTGGGTTCTCCATCCAAACCTTTGACTTGGGCAGACCTTTCAAACCCGATAGTTGTAATGGGATGCAGTACGCTCGACACGGATGGACTTTTATCTTGGATTGCAAATACATGAGGTACAAGGCATGCTGTGTGTGAGAGAAGTTGGTACCAGAGACAACACCACGATTATAGTAAAACTTGACTCATTTAATTGACTTGCAGGTCAACGATGAATATTGTAATGTGGTCTTTATCACCCAAGACACGTTTGTATATACGGTAGATACCTAGACTGGAATTCAAATTGTTTACTTAGTTTATTAAAATTTTCATACATCTTTCGAACATAGCAGAAAGATTAAATATGCCTGAAGTTAAAGTTTTACTTACCTAGTGAACGGGGCTATAAGTACGGAAATGCGTGAGGAGCATGGAATACGAAGTCTATCAACTATTGTACAAACCTTTCAATTTACATCGGATCAATATAGAGAAGTAAATATTTACCAGATTTGGTATGGTTGTCTGTCCGCAAGGAACACCAACTCTCAAGCACTCAAACACAGCTAGTACTTTTTTGCACCATAATACATAGGATGAACCATTATGTCCTAGTCATATATACATGTGTCTAGCCATGGTTACAAATACATATCCATATAGCAAGAATCGTACAGACTTATGTATACGAGAAAAGGTATAACGAGCTCTACACGAACAACAGCATAGCGCTTCGCCTTTTGTTTAGTACGTCTCACAGTTCCAACTCAAACACTACGGAGCATGGGTATTGTGCTTGTTGGTAGTATGTGCATTAATTTTTAGTGTGTGGCAGTTCCCTCCACGTCATACGATCGATTTCGCTACAAAAGTTAAAGCAAATTACAACAGCATAGAAAGCGTCATTCCAATTCATACAACCACTTTACTAGTATGCGATTTCATCTACAGAGTAGTTTGCACAGCTGTGCAATACATTTTCTTAGAGATTATTTGTTCGCACTGTCCTAGGAGCGTGGTGTGGTTGTATTTGTGCCAACGCACAAAGCATGGTACTTGTCAAGTAAAACTGTCCAGTTGGAATGTGTCAGTTATCGCAAGTACACGAATATATATGAAGGATCCATATGATACGCGTGAAACACTTTGTAATGTATTCTGAGGTGAGTTCCATAGTCTGGATAACGCAACATGCATGTACAAACGTATGCGATTTCACTATGCACAATTATATTCGTAATATGAAAGTATGGATATATGTTAAGGAGTGAGAAATTTAAAGTGCTCACGTAACCAAAACGGCCACCAAAACCGTCAACTAGTTCAATTTTAGATTTCCCAGAGTCCAGTGCAAGAATGGCTTGTCACGTCCGCAAGTCACGTTTTCCACATCTTCCTACACCAATCTAGCTTGTTCTCATTCAGAAAGTCTCCATGACGATCAGTTAGGTACGAATGAATAATGGGGTAGATGTGTCGTATGAAAGCTGAGCTCACATTCCTGATGGTCTTCTATCAGGAGAGTAGAGGTAACGATAACGAAAACCGTGGTAGTGCATGTACATAAGTGAAAATAAAACAGATGAGGGTCTGGTAGTGAGCGGGCAAGAATTATTGGAAAGTGTGAGAGTGCGTACGGGTATTGGAACAAGTGAATGTGTGGACGTACGTGTCTGGAAATGGTTGCGCTGAAAAATTTATTGTACGCAGGTGGGTACAAAAAGAGACAACTTACGTGTAATGCTGCTATTCACAACGTCACGTGACGTATAGACGTGAACATTCAAGGATGCATGTTGAGAACTACGCAAAATTTTCAATCAATGAGAAGGCTCATCTAAACTATGCAAGTATAAAAGGATGTACGCATGACCATCTACGTACCACACACGAGATCAGTTTCCAGTTTATTGATATACAACTACATACACAGCCAGGCACATATACACACACACACACATACCAGATATTCCAACTAACATTAAAAGAACAGCTATCGTCGACAATCCGCGCACAAAGTAAGTGGCTGGGCAAGTGAGTGATCCACACTTTTCAATTTCGTCCCATTCCTACTGTTGTCCAACGATTGTGTCATACTCTCTAACATTCTCATGGTCTCCGATTCTGTGTGCATTTCCTTTTCTTTCTGAGATATAGACTTGCGTTTGTTTACAATGTTTTTTAAGTGCATCTCATGTTCTTTTTGTAGCTCATAAATACGATTGTTCGCTACGGCGAGCTGTTCACGGTACCGGCCCTCGCCTTCTCTGAATTTCTCCAACGTGGACACCAGTGTTTCCATTTTCCCATTCAAGACCACGTTCTCACGCTTCAAGTCCTCTATCGTTAACTCGAAGGAACACAAGCGATGTCGACTATGTAAGGTTTCCGGTGAATTTGGGACGAAGCCGTTCCCACGTACACCATTTCCGAAAGAATGACTTTGCTCATCGCTCTCACTGCCATCCTTGTTTAACTGTGAAACGTTGTCCTCTGCGACTACAAACACACGCAAACACATGCGATTCAGTATACTCAAGGTAGCCAACACTGAACAGAAGACGACTATTAACAACTCATGTACGAAACGTCGAAGTATCCATAAGAAAGGAAACTTTCTCTTAACCATGATGTTAATTCCCTTGTACTTCTTGAGTGCTTCACACACTCGGGTGTGCTCGATGGCTTCATATTCGACCAAGGCGAGAAGGCGCACTGTAGATCTTTGGCAGACAGTAAGGAGCTGTGTTGTGATGGACATTGATATGTACAATGCATACAGAAGCCATTCCATTATGAAGTACGTGTAGGAGATTATGTGAGTGTACGTGTTTGTGACAGAATATAGAAAGGATTATAGTAATACCTCTTTCTACAAGAAAAAAATTCGAGGTGAACACTAAACACTCGAATGTTTAAAAAAGGCACAGGATAATACATGCAACTATGTACATACTTATGTGTGTGTGTGTTTATGTGAGTGAGTGTATGTGTATGTATGTATGTGTGTGTGTGTGTGTGTGTGTGTGTGTGTGTTGTGTGTGTGTTTATGTGAGTGAGTGTATGTGTATGTATGTATGTGTGTGTGTGTGTGTGTGTGTGCGTCGTCGTCGTTAGTCGTCGTCGTGTGGTGTTCCACTTTTTCGCGCATGATGATTTGTTCTATTAATAGAACTACCCACCAACGAACATCATAAGAGTTGAGTCGCAAATGATGGAAATCTTACCGAGGATTTACAGTCATACATCTATATACATAGATACATATACATATAATCATTTGATTCACAGTCATATATAATACATCTATACATAACCTATAGACAAGGATTCAAAGTCATATATATACATACATATATACATATATACATACGTACACACATCAGAGTTTGAACAAAAATTCCATGTTGAATGGCATAAAAATGATGCACCAGCCACTCAACCGGTCAGTCAGTCAGTCGAAAAGTCAATTATGGTATTTATAAAAACCGTAAATATGGGTCATAAACGTATTCATCGACCAAACTGTCAGTCCTGGTCTACTATGGGTTTCCGGTAGTTCTACTAAGGTACTATACTCCACATAAAATTAGAAAACGTATAAACCTTTTTTGGACTGTTTATGTGTATGTTAAGAACATAAATATGTCGTAAATAGCCTCACTGCCGCTCACTTTGGAATGACGGACCGATAAGGAGTCAAGGAATGTTGTTAATGAATGTCGTAAATGCATTACCCGTCCGGTGGTGACCCAGAAGCAAGGGGAGACGATATTAACGACAATATCATTTGCGATAATTTTAAGTGCGAAATAGACTTTTAAATATCTCTCTCCTCAGGCGGCATCAATGTTCTGCTTTCGATGTGATGTATATAACCTGAAAACACTTACACTACTGAAGAACACAAACATAACACCCACACTCACACTCACACTCACACTCACACTCACACTCACACTCACACTCACACTTACACTCACATTCATACTCATACTCACACCACGCATACACACACAATCACTCACCACACACACATACACCCACAAAGTATCTATCGCACTCAAACGTTCCGTGCAACCGGCACGTTTGGCTTTCAAAGTGTGTAGCCAAGTTGCTTGTAGTGTGCTAGTTATACTTTTACGTATACAGGTGAAACCGGAACGGACACAGCAATATGAATGATAAACAGAATGATAATAGTACGGATAAAGACATACAAGATACACCATCTATCCCATCGGTTCAATTAGTAACTACACCTAGTGGTTCAACCAGTGACCGACATAGTCTAGAAGTGAGTGATAAGGATGTATTGAGTACAGATCTGGATAGAGATGACTTTCGTACTGCTGTCGACAGTGATGTTCCTATGGTAACGATTGTCATAAAGACAGTATGCACTGCTTGTTTCACATAAACTGTTAAATTTGTGCGCTTGTCTGAGTTAATTCACTCAATCATATAGTGAACAATTTTACTTCACTCATGTAGAGGAGACATTAGGATATACCTGTTTGCGCTATGTCGGTTTTGTGACTTATCTTTCAGATTACGGTTTTCTCATTGTAGAACTTGTATATTCTTGGTATATTATTAAATGCATATCTGTTCTATTGCCAATAAGCTAACTACGCACGTGTCTTCAAGTCTTCACCTTGTCGGCTAGGAAGTAAGGCTAAAATTCTTCTTAATATACTTTTGTATACCAGCATTATTTCACGTTCGTCTGTTCTGCAGTCATATAAACCTACCCGTACAGAGTGTCAAACGTAACAGGCCGTAGGACACTCTCGCGTTCACATACGTACAATTGCATTGCAAAACTCCACTCGTATTCTAGACACACTCATAACATTACTACTAGTACATGTACTATAAAGGGTAATATCCGGAAGACTTGGTCAATATTGAACTTGGAATACTTATAATGTACATAATCTGGTTGTAGGAACTTCCAAAGGATGAACAAGGCATACCAACGGAACGCATTGTGTTTGTCAATAATCCTATGCGAAATTCAAATTACTCCTATAAGGTATGTGTATATACTGGTGGTGTGTATCATGCTACTGATACGTCTGTCCAACGAAGAATGTAACGTAAAGCAGATATTTAGTTCTATGTTCTTAAGTGCGAATCCAAGATATTACATGAACACATCAAGCACGCGTTTTATGAGAGCTTTGAGGGAATGAGTTGTTATGTATATATTCTTATATATCCGTTGTGTGCGAAAGGAATACGAGTACATCGCAAAGTATGTGAGCAATGCTAGTATTACTTGACTTTACATCTACGTACGATGTAATTGGAGATATTGGTAAATGGCAATTCGTCCCACATCGCGTACAAAAGTATGCCGCCCACTCCCGAGTACATATAGATATAATAGTACCGATTTTACGTTTGTGCTTGAATGTAAGCTAAAATAAGCAGACTGGCAAAGAGGGCATGACATATATGGATGCTGAATTGTTTCTAGAAAACACGTATTCACAATCGTGTTCTTCCGCATGCATATTTCATTTCCTTACAATAATACCCTATTCTTACCCAAGATAACATCACGTGCAGCGAACGTGTGTAAAATTATGTATATATACATATGCATTATATATAAAGTAATATGCATTAAGAGTCTACCCTCGTCACATAGGGTACATAAACCAAACCGCAATACTACATATAAGTAAATATGTATGTACTTACGCTCGCATGGCTTTGTTGTTCATCTGTAGAAAAATTACGTGTCTACGGCCAAGTACACAGCTTGGACCTTTATACCCGTCAATCTGTTTGAACAATTTCAACGTGTGGCTAATGTATACTTCCTACTATTGATTATCCTCCAGGTAGGTGATAATTATTTCACTAGAGAAAATGTCTGCGTATGTACATGAAATCAAAGAAAACAATCTGCACGCCTATATGTGTACATTCTCACTTCGCATTTGATTATGGACATACGGTATATATATGTACTTGTCCGCTTGTATGTGTAGAACTACATGGACGTATACTTACGTTTATAAGACTCATAGCAAGCTACAATGACACTCATATTCATCACCGAGCACCCAAAACTATACCCATCGAAATCTATGATCTATGGAAAGATACACGCAATGTGCTCACCCGAGTTCCACTCATTGTCAAAGTCAGTGATCGTATATGCGAGTTCACCTATACTAAAACATGTGCATTCGTATTCGCTCTCTCGTTACATACTTCCACAGCTCATTCCACAAGTATCCGCATTGAATCCTATCACAACTGCCTTTCCTCTGTTGTTGGTGCTGTGCGTGACAGCTATTAAAGATGGGTTTGATGACTATGTATGTTTCTATAGCAAAAACAGGCATAGCTGTATACAAATATACGAATATGTATTCAAACATTCGCAGGCACCGTACGTATACACGCACACAAATATATGCCCATAGGCATACGTCCCAGAACAGCTGTACTACTGTGCTGTTAGAGGTGTGCGTGATAGGTTTAATGACCGCTTTGATGTCTCAAGTATACAGGATTACATGAGGCATGCAAGAATGAATCCCTCCATATATGCACGGGAACGTGGCCTCGATGCCCGCACACATGCTCATATACAGTCAGAGGCTGATTTGCCTACAGGTGCAGACATAACTATCACAATCTGTAGAGTATATATGTGTATGCAACAATACTAAGAGCATATGTACATTTCGTACAGATATGTACATATATGATTCACACTTAGCACGAAACTGACCATTGTCAATGCGTTTGCCTCAGGCACGTCACCAAAGTGACAAGGAAGTAAATACGAGAGAGGTAGAAGTTTTGCGAGAGGGCCAGTGGGTAAATATTTTATGGCAAGAGGTGAGTTTATTGTATCAATACTCGGTACCCATACGCATAGCGAATACATGTGTTATGTATGTATATGTATATATCTGTGTATCTATCCATCTATGTATCTATGTACATTTGGGTTCATGTAGCCGTGTGCTTCTTTGTACATACATCTGTATCTATGTGTATGCAAATTTCCATACAAAAATGTATGTTTTGCCATATTACAAAAACACCAAGTTGCGCAATGTGAATAGAACAGTATCAGTTCACAATAGATTACTGATGAACCAAATCAGGTATATGTAAAAATTGATGTAACGGTAAATGCCAATGTTGGCTGTGCCTATATATCAATGGCCCAAGGTAAAGATGAGGTTCCGAAGTGTTAATAATTGAAGACAAATATATTATTGAACACTGAGATATGCATATGTTTAGCATATTTGTACTGTTGCAACACTATGAATGATATGTAACTTCCCAATCTCCTTTTAGGTTGAAACGGGAGACATAGTACGTGTCGAGCAAGATGACCCCATTGCATGTGATATAATGGTGCTGGCCACTGCAACTGAGAATGGGGAAGCATTTGTTGAAACTGCTGAACTGGACGGGTATGCTTGTGTGACTCTGTGTAACAAGAGTGAAAGTGTGAGTGTGAGTACGTGGGTGTCGGTGTCAATGCACGTTGAAGATGTATGTCAGTACATCTTTCGTTGTTCTAGCACATAAACGGATGAACGCGTACGTACTATGAGTATTACTTTCTTGCGCCCATGTTTCTCCTGTGTACTCACGAAGATAGACTTGGACAGATACGCACATTGTCAAACTCAAAACCCTCACACCCATGGAGTAACATAAATATTTCCACCCATAGGAAAACACACATGTACACCCACACACTCACTACAAATTCACCCATGCATCACGCACGTCCACACAGTGAGACGAATCTTAAACTCCGATTGGCCCTTAAGGAAACAGCCAAAGAAATGCGTGATGATAGTTCTCTTGGTCAATTACAAGGTATAGCGAATATATTCATATAACGTCAGTTAGAGTATGATAGTGTCAATCCATATCTGATAAATCCTGTATTTGTCAACGTCAAACGTTCGTTCGTACGTTGTTTTACATTTTGTGTATATTAACTTGAGCTCTCCGCATTGCGAATCCAATTCTCCCATACTCCTTCCATTGCATTTTTTATGAGTAAAGTGCTTGTACACATACTGTACTTGCACTTGATCTCTCTGGCAACTGCACGGATATGCACGAGATAAACCTATTACTGAGCTCACTTGCACATATCTCTTATCCACATCTTTGGAGTTTTGCATATGTGTCACCCAGTACAGAACCACTCGCATATCTCGCACATACCAAAAACTACTCAAAATTCTCATCCGGTAAGTGATACACACATAATATCACGTATACATACATATATCCATATATTCATTGCGCGCTCACTCTCGCACTATTCTTACACGCGTACTCATCCGTACATTGACTGTAGCTTGGGAAGTGCACACTTCACATGACTGCGAAGTAATTACCATACTCTCAACCCTATCAAAGTTCTCGTTCATAAGTTGATATATTCGATCTTGTCACACTGATTGACACACTGGTGTACTGCAATATCCCACACTACTAGGGTTTGTGCGATGTGAGCCTCCCAACACAGACTTGCATTATTTTAAAGGGAACTTTCAATTCGCCAATAACGTGAATTTGAGTTTGGACAATGAAAACATTCTTCTACGAGTAAGTGCAATTGCGTAGAACGTGGCACGTCTGCAGGGCGAGATCACGTTATGTATATACTCTTGTGCACACCCACACACTTTTCGTTTGCAGTATACTCTTTGAATACCAACTACAATTGTTCAAGGCAAGATGTTCAAGTTTATATGTACTCGTGTCAATATGCGCACATGCATACAGTGTCGCTTTAAGTATAATACGATCTTATAACAATGGTAATTCTAGTCAACTATACAATGTTTTACGTTCATATGCATATTGACGTATACTGACGTGAAGGTAGTCTATTAGTTAGTTTATATTATTGCAAAGAAAGAACGATTGTCGAAGTTGTATTAATCTTTTCGTTTGAATGTGTATTTCTTAAGGGAATGACGCTTCGTAACACCAAATGGGTCACGGGTCTCGCAATCTTCACAGGACACGAAACTAAACTTATGAAGAACGCCAGTGGTACCCAGTTCAAGCGTACAAAGGTATATACCATGTCTATAAGAGTGTCTGGTTCAAGGGTATAATAGTACACATATGCATATGAATGTATAGACGTTTGCACACCGATTCGTGTCCTTACATCGTGTGCAAGTTTTCCAAAAATGGTTCTGGATTTGTCTCTATTCTTGGGACACTAATATATTAAGGAAGTGGTGCATGTATGTGTATCTATATATAAGCACTTGCATGGTGATACATATGCATTCACAATATGACATATTATGACATTCAATTGACCCCTTAAATTCTAATCCCTTTTGTTTCCATGGAGTAATTATGACCATTGCAGTTTCTCTCCTGTAACTACGCTGTTGTTCAAGACGATATGCAATTAGTTCATAGCAGTTTAATTTATAACTTTTTTCATAAGACTGCGGTTTTCTTGTTTCAGATATAGTCAAAAGGGATGCCTGGAATAATAAAACGTGCCATAAAGTAGATTAAATAGAATGTTATGTTCCCTCTAGTACATAGTTACAAAAAAACAAATCTTCAGTATTCTTTTGTTCAATCGAGCTTTTTCATTTGGTACTTTATGCATACAGATTGACATACAAACGAATCGACTTATTCTGTATATTTTTGTTCTGCTAGCAATAGTATGCTGTATATCTGCCATTGGCTCCGGAGTATGGTCTGCAAGTATGTAAATCACACAGTACTACTTGTTGGTATATTGTCCATGGTAATCGAACCTGTTCAGTCGACACATATTTAGTTGATCTCGCGTTTACTATGTGTTCACTTGTTTGGTTTCTCTCACATACCATAACACTTTTTCGCTCACTTGCTCATGGGAACACACATGCACAGAATCATACATACATACATACATACTAATATGCAACCACGATTTGTAGCCACTGGAGAAGACTTTGAAGTTTATCTACCGTTTGAGAGTGGCCTTGAGGAGCCCGCGGTTATTGGAATTTTGGCTTTCTTTACGTTCATTATTCTGTATTCTACGCTCGTGCCCATCTCGTTATACGTCTCTGTAGAGTTTATCAGGTATTATTGTTGATTTGTATACTTTTATCGTATACATTTATACATTCGTACGTTTACCTCCAACAAAAATGCGCACCCTATATCTTCCATTCCGTACAGACTTGGACAAAGTTTCTTGATCGATTGGGATTTGAATATGTATCATGCTGATACGGACACGCCTGCCAAGGCACGCACAACCACCTTAAATGAAGGTATATGTCTAATTGCATGTTTGAGTTGTGGATTATTGCTCAGTTGAAGAACATGCGTACGTTGTTTACAATTTCAGATAGTTGACCTCGTGTGAACATATTCTATATGAAATATGTCATGTAAGTCTCTTCCAGTACACGCATTTATAATAGCTTGTAGTATTGTCTACTCAGGTTTACGTGCATTTCATATTTCAACACAACTTAACAGAACTTGGGCAGATTGATTTCGTATTTTCCGATAAGACTGGAACTCTCACTCAAAATGTCATGCGCTTCTTCAAGTGTACTATACGTGGTATGTACAACCTTAGTTCAAGTGGACTATGACTTGCGTGTTCTGAGTATATATGTAAAATAGGGCAGTATTGGAACAATTGTATATTGTATTACATGCGTGTCAAAGTGAATGAGATACATGTGAAACTAATACACATATGCAGACGCCGACTTTCCTTCCTAAACAAAAAGTGTTGACTGTGTAAGAATAGGGTGCATGTGTATTTATATCATTTTATATCACATACACACGCAGACTTCTCTACGACGTAATATGTACATGTATAATTTCGTCTTCGTAGACAAACACAAATCACATACTCATCGCATGCACATACACGTTCATGTATACATACGTATCTGGATGGGCAGGAACCAAGTTTGGCAAAGGTACTACTGAGGCAGGGAGGGCAGCCAAACAACGTGAACGTACTAGTAAGAAAATATTACAACGACAGGAAACTGTTCATCAGGAAGTAGACTTCTCTGGTAACAAATACGCAGACCCAGAGTTTGTGTTTTATGATGATGATTTGGTAAGTAAATCCATTGTCTAGAAATGCGAGTAGTATGTATACTTGACAGTTTATCGAATTGAAATGAGTACATATATATATATGCATATGAATGTATGTTTTGTGTTTAGATTAATTCAACTGCATTCACTAAATTTTGATGTATATTCTGTAGTTCGTAATTTGACATTTTTGATAATGTAAAATATAATCTATGTGGCATGCTTAAGTCTGCAATCAGCTGACCAATGCGGGATTGTATGTTCTAATACGGATTGCCGTTGGTATATATTTGTAGTTTGAAGCGACGCGAAATGATGCCCCAGACGCTAGGCGCTTCTTCACTCATCTTGCATTGTGTCATACGGTACAAGCTGAAGGTATGTGACACACTTACACGCACGCACACGCACGTACACAAACACGACATATTGTAGAATATGCAAAGTCACAAAATCACAAATCAAAAAACCACAACTAGATGTCGAAGGAAGCCTTAAATATTCTGCGCAGTCTCCTGATGAGGCAGCACTCGTACAGGCTGCGAAGAACTTCAATTACGTTTTTCTTAAACGCAACCAAAATATGGTTACTCTTAGATGTCATGGTGAGGTGAGTCGTTCCGTATACATATTGTGCGCGAAGTGAAGAATTTTTGTTCCTTTCTACAAATTTAGTCCATATAATTATGAGTAGAAATGTACATGTTCTCGTACGGCTAACTTCTGGTACGTGCCGTTATACTTGGATTTTAGGACACTGAACATGAGA
The DNA here is from genome assembly GCA_033442365.1 of Creolimax fragrantissima. NCBI lineage: Eukaryota > Ichthyosporea > Ichthyophonida > Creolimax > Creolimax fragrantissima. The sequence goes on from JAWQFL010000002.1 coordinate 3,371,430, forward strand.
TTTTGAATATACTGGAGTTTAATTCGGATAGAAAACGCATGTCTGTGATTGTCCGTGGGCCAGACAAGAAGATTCGTATCTACACAAAAGGTATAGTCTTTGCTAAAATTATGTACATGTACAAGTTACCACAGGGGTAGCTGGCTTGTGGCAGCCAAGCGTTCATGAAAAAGTGATGAAACATACTTACAACGTATAGACCGCTTAGTAGTAGTACCCAGTAGTACATACTAAAGTGTGCACATGTTTACAAGATCCCAATTTTGAAGAGACGTATGTTGCGGGTTTTGTTATCCGACAATGCAGTATTGGTGCTTCCACAGCATAAAACGTATTAATTTCTGTATCTCAGATATGTTTCTTATGTTTATCCATTGCTGATTTCGTACATACAGGTGCGGACAGTGTAATGCTTTCATGGCGAGTGAAAAATGATGACCTTAGCGACATAACTAATAATCACCTAGAAGAGTTTAGTACGGAGGGTCTGCGAACTCTTGTGCTTGGTATGTATGGAATTGCGAATGAGTATAAGTAGACATGCTGTTCGCGCATGAACGCACAGCGGGACTACTCTCACGCTCAAACACATGGACAAATATAAGTACAACTCATGTAGACGATCAATTATGCTGGATTTGAATGCATCCACAACTGCCATACCGTATACTCTCATGGTCGTATAAAGCTCATGCAAAACTATATACATGCTTACCCTCTACCCGCGTTAGCTGACCGGGAAATCTCAGACGTAGAGTATGAGGAGTGGTCTGAAAAGTATAGGCAGGCAGCTCTTTCACTGGAAAACCGAGCAGAAGAGCGTATGTGTTACAATTTTTTCTCCAATTCCATATGCCCAAAGGACCGTTTGCTTTTTGCACATTATACATTGTACTGCGTAATATCAACTGTTAAGCCCCTGCTTCCGTTGCGAGTCTGTCGTCTGACGTGTGTGATGGCCTTTCCAACGGAAGACGTCTTCAACTATACCTTCCCTATGTTGCACATTCATACCCGCATGCACATTATATCCTTGTAAGATACACATATAAACGCATACAGTAGTTGATCAAACGTCTGCATACGTATCTACTTTCACATACACATACTCGATATGCCAGTGGACGCTGTGGCAGAATTAATTGAGAAGGAGTTGGAATTAATTGGTGCATCCGCCATCGAAGATAAATTGCAGGAGGGTGTGCCTCAAACAATCGCTAGTTTAAGAAAGGTGAATGAGTGTGATGTTTAAGTATATGTATGCATGTGTGTACGTATATGTATGTGTTTGCTTGTATTTTGTCGAGAGATAAAACGTTCTGCTAGAGCTGATGGAGCACGCGCCCGTAAGTATTCCTTACCAATTTGTTTTGGTACGGGCACATGTACATTCACATGAATATATGCTCGTACACACGCGTACTATATATCATCCTACACTCAAGTACATGCATGCATACCCCTTACTTTCAAATATACTCAAACATACACTCATATTCAATCATACTCTGGCAATGATAGGCCAACATTCGAGTGTGGGTACTCACAGGTGACAAGCAGGAAACTGCAATTAACATCGGATTCTCATGCCAGCTACTGAGCCCACAGATGGAGGTACGGTTGTACATGTTGACACACGAACACCAATATTGTATGCATGTATATGTACGTGTGATGTTAGTAGTATACTATTTGCTGCGTTTCTGATTTTTACTTTTGTGTATGCTGTTCGTGTTGTTTTTGTGCATATATATATACTTCCAACTTGTATAACGTACGTACAGATCTTTATCGTCAATGAGAGAGGGTTCGATGATGTCAGTGCAAAGCTAAAGGCCCTTAAAGATCAGATCGAGGCTAATCCTTATACGCAGCGTGAAATGGCTTTGGTTATCGACGGCAATGCTTTGGGATACGCGGTACGTATCTATATTCTTGACTATGTATTCATGCGTGCGAGTGAGTGTGAATGTAATTAGAGTCGATGACCCCTACAGACATCCTGTGATATTCTGTATGCATACATTTGTACAATAAAGGTTGTCAACGGTAGGAGTGTGAAAGGGTGTGAACGCGTGAGTTGAACGCTAGTGTTTTATGAGTGTATTGCTTGGAATGTAGGTATACATACAACAATTTCATATTGGCAGTAGGTTGTTGACATTCATATATATATTCATACTGCCGCTGAGAATAGAATTGTCTTATACATGGTGAATCGTACAGACTTGGTGTTCGCACTCAATCTACACAATGGTACAACACCAATATCAATACACCCATACACTCACTACCTACCAATTTTATTCAAATCTATACATAATTAGCACTAATCATATATTTACATGTTCTCACAGTTGGATGATGAGTTGAAAATAGATCTTTTAGAAATTGCAGAGCAATGCGCCTCTGTTGTTTGTTGTCGTGTGAGTCCTATTCAAAAGGCATTAGTGGTCAAGTTGGTTAAAGAAAACCGAGAGGTGTGTGCATATATTGTTTCATCTTTTTTTATTTTGAATTTGTGTGTACACATGTATTTGGTTTGTGTATCAGGCTGCCGAATGAAACTTTGTGTATTAGTCTACATACAACCCCAGCAACGTCCAACATACCCTCATTAGCGTTCTGAGTCATGCATTATGTACGTCAAATTTGACTCTGTCTCATAGGCATACGTAGTACTGCGAGTTTGATCATCGCCCAAAAGGATATGTCGTTGTGTACTTTCAATATGTCTTGGCGATCCAACTAATTAGTATATATGTCATAAAATAATCTACTCGCTCGTAGCAGAATAATCTATCAATCCGCGAATGGAAATGGAGATAGTTGATGTTAATAAGCACGAGCAATACCCCACTTATTCATATGTGGTGTGTACGTGCAATACCCCACTTATTCACGTATTACGTACAGGCTATTACACTCGCGATTGGAGATGGAGCCAATGATGTTAGTATGATTCAAAATGCGCACATTGGTGTGGGTATAAGTGGGCTGGAAGGCAGGCAGGCAGTGCTTGCAAGTGATTTCAGCATAGCACAGTTTCGATTCTTAGAACGTCTTTTACTTGTACACGGACGATGGTCATATATGCGTATGTGTCGCTTCTTGACCTATTTTTTCTACAAAAACTTCGCCTTTACACTATGCCAGGTATGCTCGTTATATATGTCTCTGCATAGGTCTCTCTGGTACGCATGTATGCTTGTAACACTAGTGTAGTACAACCGGTTTCTAAATAGTGTATAAAGTTCTACTATGTGCTTCTTCTTCAAGATCTTTGTCTTTACACAATGTCACGCGTATGTGTACGGATCTTTTTTTGTTGTGCTCTGCGTGTGTGCATATTGTGATACTAGCAATATAGTCATATTCTACACATACATGTACATGAAACGAAAGTGTTTCAAATTTAGTTTATTTGAAATCATCCCTCTTTGTATTTGCAGTTCTGGTACGCAATATTTACTGGTTGGAGTGGACAGACGATCTTCGATGCAACATTCGTCACTATGTATAATGTTATCTTTACCGCCTTGCCTATTATAGCTGCTGGTACGTGCACATGCATATCCATATCGACATGTTCATATACACTTCACTCTTCTGTCGACCATTACTGCTGGAACGAATATACACACCCAACATGAGTGCACATACACATAAACTTATGTATTACATGACCATAGGTGCGCACACTATATTCAACTGGTATAAGCTCGCACGCAAGTGCGTGGACACATATATACAAGATACACCGACATATGCTGATATATGATCAATAATAGCGCACGTACTCTTTCTTGTACGAATTTAATCTTTTATGTGCACGCGAATGTAGGCCTCTTTGAACAAGATGTGTCTGACCGTGTGTCGCAGTTGTATCCCCATATGTATGGTGTTGGTCAAAAGGATCTGCTGTTCAACACAAGGATATTCGCGTTATCTCTACTACTAGGCGTGTATCACTCTGCCTGCTGCTTCTTCTTTGTGTACGGTGCATGCGGTATGTGTTGTGCTTATTGTAAGATACGTTGTACGTTTCTATGTTCATGTTAAGGACAATGTTCTCTATTAAAGATCTGTATGTTTAACCATGAGTGGTTTACAACACAAGAAATGTGCGTTTGCATTTCTGTTACCCATATTTGTGAATCAACATATACGAACAATTGTTGTGTAATTGGGCCGTTAAGTACATATACACATATTGTGTACATCGGTGTGGACTGTGTTGTGCGCGCTACATATTTACTCTCAGGTGTTGCGTATGTGTATATTTTTGTGCTGCTGTAGTTCTCAAGTAAATACTGTGTTTTCATAATTAGTTCTGAACGCACACGCATGCACTTATGTGTTAGCATTGAATGTACTGTTTCTTGCTAGTGTCACTCGTAGGTTTCACTCTTTGATTGTTCCTTGGTACGCGATATTCTTCTATAGACGCATACGCATGGTTATTGTGTATTTTCGTATTCACATCCGAACTGACTTTCGATTTACACGGAACATGTCCCACCGCAAACAAATACATACTCACTCGCTTGTTCACAAAGTTCTTGTATGTAATTCTCACCTTTGGTCCCTTTTTTATACAGCTTATAACATTCTTTCTGATGGACATACTTACGGGTATCAATGGTTTGGTGTGTTGGTCTCGGGCGCCGTGGTGGTGAGTCACCTATATGTTTACTGCTGTTTTATATGTGCATGTAGCATCATGCGTGTATTCGTTAATAATTATTATGTATCTCGTTCGTCAATTTTGTGATGGGTTTAAATCCACGAAGTATGATGCATGTATAAATTTGGAAGTATCAAATAGCTACGAATCTGTAATAAAACCATAATAAGCACGGTATGAAGAAGAAATATGCAAATATACGGAAAACTCCCGTCTATTATGTCATACAAGCATTTCCAGTTATAAATAATAAGTATATCGAATTTTTACCCCAATCCATGTAGGTGGTTGTGAATCTGCAGCAAGCTATAGATCTGTACCGATGGACAATAATTAATCACGTCTTTGTTATACTTAGTATCATCAGTTGGTATGTCGGTTTCATGCGCAACAAAGTAAGTTTGTTTATATTACTTATGCCGTGTTTTTTACTTTCGCCACTTGGTCACATACTAATACGTCCATGCCGTGCCCGTCGTAGGTGGGTTTTCACGTGGTTCCAGTATTCAATGACATCACTCATTTATATGGTTGGCTATTATGGAGTTAACTTTAATTCCCAGGGCGAGGCGCTTTGGTGGTTCACATTAATCATCACCGTTGCAGCTGCTATGCTTCCAGTCTTCGTATATAACGTATGTTTTTTGATCGCATGAGAGTCTGGTGAGTTTTAATGGTTCTGTTTCATGTTCAAGGGTTGGTGCTGTGATTCTCACTTAGAGTTCATGTTTAATAGATGTTCTGTTATGTGTTCTGCACATATATGTTCTGCATGGTTGTAGTTTTATTTCTGTGAGAGATTGCAGTTCCTACTTTGTTTTTTTTCACTACCGTTGACGAGTTTCTGCATAGTTTTGCAGGATTGTTCATCTGGCCAGGAGTATCATGGCTAGTTAGCTTGAAATTTAAACTGATGAGTCGTTTGGTAGTTGATCATTCATCGTTCCTATTGGCGCACCAATAGACTGTTTTCAAGCACATTTACACACTAACACTTGTTCATGCAAATTCACACACTTTTACAGTACTGCAAGATTTATTTCTACCCCACACCTGTTGATATTGTGCGAGAAATTACGAATCTCTCACGGATGGCTCGTGAAGGACAGGGTCGTCTTCAAGAAACAAGATCTAGTCGACATAGCGTTCCGTTTTTTGGTAGTCAGGTATATGTCTATACATGTACATATACGTATATGTGTCTGTACATACGTATATGTGTCTGTAGCTATGGCTGCACTGCGGGAATGTTAAGGCTAGTGTTGTCTTGAGGAATCATGACGTACTTTTTGCATGTATTTACGTGAGCGGATGATATGTGCATTCCCTTATCTACCTGTATGGCTATGGTTGTGTGGTCAGCGTGCGCTTTTGTGCTTGACTAAATAAGGCATATTCTACCGAGATACAAGACCAAGTTCACTTGCTGAATCCCACATAAACCTCTAACCTACAATACGTCAAGCACGTGCGTGTATATATGCCTATGTAGTATGTTATGTGTATTACACGCCATATAAAAGAGGGTATTAACACTTCCCTCACATCCGCAAATTTCCGACAGAACTTCAACGCCACTCTTCTTGCGGCCGTATCGGGTGTGGATGTACATGTAGAGGAAGACGACGATGACGATTTAAGCCATGTGACAGACTGTCCCGCTACGAGATCGTACGGCGATGGTGAGCAAACCAGCAACCAGGAAACCGAGACACGAGAGCCCATCGCCACTACACGTATGGAGATGGTGGATATGCCACCGTCTGATATGGAAGATGTGAATCAACATGATGTGAATGAGAACGCTCATACCCAATATTAGTGTCTGCTTGCGTTTATGCGATTGCTTGCACTCAATACACTGATGTGTGATTTAATATATTCATTCCTGATGAGTAGGGCTCGGGCAGCAAATAACCTATATGTGCGTATGTAGAACTGATTTGTGTTCTTCCTCGCACGTATCTACATGGTCGAGTGCGTATTTTCGTGGACTCCTCTATCCGCCCAATGTAAACATACATTTTCCAGACACGTATTACGTATTGTAGTTGCGTCGACTTTGCGGTGAACTACAGCACAAATGTACATGGATACATAGGGAATCCGTCACAACCCTAGCCATAAGAAGTGGGCATGGACACATTGTTGTGTCAAGAGGCAGTGCGTACCTTGAGTTGTACGATTCACAACTGGTGCACCTATTGTTCCTCCTTCAATTCGCCCCCCTCAACACATCCAATTTCTCATTGGGATCTGTTCTGTGATATTTCCTACGGTATTGTGTTGTACGACTTTGTGCGATCTCTAGATTGCATGTGCTTGATTCGTCCTTGGTGGATCCAGGATTCGTATTATGTTTGTTGGAAGGGCTTGTTTTTTGGTTAAATTTCTGCACAAAATTTAAAAGATTTAGTGAGAGCTAGTGTGCATAGGTCATAGCTGATGGGATGTGTTGGCTATACCCATCGTAGAACCGATATGAATTTAGTACGGGGGCTTCTATAAAACCCCTATGAATACTTATATCGCATATGCAATGCTTGACAGTATGTATCATATGGTACTACGTGAATAATAAACAAATGAAACGATTGTCCGAGTTTTCGTACTGGTGTACCCTTCGTCCGGATCCGTCGTATTCTAAATTATCTACCGGAACGCTCAATTCGTATTTGCACGAATAGCATGTACGAGTCTTGCGGACACAACAGTTATACTTGGCCATTACAACTTGTTCCCATCACATATGGTCGTTCTTGTTTATTGGGGGCGTCTCGAGTTCGTAACTGTGGCAGCATATATATCAAAGCGATGGCAAGTCAAAGTTAAGGCGCCTGAAAAGGAGAAATAAACAGTGAGAGGCATCCTAACTGAAATTTGCTCGCCGTATGGTTGACTTGTAAGTACGTGCAAACAAACACAAACTGCTTATACACAAACCGACACAGATCTAGATACAGAAACAAATGCAAGAAGTTACTCAGCCTCCCAACCATTTTAAAGAATAGCGTCTTCCCAGCAGCCCCTTACAAACGAAAATTCACTAATATCATATATCTATTGCCATACTCTCCCCACTCCACCAGAATGAATATATCAGCGTCCTCGATAATATAAAGAACGTCGTCTCTGCAACGGTCCGCTTACAAACCAAAACTCTATCACTAATAGATTGTTTAAGAAATCATCATCCTCGCCATCTACTTTCCTTATACGCGCGGTAGGAATAATACAGCATCCTCGATAATAAACAGCATCCTCGAAAATATTTGCGTTCCTGCTAAAAATATAACTACTCCTCGTTAACTGTCTTGTACCGTTGGAAGTTCCACGTGTCGGTGCTGGCTTTGACAGCATTCATAAATGTGAATACGTGTGATTTCTGGTATGTGGTGTTTTCAACACACAAAACTAATGTTCGTGTATGCTAACGTATGTGCCTTACAAAAGGTTTTCTTCATTGCCCATATGCGTGTATGTATATATATATGTGTATGTGTGTGTGCACGTGTGTGTGTGTGCTGCTGCGTGGGTGTCTGGGTGGGTGTCTGGGTGGGCATAAATTAACACCTGCCCTGCACACTTGGTATAGTTTTCAAAAATACCGACAAAAAACTACATGGCTATTTAACGTGCATCTAGCTTGTTAATGATGGCCGTGCTTTACAAACACTAAAGAGTCCCACTAAAGAATTGCAAGGGTGTCTACCCGTATATAATGTCGCCACTGGAGTAATGCTAGTGAAGTGTTCAAGACGAGCGAGTCACCGCTCTCAAATTATGAAGAAGTGCCTGCCTATTAAACCTTGTCTATGATACAGACACTAAAATGTGCCTATATTTACGAAACAGCATTTCATTATTAAAAAACAATCTAATTTCCTCTTTAATTCGGTTATTTTACATTATCCACGATTAACTATAAAGCATTAGCAGTTAACCCTGGGCGGACATTGTGTTGCTGAGATGCTTCGCCAAGATTGAATCAATAACTCTCACTTTTGTGTGATCAAAACCTCCATCCGGCGAAGTTAGATGCGTATTCGTGTACTGAATTGCATCTTCATGTACTGCCATTTCCGTTAACTTGAATCTCATCAGGTTCTTATACATATAATACGACTCAATAGGCGACATTGGCAAATTTGGATGTCCACTTCGATCGTACCAATCCATGCCAAACGTCGGGGCCACAAGCACCTTCTCGTCCCAAACTATCCGAGGACCAGGATTCCTTATAAAGGGAATTTTGCGTGTGCTTGCTTCAGATTTGAGACATGACTTCAAGCTGGGTCGCAATGGGGTATCTTTTATCACCACAACAGCATCATCTTTCTTGAGGTCCTCATTTACTGTTTTTAATTCTACTAGTTTTTCGGACTGTGGTACATCGCGTTGTGTTTGTGGTTTGGACGTCCTCCTAGTATCTTTCGCCTCCTCAGCATGTTTTATCTCACCAATCGAATCGCCAAACATCGATAGTAAATCAGACGAGATACTATCGAAAGATCTTTGCTCAACGTAGTCGACTTCAAAGTTAACTCGCAAGTCAGCGTACATACGAACCACGTCTTCTTTGAACACGGAATCATCAGAATATGTATCCTTCACACAAGAAGGATCGACGTGACGCATCTTATTCTTGTAAAATACACCCCAACGCCATGGTTTTACATATATATCTGTTGACGGTGTACTGGGAATACGTTCACTGTTATAGCTAACGTCCTTTGTAATGGTGATTGATGTGTCGTTATCACCAACGGCAGAATCCAAAGTCCGGCGATTGGGAAATATTTGGACTGGGAAACCCTTCATAATTCTATTTGGATTAATAAGAATGTTGCTGTCACAACGGGGAAGTGAATGAGAATTGTTTTATAAATATGAAGTGTATTGGTAATATACAAAGCAGTTAAGTGCTGATGTTAGTCAGTCTGACCTTAACAGCGAAAGCAACTTAAAAAGAATGGTGTGTCAGCCTTAACAGCGAAAGCAACTTAAAAAGAATGGTGTGTAGTATTATAGTCCGCAGAAGTGATGTTTCTGGTGTTTATATGTGCCAGAAGTGATGTTTCGGGTGTTAATGTGCCAGATCATCGTTTCGAAGATTTTAATCAAGTTATACACCAGCCAATTCGAACGCAAGTAAACGTTTACCTTGTTAAGTGAACAACTCTAGGCATAACTTTTGCTCGAGCTGTATAACCTTGTTCGTCCAAGGTAAGACGATCGATTATGATAGGAGTGAAAATAAGCTCATCCGATATTTCTTGTGGTGGATTCCATGCTTCGTTCGAAAATCCCCCACTTAAAATAGAACCAAGGTAAACTGAGCCATACGCAACCCACTATAAGATAAAACCGTCCCGAGTACACGTCTTCGTATCCACTTATTGTACACATTAGTTTGTATTGTGTAGCTTCTTCTACCACCCATCGTAAACTTCCACAGCCTACTTCCCCGATCTTGATGCGTAGTACGACTTCCTAAAATAAGTTGCATTCCGCAATGAGCATAGATGACAACGACGTTGCAGTAATGGACAATATCTCACTATGCGCATTATAGCATAATGAGATGTGGGTACGTCTTCCATTCAGTGTGGAATACGTATTCCTTCGTAGCTCATACGTTATTGAGGCTCGGCATCAACTAATCAGAGGAAATGATCGTCAACTTGCTGTGTTACTTAAGAGTGTTCATACCAACTAGGGGGAAATTCTGATCTTGATGAGCGTGAGCAAAGCCTGAACTGTAGTTTTACCCCATTGTTTTATTGACGTAAGATATCAACCTACTATGCGCAGGGGTATATCCCGTCTTAATCACAAAGAATGTAACGTAATTTGAGTGTGAATTATAGAAGCCCATTCGAGTCCTCGCCACCCGATGGCCAAAGAATCGTACCCTATCATGATTTATAATCGGTTCAAACGACATAATATTGTTGCCCGTGGGCTCTTTGCAGCATATTGAGAACAGGAGATGTGTTGTGGTTTACGTGCTCAAAGATTGTTATAAATGACAAACCATCGTTGGCCTAATAAGGTATGAATTAATCGAGAACAGTGAAGAAACATCATTGCATGCTACATCAGCTTGGAAGATGTTGGAACACCCCCATGAGACAATCTCGTAAGACATTCCATGTTGGGTAAACATTTATCGTTAATTCATAAACACTTCAAATACAGCAAGTTTCGTAGAAATTAATTAACACACATGCTTCTCAGTATTGTTCAGTATAGAATTTGTAAACACATATTGTACTGCTATCCGAATTCGAAAACAGTCATGATAACATATGAAATATTTGGTTATAAAACTCTTGTGTGCAACAAACATGAATAGCCCAAGTCATGTACGACTGCCTATTTTAATATTGGTAAACTTCAGGTAAACAGAATAAAAGAAACTAGGTGTAATAACGATTATCATCATCAATCTCTATGCAAATCATTTTTTTGTTCTCCATAAACTAAATCATTAGAATCGAGCCGGTGCTTCTTCATGAATTTGTCAAATTGCACACTCCGTTCATATATATTCCACCAAGACAGATCTCATCTCACCCGTTTCAAACCAACTTTGTGGGGTGTTAGAATTTGAACGAGCACATGAGGAGTGTACAGTAAAGTACGCAAGGCGATACGCAAGTTGATTTGGTCGCAAGTCAATTGTTATCCGATGCATTCCCATGCGCCCAAGCGTATATAAAATAAGGGTATTAAAACGCAAATATATGTATTTTTTAGTTCGAACAGCAAAAAGATAAGTTTTGCAGTCAGTACATACATAAACATATATGATTTTGGGAATGGGGTTATGCTGATTGGTTGAAATCAAGCACGGGTATATGTGGCGAACAACATTTAGCGAAGGTATCTAGACCCATCTCTTTCTTACCTGGTAAGGGTTTTATCTCCCTGACAGTCGAGAATTGCATTGAACATAGCCAGCAGGAAGGCGCTGTGAGATGCTACACCTATGCCATGTTGGTGAATGATACTTAGAATATGTCTTCATTCTTTCTTGTTTGTATCTCTACTTGCATCAATTTAGAATTGTCTTTTGGTAACCATCACCAGAAGCAAACTAATATTGCATCGATTGGGGTATCTATTGCAACCCTGAATTAAAGGACAACCTTACGAAGTGCGAATTTGGTGTGTCGACAAAAGATAGTACAGTATAACCGAGAATGAAAGATCTTGGAGCACACGTACCAATTTCAGTGTCCTCACGGTCACGGAGCCATATCATGAAGTCATAACCACGATCAATCAATAGTCGGTGATCCTCCCTTACGCCATACGTCCAGTATTCATCCGTAGGATCAACAAGCCTTTACGTGTATAAGTATATAGGTACGAATATTATGAGACTAGGGAGAGAGCACGTGCAGAGCAGATTGGCAGCGTTCTGCGCTTGCATATGCCAGTGTGTACGTCTTTGAATATACTGAATAAAACGAGATACCTATAGTCCACTTCTGGGAAACGAATCTTCGACTTCTCTGTCTCTTGGTACTTGTCACATATATGCAGACCAGAGATTTCACGGACGCTGCTGTGAGCAATAAAAATTCCGGGTTTCTGCAAGTACATATTCGTTGAACAGTGAGTGCCAAACACCGCGAAGGTTGCATAGATTATAGTCAATTCATGTGCCGTCGTAACGTCGTTTATTGTGCAAGCGGCACTTTCAATTGTGTATTAGAACATTATAGTGAGTACCTTGACATAAACGTACTTATCGAACAGTTGGGTACTTTATGTGCTCTAAATCATCTAAATCATGCGTGCGTGTTGGTACAAATGCGTTTCTATGCAAAAATAGTATGTACGCAGTATTCATAACAGTACCTTTCTCAAGTGCTCAAACGCTAACAAACCAGTTTCTGTTGCGCGGATAAGAGGAGACACAATGACAACGGATGGTTTGAAGTCCTAATAAAAACCAAAATAGAAAATAAGTTCCTATGTTTACAGTTAAGAAAAATATCATGTGTTCGTTCGGCATGACAAACGACGTACATGGACATGCAAACGTACACAACGCGCGCATATAAATTTCCCCTCAATCGTACTCGTAAGTTTACTATACCTTCGTTTTCACTTGGTTAGATATAGCTTGTTCTCTGCCTAAATCCGTGAGGGCTGGATCCAGAAGGTGCGGTTGCTGTGTAAAGTTATGTACGGCAGTTTTTGTTTACATGATGCGAGAAGTACATGTCCTGATGTAATTTCTTTGTGTCTTCTACATTTCTTTCGTATCTGTGGAATTCTTCAGGAAGAATAATTTTGCTGACATTCACATCTTGCAAGAATAGAAGCATAACTAGAACATACACAAGCACAGAACAGACACCATGAAATGGCATACGTTTACAACACATATGCACTACTACCTGATAAGGACAATCTTCGCCTGGAACTGGGGGATTGCACGTGCAATGTTTGCCCGTTCTTTCGGACTCTAAGTTGTGTTCTCCCTGCATAACGGCACGAATAGAATGCGTTATACTACAAATCGTATGGAACAGATTATCACAAAAAGCAAACTACTTTTTGTACTCCCACAGTGTCCACTTTGTCGTATACAAGAACGAAACTAAGAATCTCCAGTAAACACAGACTTCATACGCGTGATGTTACAACAAATGTATAAGTAAGCAAAAACAGCTCACATCTTTACAGGGAATTAAGTCGAACCCGGTCTACCGCAACCGCAAATCACTGCATACACTAACCTGTCCATGGCGGATGAAGTGAACAAGTTTAACATTTGCTTTACACGGTAGATCACCGCCAAAAGCTGAACCAAACGAAAAGAAAGTTAAGATGAATTCCAAAGAAACTCAAATATACAATGGGAGATGTCTGGTGTAGTTATAAGTCTAATATGGAAGGTATAACTGTGCTATAGCGGTTTGGGTGCAAGGTGTATTGGGCATGAGACATAAATAAAATGAAGCACACGTCTTTATACGACCACATGCAAAGTCGCCTATGATTATCGAACTCCTACGATTATTTTTCGACAATCATGGGGTTTTATGCACGTGTCTGTATAGAGGTACGTATACAATAATAAATAAGGGCCGGCTGACGCACAAAAATTACCCCATGGGCTTGCCAAAAGCTTCACGTTGCGTTTCAATCCAACGAACGGTGTTACCCACTTCAAGTGCTTGACGTAGTCATGCTTGGACACTTCAGCGGCGGATAGCGGTGACATAACGTCGTGTTCTGGGGAAGTGTGGGAATGTGTATGCTTAATACAGAATAAGTGTGTGTTTGTACTGGCAAGGAACAAAACTAACGAGAAGAAGCATGTGCTTCCGGACATAACTTGTGCAAGTGCATTCATTCATTTCTCTTACATCTTAGCATGACTCAGATTGCACACGCTACACCACATCTTTTGATTTATGACACAATTGAGAATCTGTTTTAGTGCAGATAAGAAACACATCTGCACAAGAATATCACCAATAAAAGCAATAGGAATTGAACATATGGAAATCAATTCACCAATGAAAAAATTGGACTTGAATGTACAGGGCACCAAAGTGTTGGTATTGTGTTGCAAAACTACTCTAAACCAATCAAAGGAATGATAATTGACACAGGGCCCCGGGTGCCATTTGCACAAGTTGTTGACAACCAAAAAAAAGAAGCATAAACCTACAAACCTAAACAAATGATTCAATTATGGAGGAAAGCATTGCTGAGACCAAGGACAGGAATTCGGTTGTGGTTGTGTGTGCCTTTGTATTGTTGACAGGGCTTTGGGATATATTGCTTTTTATTGTCTGCTTATGCAGTGCGATTCATGTTCATTTGGAATATCGATAACTTTGTTTTCCTTTGCGGCGAACTTCCCGGTGATACTTCTTGCAGTGATTTAACATAGTCCCTTATAACGAACACATCAGGAAGAAACTACGAAACAAACCGTAGAAGTTCGTCCTCCTTTGCCATGAACTACACTGATAATCATTATTACGCCACGCCCTCTTCGTGCTTATGAACTCGTATATGTGTAAACTTGAGAAGAGTTTGTAGGTGAATGGATAGTTTCCTGTATTTGTCTACTTGCTTGATTCTTTCCCTGCGGAGAAGAAAACTTCCATTTGAATATTTCCTACGAGTTTTACAACTTTAAAATCCCACACTATTATAGTGCGCAGGTGTTTTCATTGCCACCAGTCTCTCCTAATAACTTGTTGTGCATTCTTGACTAGTTATTTTTTTCTCGAACAACTGTCGCACTTAACCAAGTACATGTCGTTTGTTAATGTCCATCAGCTGTGTTCCTGATTGACAGGAATTAGAAGTTTATGTCACAAAAACACGAACATTTAGTATATTTTGTCGAGTCCACCAGCTGTGTTCTCAATTGACAGAAAGTAAAAGTGTAAACAGCTTCTGTAGATCATGCGAACAAAACAAGCTCAATCAAGACCAGAATCTTCTACATCATACATTTTCCAAGTCAGAAACTTCAACATCCCTTGTGTACCAGGGATCTATGAGTGCATTGTGCGTGTACTTGTGCACATATATTTAAGTAGCGCACACTGCAGTCTACATGTTGACCATACAATCGCGGATAGGCTCTTAAACATGGAACGAAACAGCATCGATCGATCATTTGATAAAATGATTAAAACAAAATGAATAAATCAAATATTTAGCTTTTCTTGCCTTGATTCTAAATATGTTTAATGAGATTTATCGATTTTTACAATCTCATTCGTTTTGAATATACATATACATACATATACATAAATATAAATAATATTTAATTGAATAAGAACAAGCTACTGGAGTTAAACATAAACAAAAAGTGCTATGAGTACAAACAAACACTGCACTCACACACGCACACACATAAGCTCACATGCACATGTATATACACATGCACATGCACACGCACACGACCATACACTAATAACAACAGGTTTGACATATATATAATAATGGTGAGGTTCTTTGTAGGACGAAAGCAGCCTGGATCAACAGTGTTATTGTCAGAATCGCACCATGTCGTGGAAGTACCCCCGTAAGTATAGAATTGCGATGTGTGTTTCGTATAACCCAACCCTAAACCCTAAACCCTAACTGTAAACCTATTCACCCCCCCCCCACCACCACCACCACCACACACACGCTCTCTCTCTTTCTGTCTAACTGTCTGTCTGTCTGTCTCTCGCTCACTTGTACTACTATGTGCACGTTTATGTCCTGTCAAAGCAAAGCATACGAAACGCCAAACATCAATGCAGGAATGCACTACCTGACATAGGTGATACTCACATACGCTCAAACATCGTTAGGCATTTTATTCCTGCTTGCAAAGAAGGTGCACTCGTGGATGTATCTCTAGAAATTGACGAAAAGGAAACTCAAGCACGCAAAGATAAGTTTATTGAGTTACAGAAAGAAATACAGAATGAGGCATTAACAGGTAAGGACGCGGAACGTGCTCTCATGTTCATGTCCACCATCTCAGCACATCGTTCCCTGTAAATACATACGTTTAACTATAGATATATGAATGGTCACTCAATAACACGGAGTTTTATGCATTTGCAAGTATACATATATATATATATATATATATATATATATATACTGAAGTGAGTGTGTGGACACAAACATTAAAAAAAAATATTATGTACACCTATCATACATTATGCTATATGGAAGAACGCACGCCGACAGATATACATCAATTGTTTCAATGTATTGTTGTTTTTACCAATAGTATTTGTTGTATTTCTACAAGAAGGAAGATCTAGTATCGTCACATGGGATTCGAAAAATATTGAGTGAATGTATTCATATTGTATTTTATTCTTAGCCTTGGTTCATGTTACGATTACCCTTTCCGACAACAGATTACTTTATGAACACACCACCCGCCCTTGCAATATGTAATGCAATCACAGAAATCTGGCCTGGAAAAATGTATTTCTCTTCCTCAAAGTTACCATATCAAAGCATGGTATGTATTCACAGGGGATCGAATAATGAGAGCGAGGGAGAGAGAGGTGTTGTAAATATGTGAGCTTTGGTATGTGGGATGTTTGGAGAGAGGGGTGAGTAGGAAGGGATCTGAGTAGTACATCATATGTGAATGTATCGTACTCAGTCACTTACTGCACCAAATGACCCTTCACTCACCTCTGGCAGAGTTTAGTACAGACAGCCAACAAATATATACAGAGAAACTCACACATGGAAGATTTATACATCCTTACATATGTACGTTGTAGGATTTAGAAAGACTCAACGTCAAACATGTGCTTGTGGTGTTGGATGTAGATGGCCTTGGTGAGGTACCAGATGGCATTCAACTTTTGCACATTCGATTGGAGGAGGGTTCTCGTCTCATTAGTCGCTACTTCGAGAAAGTTGTTGAATTCCTGAGTATGGAGCGTGTTGTTGTATTTTATGATGAATATGTCGTGTGCAATTGTTGACTTGTAACTTTTGAATAGTTGTCTTCATTTGAGCAACCACATATATATATATATATATATGTGCACACACGTATATGTTTGTGATATGTACTCGTAAATAAATACATGCATACGTGGAAGCATGCACTATGCATACGCAAGCAGACACATAATTAACGATTTAT
This sequence comes from Creolimax fragrantissima, assembly GCA_033442365.1. Taxonomy (NCBI): domain Eukaryota; class Ichthyosporea; order Ichthyophonida; genus Creolimax; species Creolimax fragrantissima. The sequence continues at coordinate 3,388,781 of JAWQFL010000002.1, forward strand.
AGTGTACTTTTCTTCGAACTTAGAGGGAGGTCTAAACACCCGGGACTCGTCGATTCTGCTATGCGGGCTGACAGACGCCATAGCATGCTTTGCTATTGCTAGTATCATGACTGAGAGACGAATTCGACTCGCACCTACTGTCACACATGTTAGAAAAAGGCTCCCAGGGGTTGCCCCAAATTTTGGTATGTGCGTTATTAAGGGAGGGGGTTTTTACTGCTTATTATGTCCATCTATGTACATCCAGTAACTTGGTGTATGCATATAATACACCTGATCACAGATCTGTCATTCAAACATAAATTTGTCCTGAAAACTCACTAACCTACAGATAAGTGGGCATATTGTGTCTATACACAAGCAATCGTACATGAGAAAAGTAGCACTGTCGGCGACATGCATTGTATATTCGTGTGAGCATAAAGTTGATGAGGTGGTCGTGTTAGTAGTTTTCGTTTTATGTGCCTTACCGTTCATATTTAAGCTTATTTTTCTACGATAGTTGAACTGTACGTTTACTATGTGTACTTATTTTATCATCGTTCAACATTCACAGCATATATTTCCGAGCTGACTAACTACGAGAACCAATTATTTGGTGTAAAAGACTCGGGCTTTCTTGCGAGATATGTAATGGAAACACTGCCTGGATGGGATGCTACACTGGATGATGTTCAATCGGCATTAGAAAGCAATGAAAATGACGTGGCAAAAGCTATGGATGTACTTTGTCCTTCAAGAAGTTAACCATGTATATTAAATCTGAGATAAGCTAAATCACATAATAAATATCTACAACTTGGAGCCCAACAACCCACAAATAGTAAACGTAGCATATACACGATATCTGTACTTGAGATTTTGAATGGCAAAAAAAAACGAATGCGAATGCTGAATGTTGAAAGCCTATGGATGTATCTTGTCTATACACATATTAACAGATTAAACGGTAAGTACAACCCATACTGTCAAAATACCTTTGTTTAGAATTACTGAATTGAGGAAAGAACCTACTAGAGGAAAATTACTGTTTCTATGTAACTTTACTGTACCTTTCACTAGCCAAATTCTTGTGAGACTTGCCGAGCTAGAATAAATGCCTAAAATTGAGTTTGACTAATTGGTTGACATATCTACTTTTTCTTTTGTGTGGTGACATTAAATTGGAAGTGAATAATATCTCCATCATTGACCAAGTATTGCTTTCCCTCTTGTCTATACTTACCAGCCTCTTTGATGGCCGCCATTCCCTTGCCAGTGTTTAATTCCTTGAAATCTTCAAATGCAACGACCTACGATAGTGCATACAAGATATGAAAGCGTATAAGCTACGTATTGGCCTTAATACTACATATCCAAGCATATGCATGCTTGCACGTCACAAATGATATATAAGTATTCGTGTACTCATTGCACTGTATCGTCAAAACACCTAACTCTCTCACAGAAACCCTCCACATACAAAACAGATCGGAAAAATGTACGTCCATCCACACACTCAGGTATGAAGACATCTACATTTGTGTGATTATACCCTACACTTTGTATACAGAGGTAGCAGACTCCCACCAATGTAGCTCGACTTTTTTCAGAATGAGGTATTCGTCAATACACAGTAGTAGCTTCGCATGCAAAAATCGTATGCTGTTGAAACATGTATATTCGTACCTCTGCCTTGATGAATCCACGTTCGAAATCCGTATGAATCGTACCAGCAGCCTGGGGAGCCAATGCACCCCCATAAACGGTCCAACATCGTACCTCCTTCTCACCAGCAGTGAAGAAATGGATCAGATTGAGCTCATGATATGCATTCACAATGGCCTTTGGAAGTGCCGATTTTGCCACTTTCTCTTGCTCTTCCAACGCAAGCTTATCGTCCTTGAGATCCCATAATTCTTGCTCGTATTCAACACTAAATGGGATCATTTGACCTCCGCCGTGTTCCTGTACGTTCGAGTGTACAGAGAATAACACAATATATTGGTCTAATGGGGTGTATATGTATGAATTTGGGATATGGGCTGGGTATTGATGAAAAGTAGCACATAAGGCTGAATTTGTCTAGTGCGTGTACATGGGTGTCCATCAAGATAAACACACATACATTAACTCGTAGGCGTATGCACAAACAACCAATTTGTACATGATATGTAGATACCTGAATCCACTTATGCAACTTCACGAGCCACTTGTTCTTCTTACGTATGTAATCCTTTGAGCTCATGTTGACCAGATAGGTACATGGCTTTGTCGTAATAAGCATATATAACTTTGTCTTGATCATTTCAATCTCAGGGGAAGACCAATCTCCATCTCTCACTGCAACATACGCACGAAGACATAAGTACGTAATATTAAACAACCCTGTGCGTCTATCTTTCAACGAACTGTTCATGAAGGATACAACTAGCAATGTTTGTAAATGTACAGAAATAAATACAAAATTAACAATTTTTACCACGTTAAATATCTACCATATACGAAGGATAGGCACGAGACTATGTACAACCACGTATGACTCGGATGTGTAAATATAAGTCTAATATTGTGTCTGGTAGCAGCAGCTAGTTATAATAACACGCGCACACCAATACATTAGGGTACACACATGTATATACATACCTGGTTTGTTATCCTCCAGCATAATACGGACCTTCTCCATAGTATCTTTGAACAGTGCCGAGAGTTTACTGCCCTGTGTTTTCTTAACATCCAACTCTTCCGCCCGAATTGCCCTCTGAAGAGCATCCAGGTCCTTAAGGCACAGCTCACGACTGATGGTCTGTGTTGTGTGAATTTCGTTGAGTGTATAGCATAGCAAATAGCGTAACAATGGGTAATATCTGTACTGATATATTTCACTGCGTGATTCGTATACACCTTAATGTTTGAAATTTTAGAGTCACTTGCACTTTGCTAGTACTCAAGTGTATTAACTATTCTATCGAGACATATTCATGGTAGTGCATGCACATGTTCGTCTGTAACTAGTTTATATGTGTTCACGGGAATATATGCCAAAACATACCTCGCAATCGCGGACAGGGTTGATATCGTCGTCTACATGAAGTACGGCATCATCATCGAACGCACGCACAATGTGAAAGTACCCGTCAACCGCTTGAATGTGGGACAAGAAGGCGTTTCCAAGACCCTTACCCTCCGAAGCACCCTATACACCATCGTTCGCGTTTTAACAAGTAAAAGTATGTAGAAGAGCGATCCAGTCAGTGTTCAGCCAATTATATTACTGGATATAAATTGGAACACTAACGAATTGCTGTACACATGAGCATCTAAATGGACTCTTTGATACATGCAGCATGCACAACCATACCTTCACTAGACCGGCAATGTCTGTGATTTGAAGGTATGCAGGGTACTCAGACGCTGTTAAGATGGGAATGGTAAAACACATTGTAAGTCACGCATACTTCTAATTGTCTTCCGGCATGTAAAATTATTAAACCAACACGTGCAACTGATTTTTGTCAAAGCACCAACTAAATTTAGGTTCACAAGAATCACACCAGTTTGTGAAGCACTAGCGGTTTCATAATCTAGCCAAGCACAGCAATAAACACACTCGCGTCGCGGGAGAACACACAAATATTCACACGTAAAGGCATATTGTATACAAATATATACTACGTACGAGGCTTCCAGATGTTACATAAATAATCGTATCGGTCATCTGGAACGGCGCATCGTGACTCATTGGGCTCAATAGTGCAGAACGGGTAATTCTCAGCAGCCGCACTCTGGGCAGTCAATAGATTGAACAACGACGATTTTCCCACATTGGGCAAACCAACCAAACCAAACTTAAGATTGTTCTTGGAACGACCAAAACGTGAGGCACCCTTTAGACCTACCTCTTCTTTTTTCTTAGGGGGCATTGTGAACTTGTATATATGAGCTTGTGTTATGGATTGATATTAAAGGAAGGTTATAAGTAGGTTCGTCCTATGTTTGTGTTGCATTGCAAGTGCACGTGCGCAGAAACATGCACAAAAGGCCCTAAAAAGGCCCTAGAAAATATTACTATTCCTATCTAGCTTATCGGAATCACATCTCTCGACAACCTGACTTGGTGAGTGCTGACGTGTAGTACTTGACGTTTAATGCCCTGATTGCTAATACATGGTGTACGTATTTTTAGTTGTGAGCAGATGGACAACAAGACTGACCTGCCCTTCCAAGGATCGTTTTGATCATCAAGCGTTATAGTACTACCCTAGATGTACTATAAGAACAAAATATATCAACTTGCACCGTACAACTAAACAATGCACACTCGTAAACTGTTCAAAACTAGACAGCTTAAATTAAACATTTCACCCTCTCAAACTATACAGCTTAAATTTAACAAAGCACACTCTCGAACTACACAGCGTAAATTAAACAAACTATGCATAGTCCTAGGCAGCTGTCCAACACAATGTTTCCGAGATATACATACAGCCAAAGTCTTCTGTTAATATGTCAATTTAAGTTAAACATTACATTTCAGTTTTAACTTCAAGAACTTTTATGTGTTACATCTTCATTCACTTTTGATGGTTTTTATTGGTTATTATTTATATACTACAAATTATTACCGGTAATATTATCAGTTTATGTTTTTTAATTGGTGTTCTAATAGTATCACGACTATTACTGGTTATATTCAACTTTTACATTGTTTAATTGGCGATTGTATAGAACTACGACGACTATGAGTAGTTCTTATATCATGTACATTGCTTCATTGGTTAATATTTTCTATGACTGTCATCACTGATGATCATCTTTGGCATATCTGAATACCGCGCAAAAATGCACTTTATTATTGATGCACATGATTCAGAAATCATTACTTTTATGTTCGAATGCTAGAACCTTGATACTACCACTTATGTTTGTATATAAAGTTACAGACGAGTTAATGAAATTTCGAATCCCGTTAGATGGGATACAAATCGTTAAATACTGAACGCACCACCAATATGTGACTATCTTAGTTGATTATGTGTGCGTTTATGTGATGCCCAAGGAGTGAAATTTCGAATCTCAGGATACAAATAGTTAAGTACTCGACGCATCACCAATATGTGACTATGTTAGTTGTTTATGTGTGCGTTTATTTGATGCACATGGAGTGAATGAACTCTATGCTCGATGTATCCTTAAGATTGCATGATGGCTCGTGTTTGAGGGTATTAAGTAGTGGACACTAGGATTGAAGCCCTGTATGTTGGGTATAAAACAGACCAAGTTACAGTCATTCCTTCCATAATTCAAACCAGTATCTTGCTCGACTTGTTTCCTACAATGCATATCGCACAATCGATTGTTGCTACCTTGGCACTCAGTGTTGAGTTTATGAGCACATTCACCAATGGGAACCCTATACCATTTGCCATGACCAAGGAAGGTCTTCCTGAAGTCCAGGACATCCTACCGGAATTTAATGGCACTAGGAGAATTATTGGTGGGGACGCAATCACGGACGAAAGAATCATCCCCTACATGGCTAATTTGGTTATGCCGGCTTTGTTGAGTACTGACCAGATCTTTTGTGGTGGCGTATTAGTCAGCAAGGATTGGGTACTTACGGCTGCTCATTGTTTGGACCAAGTCTATAACAAATTCCTCGACAAGAAATTGATGTATCTAACAATTGGCATGACAACGTTAAAGAAGTACTCTCATAAATCCAGAGTATCGGAAATTGTGATACATCCGGGCTATTCCGTAGATGACAAGTACGCTGCGAACGATATTGCAATGATTCGCCTTAAAACTCCTGCCAAGAGTGATGCGACTGTTGCTAGCTTAAACAGAGATTCAAGCGTTCCCGCTGACAACGCAGATCTGTGGTATGTCGGTTTTGGCCCTACTACATTGGGTGGCGATGATCAGCCCGAGAATCTCATGGCTGTGTCTGTCCAACCGCTAAAAATGAGTGAATGTTATACCTACGGTAAGTACGTTACCAAGGATAATATCTGTACGTTCACAGCTGGCAAAGGCACTGCGCCCGGAGACTCTGGAGGTCCTCTCATTCTGGCCGGGCCGGACAATGCAGTACACGGCGGCACGGTTGTTGGACTTGTCTCGCTGGGTGCAGATAACGTATTGTACCCTGATATCGCCGTTCGTGTTTCTAGTTACATAAACTGGATTACAGCGACAATGAAAACTCCACTTCACGATGATGATGAAGGCACTGAAATGGGGGGGGTGTAGAATTGAGATAAAGAGAACAAACGGGATCATGCGCCTCAGTCTTAATTTGATTAGTCAATGTAACCACAATTCAGACGATACAAAGAATAAAAAACTAGGACTGATATCCGATCATGTGATAGTATTCTAGAATCGTGTGTGTTGACAGCTTGTGTTGCGGGTATTAATTATTCACAAAACTGCAAACAAACTGTGTCCCAAAATTATTTGTAATTGACGCTTACAATGCGAACAGTTGTGGGTAGCTATTCAGAATAGAACGACAATTCTAGACTTCTTGGCAGATTAGTATACGTTTTCTCGCCCATTGCTGGTCATATAAGGCTATGCAGCTTTAAAAAGCATCGGCTGCGTCGAATTAAAGCATCGGCTGCGTCGAATTCAATACAACTCATATTGCTCATAGCGTTAAACATTATGGGGTTGAAAATGTGTATTGAAGAAGCAAGGAAAGTAAGTACTTCGACAACGATTTCGCATCAGGATGGTTGCTTAAGAAAGACTGGCTAGTAAATGTTTTGAGTCCACTAGGAAAATAGCATTGAGTATTAGTACTACTCAGCAATCCAAACTACCTTGTTGGATGAAGAAATATCTGATAATCTCACAAACATCCACACTTTTCATAAACCTGCACTCACAAGTGCATTCTCAGTTTTATCGATGAAGCATGACATAAGATTACTGGTTTTCGTATTACAGCAGCTAGTACCTAGACTACCACTGTACACGGCTTAGCAAATTTCTCCTTTATTCAACGTACTCTTTATTAGCGTGCTACATTTCGTTCAAAGTATAATTACCTCTTACAAATGTCCTCTCGTACCTTATTAATGTACTTGAAGGATTTTCTTTTCTTTTCGTGTAAACTGGTATGCTTCTTTGTACACAAACACACACACATATATATATGTACATAATTTGTGAGGGGTTATGAAACTACTAAGATTCTGATAGTGTTGGTATGTCCTACACCATCTCGCCATCCCTGAATGGCAATAACTGTGTCGCTTGTCCTGAGATACCCTGCACCCTTAGCCTCAGCTATGTTTTCGGAGAAGAGATAAACATTGTTAGAAAGTGGACTATGCACACAAAACGAAGAGTACATCATCCATTCGTACAACCAATGAATTTGGAAATAAAAGCACAAGCACTCCATACGGATGAGCAAAACAACAATATATACCATTTGCATCACACACTATCCAGTGCGAATGTACAACGAGGACAAAGTGAATAAAATCAATCACTTACATATACACCAGTGGATTGTAGAGTCGATTTCGTCTTGGAACACATCCGACTTCATGTGTGGATACCTGCACATGGAGATGTGGTGGCAGGGGTTAGACATGTGTGGCAGAATATTCGTGTTAATGTGCATGAACAATATAATCTGTATTACCTCATTGGAAAAATTGATCGGTAGAGATGCAGTTGACGGGTTACTCGCTCGTGACGAGTCGGAGTCAGCACAGGACATTCCGGTCTGTATGGTTTCAACATTTTTTTTACGTAAGATCGCTCAAAAATAAATCCTCATGTATCGGTGTGTTTATGAATAACGTGATTTTGAATATGAACATATGTATGACATACGCACATACTATGTATTGCGCAACAAATTTCAATCATTTGAATACTAAAAATCATGAGCGCATATATAGACGTAGAGATCATTCAACAGGCAAGAAACAGTGTAGCAGTTTACAAATAAATTCGTTTGTAAATTCGAATGCAAACAAGATTGCATCGACAAATTTGTACTTGTCGTCTAAGGCTAGATTAAACTACTTCAGTTTGAAAGTAAGATGCACACCACGCACAACCCACCTGTATTTTGAAACGTAAGCTGCAGTTCGACCACTGCTAGTGAGGCAAATGATGGCCGCCGCTGACTGCGAGTAAGCCGCATTCACAGCTGCGATGGCTACGGTCTCTTCAGTATCTCGGATACCTATCTCGAATTAATTAAAATAGTTTCAAGAATAAAAAAGCAATGCACTGATCAGGGTGACATGAAAAACGAAGCAATGAATAAGACTACCACAATATATAGTGTGAGTGAACACTATAGTTACGTATTTGCATATTAAGGAAATCATATAAATAAATTTGTGTACATATACATGCGCATATTCGTAAGCTTGTAATAAAGAGTTTGTTTTGAGACATACGTTTTCTTGTGTAATCCATCAATTCGTTAAACAACGGTCGGTAAAACATAGCGCTTTCAGCCTCTGCGTAAGAAAGCATCGGGTTAAATCTCCTACGGAATTGCAAGAATTGTGGGGAGGAACAGGCAAGTATGCTATCCACGTAACTCTTTATAATATGAATAAATACAGACATAATAAACCTGCACAGACGCAAACAGCACACACCTGTGCAAACTCTATGCATCATCGCCACAGCCGACACATGATACTTTCCGCGTGAGATTTCGCCAGACAACATAACACAATCAGCACCATCCAGAACTGCGTTTGCTACATCGCTGACCTCTGCACGAGTAGGACGAGGGTTCTTTGTCATACTTTCAAACATTTGAGTGGCACAAATTGATGGTTTTCCGGCCAAATTGCATTTCGCGAGCATCATCTTTTGTGCTAGAAACATCTTCTCCGGTGGGATTTCCACACTACATTCGATTCAAGTACGCGTATGTGTATATATGTAAATTGATAAAGGTTTCGTACATGACTGCGTAAATAATAACCACCTAAACTGTACAATTCTCAGTCCAGTTGTCAACGTGAGTGAGTGCGTACAAATGTACCAGCCATCGTAGGCGTGTGAATAGACAGAAATACACGCACATCAGTTGCTAGCATGCACATGCACAATCATACCCCATATGTCCACGTCCCACTACAATTCCGTCAGACTCGGATAAAATCGAATCAAAGTTTTTCAATCCCTCATGATTTTCAATTTTTGCAATCAGCTGTATACGGATCATGTGTGCGATGGCGGGGGTAGGATATTGAAGCATTATGGGCGTGCACATATTGACATAAACGCACAAGAATGTTAAGATAATGTCAGTGCAAGTATTCGAGCCCATCTATACCTTCACATGGCCTCCATCCTTTTGTAGCACTTCCCGAACTGACAATAAATCTTTCGCTTTCCTCGCGCGAACAAACACCATATCTACGTCATTGTCTATACCCCATCGAAGATCAGCTGTGTGTTGTGTATGTATGTAAATGTGTATGCATGTTGTATTTATGTTCGGTGTATGTAGTCTTTGTAATTGTAACACATTCATACGCACACCCATCCTTTCTAGACAAATCTTTTCTACTGCTACCAATGCACATGCGTATGTATGTAAAGTGTATGTCCATTGTTGCATTTTACAGTGTATTCATATATATATATGTTACATCAGTCAAAAGTATGCATGAAGATATGTGACTGAGCGTACATAAAATGTATACAAAATGTCCGTCACAGACCAACGATATCAATTTTGTTATAAAATTGTTGAGTATAACAACTCGAATGATATACATGATACAGCCACATGTGTGTCCATACATACGACTGAGTGGTTGTATACATAATACATGTTTTATGCATGCTACGACTGTACACGAAAACATACATTTACACATCGAATCCGCCAAATTCAAAGGGTAGCAACCTGGACCATAAATGCGTAATTTGCGTGTGATTTTCACAAACACATGTATATGTACATACATTGGTACGTAATTACACTGCAGATACTTACCAACATCTCGTTTTGACAACGGTGGGAGATCCACATCTGCATCAGGCACATTTATACACTTTCTTGGCCCTATTTTACGTGTGGTTGCGATAAGTATTGAACATTAATGCATCATAAGTGACTGCATGTGTACTATATACATTCATGCTCGTACTCAAAATCTTTCTAGCTTAGTCTGAATGATCATACGGGCGAGCATGTATACATATATATGGATATGAGTGCATACCTAGCCAACCACCGTTCTCTGCCTTGGCAACTACGTAATCCTCTCCGATCTCGACGACTACAAACTTGAGCAATCCATCATCGATGTACAGAAGACTACAGAAACAGGGAGTAAAGGAGTGAAAGTGAGGATCCATGTAAGCGAGTCAGCCGTTATTTGAGAATCCTGTGGACGTGCATGGAGGATGAGAGGTGTAGTACTATATACGTCTTGAATTACGAGGTATACCAATGTAGACGTTTGCATGTGGCGGTATGCTTGCGTTTGTGTTCTTGCTATACTCATACCTTCCATTGCGCACCACTCGTGGTAAGCCTTCATAGTCGACATATACGGTGTCACTAGTACCGCAAGAAAAATAGTCATTGTTCGTTGACAGCGTTAGCATTGCCCCGTTGGCAATCTCCACCTGTGTAGTGTATACAGTGTGTTTATTCGAATACAAACATGCGCTAGTATTTTTTTTCATGAGTTTCATGAGCTTTAAGAGGTGCGTTCGTGTGTGTGCACATTTCATACATGACGTGTTGACGTATGAAATGTATATATACGTTCGTCCAATTTTTCTCTGGTACAAGCTATTCATCCGCATGCCTATATAGGTACATGAATGCATGTCAAAGGACAATCACAAACCTCTTGTGATTCAAGGCCACCGGTTCGAATTTCTGGTCCTTTTATATCTAGCGCGACGGCCACCAACGGGCCTGGCAACTGGCGAAACGACTCTTGTAGATTCTTAAGTACATCATTATGGAGCTGTTACGCGAACATTTACAATTAGTTCGTGTTCGTGATAATATGTGTATCGAATGTGAAATGACAGTTGGCTGCCATTAATTGGCCTTAGGCTTACATGCTAGTTGGGATTTTGTAACCAAGCGCAAAAAATGTTCTTCTTCACACATCTGTATGTGAGCAAGCAAGACAATCTCTAGCATAGGCTTACATATATATGTACCTGCTGGGTATAGTGCGCACAACTAAGGCGAATAATATTCACGCCCGCCTTTCGCAAATCAACCAGTGTCTCCGTCTGACATGATTCGGGGCCAACTGAGCACACTATGCTTGTGCGCCGGATTGCCTATTCATGCATAAGAGTATACCACTTCGTTAACTTCGTAGCCTAGTCTCTTATTAAAGCGTGACTGCAGTAGCTGTCTGTCTTATTAACTACGTCACAACTTGCAATTTACACTCCCGACCATATCGTATAAAACTTTGGCTTCATGCTGAAGTACTAATACTCATGGGAAGAATTACGCTTCAGTTCATAAACTACAGTCATATATCCAAAAGTCATTCAATATAGTCGCACACATCGTCAACAACTTGCAAACGTTTTTACCAACCCAATGTAGCCGTGCTAAGAAAACCAATTTATACGCATAAAACTTTAAGATCAATTATAACAGGCACATGACCCACACCTGATAGTCGTGAACAACCACACACTCAAGGTAACTGTCCATGTACGTATAGCTGTACTTTGCATGTATATACACTCGTTTACTTTGAAAAAAAGATACGTATCCTCAATGTGAGAGTGCAATCGCTAAACAATCATGTGCTACTCTTGTAAAAACATTGTCACTTCCCACATTCCTACCTTAGGCGTGGTATATATATTCAGTAAACTGAGGTGCTGTAAGCGAGAGCCAGTGTCCTGGGCGTCTGAAAAATTCGCATCCCGATGATAGCGTGTGGGCAATACACTGTGGTCTCCCATCCTAGCAATTTGGGTTATATCTTATATATATATATATACATACATATACGTGCGAATGTTATCGTTTGTAGGAGCGAGGGATGGTACCCGCACGTTGAAAAAGTGAGAATAAAGTTGATCTTTTATCCGTCCTCCCAGATTTCAGATCACAAAATTGTAAAATACAGCATACAACTATTTATGAATACGTTGGGTTTACGCACGTATAGGTACGCTTATGTATGTGCCGGCAATTGGAAGGGAGACGGGAATTCTTTTGTGCGTGTGTTTGTGTGTGTGTGTGTGTGTGTGTGTGTGTGTGTGTGTGTGTAGTTCGGTTGTTTACATTGCGCCGAGATGCTCGGTTTCAGTTCTATCATTAACAACACCAGCTGCACTGAATAAAACATATGCCCGTATGAATAAAACACGTAAAAGTGTACAGTTCAAACGACGAAGAGGCATTAAACGATTTCAAAGAGAAACCGCCGTACCGAGTCTCTCTTCCTCGGTTGAGCTAGCTGTCTCTGTTCATATAGGCACACAATTAGTCATAGCCTCATTGTTAATAACTATTTAGGGCAGTACGCAAGTCTGTTTGAACCGGCCTTGTAAGTCAATTCTAGTTGAACTTGCACAAACAGTGACTCTTTGGTGAAAATTGTGCAGGATGCTGCCGTTGAACTTGCACAAACAGTGACTCTTTGGTGCAAATTGTGCAGGATGCTGTCGTTGAACTTGCACAAACAGTGACTCTTTGGTGCAAATTGTGCAGAACGCTGTCGTTGAACTTGTATAGAGGTTAGGTCTCTTGAACTTGCGCAGACTGTGACATGTAGTGTTTGCGTTCAGTTTAGATTCATACTCAAATAAAGCTACACATTTATACCCCATCATTGGAAAAATGTTGTTTTTTCGTGCACTTTACTTTTAAGTTGCCTGTGTTTTTTATTTCAACGTTTGCTTATATCAAACGATTACTTCTCACTCATATTACAGATAGTACGAAGGATCTTATGCTTGATAATCTTTCATGAGCCAATGTTTACAACCTTTTGTCATGCGCTGTGTGAATACTGCTAGCGACAGATAAAATCTAGGAGGAACCTATCAGATTCAAAATACGAATCTACGACAGTGCTACACTTTTTGTATACTTAAATTTTATGCCCGTGTGTGCATGACGATCAACTTGTTCGAAACGCCAATATCAACTTATTCAACTGTAGTAACTGATTCATTGTGGACTTACAATAATTTGCTCACCTCGATGTTACTCATAGCACTACGAGGACTATTAAGCTCTTGTTTTAATTCATGGCTCGCACATGGTGTGGTGGTAAGTGTTTTGAATATAGTCGCGTTACCAACGAATTCAACAACCTCGATGCTGTCAATGCACGTTGTCATGCTTGTGAATGAATGCATTTAAGACAAACGAATGCAGTGTGTGAACTCACTTCATAGTTTAAGACACAGTGTGGGTCGAATGTTGTAAATGTCGTCCATCAAACGACAAGTATGTCAGATGTCGTAAATATGACCGCAATGTGGTACAAAAAGTGTCGTCGTAAATATGACCGCAATGTGGTACAAAAAGTGTCGTCGTAAATAAGTTTCCGACAAAAAAATGATGGAATGAGAATGAATCTATTTATAGTTAGATAGATAGATACGATAAATATATATAAAACGAGAGATTGTTCTATTTATAGCCTTCCTCATTTCCCTATTGTACTGTATTGACTATATTGTACTGTTTCTGTATTATCCTACCGTACTTGTGTGTGTGTGTGTGTGTGTGTAGGTACAGTGTTTTGTTTTTCCTCTCATTCGACGGACTGACTGGACTGGACTGACTTTTACACACACCTAAACCGAAAACAAAGGTGTTCTCCGCCAAAGGCTGTCAGCCTCCTTCCAGTTCGCCCCCATAACTCCCTAACAAGACACATACACATACACACACACGCACACACATACACACATACACACATCCATACATATATACATACACACGCAAAAACACGAGCGCGCCAACGCTCTTGCGAACACACCCCCTAACTGTACATAGTCGCATTTACGTGTCTGGTCAGGATACCGGAGCAGTGGAGTTTATATATATATAACCCCGCGGTCCAATTACACTCACTCCATTGTACTTTATAACTACAACCGAAATTATTAAAATAATGTCTAACAATCGATCTGCTGGACTTACACAACGTAAGCGTCCGGGAGCAGGAGTACAATCGTCCGATGAGAGAGCTAGTAGAAATGAGAAAGATGTTTTCGAAGACGATGATAATTTGAACGACAAGTACTCCAAGGATGCACGGCTTTCTCTAATGGAAGAGGTTTTGCTCCTCGGATTGAAGGATGAGGAGGTATGAATACGCTTGTGTACATATGTGATATTGAGCAACCATAGATGCACGAACTTGCGAATATGCAGGCAACTATCTTCGAGTTTGATTCCAGAGGTTGCACGTACCCGCAATTTTTTGTTTTTTTTGACATTGTTTAGCGTGATCGTATATCTTGCAGAGATACTGTTATCTTGTTGCGATACTTTGTTTAACAGAAAAGTTTTATGCGCACAACGTATATATGTTTAACATTTCTTGTGGTTCTCTCATTCTCAGATAAGTTTCCAAGTGATACATTTCTATACTAGTGTGTAATAGAAGGTATACTGCTACATTGCTACTCCTTACATATATATTATAAATAGGGTTATACATCCTTCTGGAATGATTGTATCTCTGCGGGTCTTCGCGGATGTATAATCGTAGAGTTGGGTTTGCGTAAACGTGCTGAACTTGAACGAACTGGTCAACGCAGGCGCGCACTTCTCAACCGGAAACTAGTTCTGGTAGATGAAACTCCAACTGGTGATGTACTATTGGACGAAACTATTAGGTACATAGTGTTGCTATTAGTACATTCTACCTGTTATGTGCACGACTGTATGATGTATGAACATATGAGTGCGAGACACTTAAGTATAGGCAACATGTGAGTGCGATATATATAAAAATATAGGCCGCACTCTTGTCACTCGTAGATGACTCGATGTAATCAGTGTTGAATCGTGCAAGCACTCCGCAATCTATGCCTCGTGTGCTCTTTGTTTGCTTTAATCCAGTCTGCACTGAATTTGTGCCTGATGTTAGTGTTAACGCTTCTGGAAACATACATGTGTTGATACATCCGCATTCTTTTTCACATGTACGCAACATAACGAGTACTGTCATTGCTATATCTTCCCGCTATGTGTTCTTATATCTACTGTGTCTTCTATGGTCCATTGCGTGTTCTATAGTCTTACGAGTTTATAGAATATGGAGCATTATTTTATGTCAACACGTGTGCACAATAGTAGGACTCATTCATACATAAATTCAGAACATGCCATACGCATGGAGGATCGATTACCGCACCCATGGAGAAAATCTCTTATCGTACTCAGTATTGCACACATTGTAAACTTATACAGTAAATAATTCATCCACACCAGACAATGGAAAGAAGTAATTCCAACGAATGTCGAGACATAATTGAATCTTCATGCTTATCATTCTTCTTCTTAATTATTCATACTTTTGCCACGTTTAAACCGAATCCACTGCCTGCGTGTATACCGTGCAAATATGTATAAACATCAGACATTTGAAAGAGACGGAGCTTAATGGAGACCAAGAAACGGTCGAGTATTGGGTGGAGCTTCTAAGTGGAGAAACCTGGAACCCGCTTAAATTGAAATATCAACTAAGAAATGTACGAGAAAGATTATCGAAGTCGTTGGTGGAAAAGGGGGTGTTAACCACAGAGAAACAAAATTTCTTTCTTTTTGATGTTACGACACACCCGGTGGTGGAGGCAACTAGTAAAGAGAAAGTGATCAAGCGGGTAAGTCGTCTCTAATTTATCCAAGTAGTCATTATACGAATCCGTGTACACGTGTACCTATCTCTTACACCTGCATACTCGATCCTAACTCCGTAGTTACCAACACATTGTTTCAATTACGAATTTCGCAGGTACAAGATACTTTGCTGAGCAAGTGGCAAAACGACATTTCAAGAATAGATAAACGTGCACTTGCGCTTGTGTACCTATCTCACGCATCCGGTATGTATACCTGTTTATTTTGTATGAACTTATGAGTGTATTGTGAATACATCTTGTATTCGGACTGATGAGCAGCCCGCAACTTTGATGTTGTGAAATAGCTGTCAGTACCGCTTTTTTTCCCTTGGTTGTTGCACGTTCGGTATTATTGGGTACGCCTGTAAAGTGCGTGATACTACTCGAGACTGATAACATAAACATGTTTGTCCAGTATGTATTAACCTGCCGCATACTCTTAATGCAGATGTCTTGGAGAATGCATTCAAATCTCTTTCTGACGACGATTATGAAATTGCTATGCGCCGTGTGCGAGAATTATTGAACGCGGATCCAGAGACAGAGTCACAGGTAATACTCGTCAATATACTGGCACATATATTACCAGTGCCGTACCACGTAAACATATGTCCTTTATATCATGGAAGCAGTGCATGCATAATTTCACCCTCAACCCACCTTTAAATTTTTACTTGTTGCAGAGACCCGGGGCTATTGAGCCATTGTGGGCTGTAATTGAAGCTTTCAACAGTCGGTGAAGATTTATTAGCAATCATGATTAAGCGTAATAAGTTCTCCCAGCACATATATGCATATCTACCTTAGAGTGGGATACACCACAGTCAATCCCGTTGTAAATAATATCACGGATACATGATAAGTAATAGTGTGTGTGTAACGTTGCCATATGATATATGTATGAACGCGTTCTCTCATAAGGTCTCGCTGCCAAGACAGTGAACATTATGCGTTGAAGTTGATGGAGTGAACTGTACGTACATGTACATCTAGTGCATTTGAGCAGTAGTTTACATTATTACGATCATTTTATTCCAAACGGTCTTGCAATATTAACAGGATTAGCGTACACAGTGATCATCCCAATCCTTCTCATCCACAGTCACACAAAACACAAAAAGACATAAAGAATATTAATAGAAATGGAAGAGGAAGAGCAACAAAAACTTTGTAAACCAGTAGTGTCGTGGAGATTAATACAATGACGGAATTAGTGAGTCATTTCACTGGTTGTTTTGTCAGTCGAACAGAAAGCTGTTCCGTCTCTTACGTCGGGTGCCCACCCAGTACTTCCTCTTAGTTTTTCACAGAACCCGTCCAATAAACGTTGATTTACTCGTATTGCACTGTGCATTACTCTACGTGAGAGATAAAATGCCTATGTATAGCAAGACACCTGTTGTATAATGTTATTCATCCTCGAAACCCCAGAGTAAAGATAGCAATCCAATACACTGAGTTCACTGGGCAATTTCAAAATACATATCGGTATTTGTCATACAGCAGTGTTTATTAGACCTACATAATTTTCACTCGGATCTTCACGAGTGCAGTGATATAATTACAATTTGGGTTTACGTGAACACTGTCACGAGCACCTATATACAATACTTTAAGGTGGGCCTTCCTTTTTCATTTTACAAGTAGTTGGCTGGTAATTTAGTTACAGCATTCATATAATTATCTAAATATTTCATTAAACAAATGTACTATTTCTAGTATTATCACTTGCGTACGATTTGCAGACGATGTGTGTTTAAAATACACACGAACTATGTGTCCTCCTCTCCCCTATTCTTAGATGCAACTCAACTAAACATTATAACCGACCCAGTGCAGGCAAAGGATCTGATGCGGTGCTCTCGAGCATTCGATGAGTTTTACGTGCACACGCCATGCTTGAACAATGCAGGCATACGTTTATAACGTTTAAGCGACTTTCACTCAATTAACCATCACAGATAGTAAAATCTCGGCGTCCAGGGTGTCTCTGGTCTTCGAATGCACAACATCAACAGGTGACATCGGCTTCGATGAGTTGGGTGCAGTATTGGATGCAATAGGGGTGATGGACAGTTGACTACCAGTCGTATAGTGAGCAGAGGAGGGCGACGACCGCAGAACACTTGTATTCGGCAATTCTACCACAGACTCCAACATCTCCACTTCATTATCTTCGTAGTGTTTACTTTGTGTATGGAAATTACGGTCAGGCAAGTGAGGAGAGGACTCGTTGCACGACGACATTGATAGAGCCAAGCTATCTGCCTCATTAGGACGCACGTCGTCCTCATCTTCGTCCATCACAATTAGACTTTCATCTTCGCTGTCATTATCAAACAGCTCTACAAACTCATCATAAGAATTGTAATACTCACACTGATTAGAAGCCGATTTGGCTGACTGTGTCTGCGAAAGCGGAGTTCGAACGTTTCGAACATTCTGCTCATGGTCGATATCGCCCACTGCTAAAACGCCGTGTTCATCCGCCCAGTACTGCTGAGCCTCAAGAGTTTCCGTACTAGGCGTACATGTAGTGGCGCATGCAGAAAGCTCTTCGTCGTCCTCCTCAGATGTACTCACTTCGCTAGCGGTTCTAGGTGTGTAAGTGTCATTGTGTCGGCAAATCATACAAGTGTGAACTAATGTTTGGCACGAAAACATAGGGCTACTTGGTGTGCCGTGGGTATAATCTGCACCAGCCTCTTCCTCAATCCAAAGTGATTTAACACGTGACAATCCGTAGTCCATGAATGGACTTTTAAGCACAAAGTTAGATACACAGTTCATTGTTGGGCGATACTCCCTGAGAAGGTGTCGTCGTGGTGGGAACGACGACACTTTTACTTCGTTAGTAACAATTGGAACTCCACAAGAGGAGTTGGGACCCAACGAGAGCGGGTATGACTTATTCTCATACATTTTGATATAATCGTATAAAGTCGTGTGAAGTCGTCGTGCTTGTTATAACTGAATACGTACGACTTCGCACGTCTGCATACAAATCTAGCCTTCGAAAATAGAGGCACTATCGTGTATGAGAAAGTGTTTGAGCGTCGAGGAGTCACGTTCAAAACAGTTATCACCACTTCAATGCGAACGTGTGTGAGTGTGAGTGTGAGTGTGAGTTAGTGAATGAGTGCGTGTGTGTGAGAGTCGTGTATATGGTGTGTACGTACGTACATATGCTCGACCTTTCATGAGTTAATATACGACATGTAATATATCCCGTGTTTGCGACAGGTTGTTTACACATAGGCACATATAAATACACGCACACATACACATGACGACACATACACATACATACATTATATATATATATTTATACACACACACACATATGCCCCGAAGTGTCGATTGTGTCACGTTGGTTGGCACGCAGACCCATCTCAGTGGAGAGCATGAAAGACCTGAAAAAGTTGTTTCAACACAGTTAACAACATACTTGACGCATATATTCAATAAACTGTTTGAATAACAGGTCAATCTCTTATAAGGTATAAGCCTTCGCATTATAATACTTTTGAATAACAAGATAAAAAATTTCGTGAATAAAACCTGTCATAGACATACCCAACTTTATCTCTCAGACTGTACTCGTGCGTGCCACGCGCTCATTTAATACAGGAAGATAAACGACAAGCACTAAATGAATACCAAAACTGGTCTATATAAACGCAAACTAGATAAGCCCAACTAATAGAAGACCTGTGTTTACATGTTGTATGTAGGTAACTATCTCAATGCCAGCTGGTGTTGCTGCTCGGTATCGAGACTTCCCCGTCCGAGACCTAAATAAGTAGTGTGAACTTCGAAGAGCTGCTTTGCGCATGGAGTGATTTCAGGCTTAATTACTACTGGTGTAAGTAAATCAAGCCTCAACTTTAGTACCCATCGTCGATTCACAGTGAACAGACGATGCGGCAGATGACATACCATTGCAACACGTATTCTCGATCTAAGCGCTCCAGGCCGCAATCAAGGAGAGGGGCGCCCTACTTACGCAAAACAGACAAACAGATGATGGTGACTGACACCTAGGCTCCCCCAAATAGGGATAAACTCATACTTGAATATGCAACTGCTGTATGCTGTTGGATATAACATTCGTCTGTTACGCATCCTTACCAATGAAAGCATCACAGACTCGCTGGTTTCGTCACATCCTCAGGCATTTTTCCATACCCGGCCCTATATAGCTGTACTGTACCGAGATTTTTATCCCAAAGATCTCCACAAATTTGCCATTTTCTGTCACATATCTCTACAGCGCAGAAGATTGACACTAGTTGACACGCGCCAGCTCATCTCAGTAAAGCGATAATGGCCCTAATCTCCAATTATGCTAATACGTTTCTAATAAATTTCCGAAATTACCACATTTGTAATGTTTGGAATAGTGACACATGGGAAGATTAAGCCTATTGTTCATGAACTATGCGAGCTTCCTTTGTGTTTTTAAGAATTCATCGACAAAATTATAGTCGACAGCACGTCACTATATAGCTAACTTGTTTCATCTGTTGAACTTTAAGAGTGTAGGTATATGCCATTGTTCAGAACGAAATTACATGGCATATTCTTCGCTAAAGGGTGTTACACGAACAACGAAAATAACTAACACGTCCATGTTCTGAGGCATTTAGTGACTTTCATATCAAGTAATACGAGTCCGCTCACTGCTTGAAAAATTTGTAGTCACATGTAAACAAACCATGCAGAGACCCCTAAATCCGGTTCTGATACTCATATGTTGTTCGACCTGCCGGATTCACAAAAGCAGGTCGATAAGATTATAACCACATGGCAGTCAAACGAAATTGTATTGACAAATAAGGTAATCTGTCAACATGTCAACAAACACAATGCACCTGTGAGATTTTCAGAATGATGCTTCTGAGCGGAAAGCCAGTGGAAAAGTTGAACACATTATTGACAGACCGCATCGAATGTTCTGCGGCACGTCAGGCCATCACATTCCAAGCGAATGCGAGGTCACACGCATTGGTATTCTCATAATAGTTGAGGTGAATATTGGAACATGTGAGTAAGTTAGTGAGTACATGGGTATGTTTGTTTCGGTGAACGGCAACCAAAGTTGATATAGAAACAGGTGACGATAAACCAGAAAATGGTCGTCACCTCAAACAATAACTAAAAACAAAATAAAAATAAAAATATATAATTCGAATTCAAGAAAAGCAAATTCAAAAAGTCAAAATACAAAATTAAAATTTAAAATTAGAAAAATTGTATCTTTTTCTTCTTTTTTTTCCTTCGCATTTTTGTCAGCTTGGAAATAAAAAAACAAACTTCGTCAAATTGATAGACAACCTTTGTAAAGAAAAGACAAGAATCGATTGCAGTTGATAAATAACTTTGGTTGTATCAAAAGAACCACGCATGCACGCACCGACGCGTACGGCGAATAAAGGCTGCAGTCAACGAAATGGGTATGGATGGATGGATGGATGGATGAATACAGTCTTTTCTTTTCGTGTATATAGAGTGTATTTATTCAAGCAATACTATGAGAATCGTTGATGTTATTGCTCTACAACTCTCCATTTCTGTATATACCAAAGATTCAGTGACGCAGTCTCTGATTTTCGTTACAGGAGTGTGTTACACTCTCATAAGCCACCTAGAATGTTCCGCATTGCGAAATACAACATATTCCCTGTGCCTGTTTATTTGCTTTGTTTTTCTTCTATTTGCGTTGTTTTTCTTCGTTATGTAATCGCTGTACACTTGTGTGCTCATAGCTGGCATTTCACACCCTTCACACGTATACAGCTTTAAAAATGTGTAGTGCTGAGATGACACTTTGATTTACAATTCTTTTTATAGCTGAAGATAAACCGAAAGGAATTCTGAAGAGACCAAGTGATCTCTCTGGAAAAGAGTACGTATTCCATATACACCGTTACAATGCATCCACCTTATCGATGTATACGAAGTTTGTGTATATAATACATACATTTTCCTCGTATTTAGAGTACGAGTGAACGTTATGTCTTATTGATGTACTATGATTTCGTGTACATTGTGTCCTCATCTGATATACCATACTTGAGGTACGCTCCAAATGGTATATGATACTTGAGATACGCACCACAGGTCTATAGGGCTTGTAGACACAGGAATTTCTATAGTTAGTCGGTGTTCTTGCCGGTGGGTGTAAGTAGGTAGCGTGACATACCACGCATGATACATATGCTTTCTATCGCATTCAAATATACACGCCTGACAGTCTTGAATGAATTTTTACATTGTATAGCTTTACATGTATTGTATCCTTCGCTCACTTCCTTTTTTTGTTTTTTTTTTGCGCAGCTCTCACGGGCACATGCGTTTCGATGAGGAGGGGATCGCTGAAATTGAACGAACAAAAGACTACGGTTTTATGAAGATTGATGAGCCAAAGACACCGTACCATGCACCAGAAGAAGAGACAAACGGCATTGTTAATGTTCCTGAATTAGAACTTGAAGGTAAGCGCACGACTATGTTATACGTATATATATGTACGGATGCATGCGTACGCGTGTTCATATGCGTATGTTCGTCCCTGTGGCAGTGGATACGAGCACGTTTGATTGCTAAAAGGTGTTGGCTAAGCAGTGGATGTAGAGGTACACCGAGCATACTTTGTGTATACAAACGCATGCATATTCTGGTTGAATACTCGAAATAATAGGTCGTAAAGAATGCCGCCCTTCACTAAAGCGAAGAGAGTGATAGGGAAAAGTCGCCAATGTGATTTTGTGGAAAAATGGTGCATCTGTAGAAAAAAAGTACATACGAGTATATATGCATTAAGTATAAACCAAAATTCGAGTGAATGGACGCTGCAGTATAGCTTTACTATTATTTGTAAGCGAAAAACATCATCTGCACCCGAGGAATTCCGTGTCGATTAGCAAACTTATGATTGTCTCAATAAGCAACTGTTTCCAAATACTCCGTGAAAGCGAAGAAAATACACCACCGTAATCAGAGTGCTACTTTAGAGCATGCCTGAATGCAGTTGAATGTGTTTAGTTCTTAGACATGTTGCATGTTAGATATATATTCACTTTGAGTATAGACAGTGTTCTAGCACATGCATGTATACATGTATGTTTTGCACATGCACCATATTCATGTATGTTCTTACGATTTATCTTTGTACCTATGAATTTGTAGAACCCGAAGCAGAAGAAGCGAATGGTGACAAAGCTGACTGGTCAGATGATGATGGCAACGAAGGTTGGTACTGTAAATCGATACATAATAATCTCACGACG
Organism: Creolimax fragrantissima; assembly: GCA_033442365.1. NCBI lineage: Eukaryota > Ichthyosporea > Ichthyophonida > Creolimax > Creolimax fragrantissima. The sequence continues at coordinate 3,411,922 of JAWQFL010000002.1, forward strand.
CATAGACCGTTGCATATACCACCATGTTAAATGAAACAGCAAATGCCTGTCTGTACCTATAGTGTTGCAATTACAACATGCGTAGATACACCCACACAATCTGTTGAGCAAAACTATACGTCTGTAAATCCATCTGCACACGACTGCACATCACGTTAACGTATTCTCTGCATTCGTAATGTTAACAGATGCATTCAAGAAGAAGCGTGCAGCGCACTACAACGAGTTTAAGAATGTAGAATTCGCCCGACAATTACTTGAGGAAGAGGTTGACGAGTAGAATCCATGTCGCACATGATTGAGTGGAGCTCTGCGTACATGCACGTGTAATGCATAACATTGCCATGAAATAGGCATTTTATTTAAACCTCGCGCATTTGGTTATATGACGTTCATGTTCTTGTGAAAACGAGGTATACAATATACACAATCTCTACGAGAACGTAAGGCAAGGGTGGACGATGTTGTTCAAGGGTGGACGGTGTTGTTTAAGTGTCATACCTTTTCGTGAAATATGTAATACTGATGAATCATTATTAAAATACAACACTCCTACTGTAATATTCATGTACATAAATCGGAATGTATATTGTGTGAAGGCTTTTTGGACTTTATCTGTGTGACGAAGAACGATGAATCTAGAACTTTAATCTTAACAGTAATTCGAACTAACGGTGCACTGACACTTAAGCTCGCTGTCAAGCACAAACCCAAATATAGCTGCCAAGTCATCTGGCTTAATGGTATGGCCGATGCATATCTCAGCGCAAGTACTTAGTCACCAGTTTCTCTTGTCGGCAACCAAAGCCTTTTTGTTGACTTTTCCCATTGCATTTCGTGGAATGGAATCACGAAGCACAAGCCTCGAAGGTAGCTTGTATTCAGCTAGTCTGTATATATGTAGGCACATATGCGTGATATGTGAGGGGTGATTTCGTATACTGCTTGCAGCATTCAGCTATACATACTAAAACATCAATCACATACCTGGTCTTGGCGAAGTCTCGTAGCTCCGTTATCTCCACAGGTTTCTGCATACATGATCCAAACGATGAACTGTTAAATATTACGTAATTTCTGGTCTACATGACATAGAAATTAACTACAGAGATTTCACTTCAGTACAAATCATATTAAGAGGGATGTCAGCTTTGTTGCACACACCGTAAAATCATGTTCTCATCAAGATCTATATTGGTGTATACTCCCACAATACGTGTACATGTAGGTTAGCAAACGAATACGTGCAGATGCCCACATGCAACTACGTACCTGGCTGTTGTCGTCAGTAACTACCATAGCTGTGACACGATCGCCCCAAACTTCATCTGGCACGCCATACACCACGCATTCAAGAATGTCAGGATGCTCCAGCAGAATGTTCTCAATTTCCAAAGCGCTTACCTGCATATGCATATTACATGTGTACGACTAATAAGAATCTAGAAATACGACAAACAGGTATGTATAATATGCACATAACGAGCAGGTATAAATACATTACCTTGTATCCCCCTGTTTTGAGAATATCTGCGCTAATCCGACCAAGAATTCTGAACGTACCATTGTTGTGCTTGATAGCCTCGTCACCAGTCATGAACCACTCACCATCAACAAACGCGTCGTTTGTGGCCTCATTACGCTTCCAATATTGCTTAAACACCCCCTCTCCGCGTATCAAAAGTTCACCTGATACACCTACATACATTTGTTGATGATTATAGATTGATGAAAAGAGGAGGATCAAAAGCGTGAATATGAGAGGAGTACATCTAGTCTTAATTCTCACATGGTGTATATGAGAGGGCGTGTATACACATCCGCAGAGATAGAAGAGTTCTATTTCACGAGTTGAAGTAATAGAACAAAAGAAACATAAGAATACTGTCTTCATTCATGATATTGTACCCTAATGTAACAGCATAGAGAGCGAGAACAAGTGCATAGCGTATTTTACAGATACATGATATGAAAGACACGAAAATAGATACGATATGACAATAGAGTGTGTTGTGAGAGGTAACAGTGCATGAATATTGTTTCCCCTACACACACCATCTTTTACATTCACAGCCACACCCTTGTCATCATACTTGACGACCCTTGCCTCTACACCCAGCAAAGTGCTTCCCACTGACGCAGGTACACGATCACCGACGTATGGATTGGTAAGAACAATACCAGTCTCCGTCATTCCTGGATATTCGCAACAGCAATAAGTTTGTTACAATCTTATCATATATCAAGAATAGCTACTGTTTATGAATGGGCGAAAGTGTTCAGGTACGCATGTATTTTCCTGCGCGTTGATTCTGCCAGCTGTCCATAGCGCTACTAACATGTTGTCTCCTACTTAGAGCTATGGCTGCACGGAGACTCTGCGATTGGCCATTGTATATATGGATGGACGCTAGAGAGAACACGATGTATATATTACTTACTGGCCTATATTTACATCAAATGAAAACGCAATTTTAGCCAACAAGACGACATAATTCATATACACACACATCTCATTACTTAATACTTCATCAGCTGACACTGTGATAGTTATGCACCCTATTCGTACGAGGTTATAGACACATCTGATGCAAATCTAAAGCAGTACGGATATACGTGTACGAGACGTAGTTCTGTACGATTAATACAGTTTGCATCTTGCAGACTTATGAATTTATGGATATGTGTGTACATAAAACAAGCTACAAAACGTTCACTATACAAACACATACCATAACGTTCCAACAGCTTGTGGCCAGATATTTTCTCCCATTCCTCCATAACTGTAATCGGTAGTGGAGCTGACCCACAAGTCATTAGCCTTACCCTCTGCAGCAGTGCATCTCTCACATCCACAACCCGGCTCCTAAACGGATGCATAGAGTACAGTTTATATCATATGAGTGCTTGCACACATGGAACGACATGCACAGATATCCTATACGAAACACAGCAATATATATTCAGCAGAGAGTGGATGGCAACTTCACTTAAGTATATGGCGTTCACATGTTAGCACGCAAAGGACCAACAAATGCTTTCGATATACCATACGCACCTTTCATGGACGATATGTTTTCTATATGTCTGCAAAAGCTTGGAATAGATCGTGGGCACAGCCATAAATATGGTGGGGTTAGTGTTGAGTTGGCTATTGAGTGAGTCATGGGCAAGGAACCCTAGTTGTACCCCTTTTCGCTGAAATCCGACAGTGGACGTGGGTAGCCCTGTAAGGCGATTGAACACGGATGCCTCACAGAACGCTGAAGCAAAAACATGCATGATGTTGTGGGCTATTCATTCTTGATTTACTTGTGGAAACATTCCATTATATGCACATGTATAACGAAAGCAATATGTATGTGCGAAAGATACACATTAGTACCTGGGTGCAGCTCACAGGTTGCTCCAGAATACAGCGCACCTGGGAAAGGGGCGAGATGTAAATACAGATGAAAAAAACTTGTTTGAGATTTAATGTTCTTGATCCTTATCAAATACTACTCGTTGAACTAGATGATGCCAAACATATTGGTTTTATGCCATCAGAGCTCTAAAGCGGTTGTTCGTATGATTCAATTGGCGGAACTTGATATATGATATGTATCCTTAGTTATTCATAAGCGTCATTCGGGTCGTGATGGCTCACAAAAAAAGCAAAGCGAAAAGTGACGAAATACGGACAAATTATTAAAGAAAATGCAAGCAATACAAGACAAATTATCATACTCAGAAGCCCAACAACGACCCCGTGAACGTGGTGAAGAGGAAGCACATGTAAAAGATGATCCGAAGCTTGCCATTGCCATGCTTCTACTAAACCCCTTATCTGATGGTCTACATTAATATGTGACGAAAGCACTCCCTTAGGCTTACCAGTGGTACCACTGTTTGCGAAGAACGTGGCTATATATTAGTGCTACTACGTACAAATGCGTTGTTTTACGCTAGTTCATATGCGCACCTTAGTATGACATGTACGAAATAGGTGTACATGTACTTGTGTGACTACGTGCATACTTACCTGGTATAAATAATTAGAGCATTCTTCGCTGGAGATCTTTCTGACTGCACTGAGGTAGTATCGTACCTTCCATTTTTCCTGTACATATCATACGATTAACGAAATATTCTTAAGCGTGTGGGGACGCACCTTTCGCAGTGCGGGGAAGAGTTGGACGTATGCTTAGAAAGCCAATTACATAAATATCAACTTGCATTTGATCGAGAATGAATACAAGCAAACGATGTACGGCATGTTGAAGCAACAGCAGCCAAACTAGATACATGTGCATATATGCCAATGTGTAGTAATAACATTTTGCTTGATAAGCCATGCACACTCATGCCAACGCTCACCATTCATCTACATAGCTTGATAACCCGATGAATGGGATACCTATACTCTTAGCAATTGGTCTCAAGATGTTCTCGTAGTCAGGATGAGAGACCACTAAAGAAGCATTGGAATCTCTGAATTAAAACCAAATGAATGGAAGGAATTGCGGGACGTGACTCTGAGTTCGGATAAGTGACACGAGACACGCGGTATAAGGCTAGTCATATCCATGATAAGCACACAACTGTACGACAGAATTGCTTTGTATTAAACACGTCTTCAGTATTGAAGGTTCATCGAAACCTCTTAAGATCTAATCATTATTTACCTGATAACGTATTCGAGCTCTGCCGCCGGATGGCTAGTGCATAGTGGCACAGCAATAGCACCTTTCGATGGGATGCATGTATAGAATGTAAATATCGTTTATTGATTTTATAGATAGTACGTGCGAATATGATTGTTCTATCGATCATGTGAAGGGTATGAGGTGAGATACATACATCTTAATCCATGCGGGACCTTTGTATATTCTAGGGTACATGTGCATTGTACACTTATCGGTTTACATTTAAGCGCATACAACGTGTATTAAGACAAAACGAAAGAGAATGATTCACAGATATGTATGAATACAGCACAGCTACTACATATGCAGGTACACGTTTGCAAGAAATATACTAATTAGGAACAAAGTAAGCAGACAAATAGTTTCTTACCAACACCCAGAAACTAGCCTCATATAATTACCTGACAGCCAGGTGGCGTACATGGTGGCAGCATACGAATAGTCACGGGGGGTCATGAACGCAATTGTTGGCTCAGATACTTCATCTTTCTCTTCGGTACTGGCTTGCACTAGCTCGTGAGAAAGACTTGCAGCGTTATGAAAGAGAGCATTGTAACTGTACGCGCCTGTAAATATATGAATAATGGTTGTACTGTTAAAAGACAATGTTTCATATTCCACTCATACAATACGAGATATACTGCTGACACAACTACTCAACCTGTGCTCAATATATACACTCCAGCTGTTCTATTGATACATTATGCCCATTTGGTGACGCCAATTCTTCGTACTTGCGACTTTTATAACATATAACACTTTCTTGTAAACTGCATATGTATGCCTTGGGAAACTTTGATTAGAAAACAGGACAGAGGTGAAACAACTTTAAAGACGGTAACCACAAGCACGAAAATAACCAGCATACTGCCGTCCAATGTCAGTTAGTACAAAACATACAAGGGTACGCCTACCTACCATGTACGTCCATTATCGCGACTTTATCGCCATATGTTTTTGCTTTTCTAATGATGGGAGCGAAGTTGTCCAACTTGCTTTCGCGCATAGTTGACATGTTGGCTACAAAGGGTTGTCCCATTTTTGAATTTAAGATTGCGTATATGCGTGTTCTATACTGAAAATTCATTTTTATGGGCAAGTATTGATCTGAACTTGACTTGGTAAAATTCCGAATCGTCGACACGGCGTGTGCTCTATAGAGAAGACTCATTGCTACATATAAATGCCGTGACGATGTACTCGCACCGCCAAATACACATCTATGCGGTCGTCTTCATATAAACACACGTAGTGCGTGCGTGTATGTGTGGTGTGTGCGCGTGCGTGTATGTGCGTGTGTGTGAGTGTATGTGAGTGGGTGTGAGTGTTTGTGTGTGTGTGATGTATATGCATGCTCTGTCGTATGTGTGTAATTTTTTGTGTTGCCATAAAAAACCCCGCCAAAAAAAGATGCTCAATTCAATGTCAGACCCTGCCTTTTAATTATCCCTACAGGGCTAATAAAGGGTGAAATTTTCATCTTTGGACCATGCGCACATACACACACCACACACACACACACAACCTCTCTGATGTCTTAAACGGGCCTTTTGGTTCGCACATAGTTGTTGTGGCACACGTCAACTACATACATTGAAGCACACAGATAGTAACATAGACGTGTATTCTGTCTGCGCATTGCAATCAACATATAATCATGTCTAGTGCTGAACAAGTTGTACCGGGCTCAGCCCCTGCTAAATCCGACGAACCCGCCATTGGTAGGTTTCACACACGCACAGACAATTTTATTAACGATTCTGCATGTGTTCTTACCCTGGTCTGGTCTACAGGAGTTTCATGTTCACATCTCGCACGTTTTTTTGTGGGTATATGCTCGCTCTTCCAATGAGTAAAGATTGAACTTGCGTACAAAAGAACTTCATGATCGGATAGTTCATCTTTAGTAGTTTTGTAGGTGCACTACTTGACGTATTACATTATCATTGTTACTGCACATACCGATGCGTATGCACATAAAAATGAAGATCTAGAATCCAGTGTGTAACATGGACCTGGAAAATACGTTCTATATATCATTTTAAATCCAATTTATTACTTAACTTTCAGATGTATATACTTCCGAAATGACCGGTAACGATGATGATGGTGATGGTACCGAGCGTGTACCTTTCAAGACTCCTGTTCAGGCATTTATTTTGGCCGCTGGTAAGCCCGTGAATGTTTTCGTTGACAGCGAGGAGATTGGCAAGAGGTATGTACTTATAGTTGTGGTTGCCTTTGAGTCGTAAATTGTGAGTTACAATGAATCTGAGAATGACATTTGTATGCATGTGGTTGCGGATAGAAGGGAAACCTGTCAGTGATTGTGACATACTAGTCAGTGTCACACACTCATCAGTATACCAGAGTAATGTATATGCACCACATTCGCCGACCGTACCAGAAGCAAATAGAGACGCCTGTTGTGGCAAAAGTATCCTCTGCTTCTCATTATCATAGACGTACGTTCTTTTCACCTACCTTAATAGATACTGTCCCATCTCCAAGTCTCAGTACAAAAAAGGACTCAAGGCTTACCAAACCTATCTAAAGAAAATCGAAGTCGCTAAAAAGGCTGCCGTATGTATTGCTTGCATATCTCGTTGTCGGTTGTATGCCAAGTTGTATGAGTATATTTATGACGCAAGTATATACTGTGTATTTGCATATGTGCATCTATGAATTCTACTAATCGATCTGTTTGGTTTTACGTTCATAGGCCGCAGAGGAGGAAGCTAAAGCCGCCGCTCTTTTGGATGCCGAAAACTACAAAATCACCTTGGATGAGTCTCTTCCCACTCCCACCAAGGTTTGTTCGTAATCTGTCACGCACATTCAAAATATCATGCTCAATCTCATCCGCAGTTGGTGAATATGTCACTTGCACTCAGCTCACACGTGCAGATTCACGTGCCCACGTTGTCCACACATCTCTTTCAAAGGCACATGTGTTTATACGTGCGTACATCCACACCGTTGTTGTTCACTGACCTTGTTCACTGAATTGTCCTTTCTATTGCAAACTTTATTTAGTCCATCATCCGCAACTTGAAAGACAACCGCGGAAGCCGGGTGGTTGTGAAGGGTTGGGTACATCGTCTACGTCGCCAGGGTAAGGGCTTTATGTTCATCATTCTCAGGGATGGTACGGGTTTCCTTCAGTGTGTCCTCAACGGCGATCTGGTATGTTGACTACGTGACCTATTTGCTCCTGTGTGTAAAGTGAAGTCCTTGTTGCTCGCTTTTATTCTTTAGTGCAATTTTTGTTACATGATTGGCGATTGTTTGCGAAGCGTGCACGATCTATTCAAGCTCAGTCATTTTGCGTATCATGCAGTGTCGAACCAAGGAGGCCGTTCTGCTTAGTACTGAGACTTCTGTTACAATTTACGGAACTCTCAACGAGGTGCCCGAGGGCAAGGAGGTGTGTTATACTCAATATCACCAACTGCCAACGAAATTTGATTCTCCTTCAAATGTATTAAAACGATGTTATATATGGTTGATGTAGTGCGTTTAAATACGGTTCAACTAGAATACTATTTGTACATCTCAAGTGCTTATGTACACATTGCTGTGATTTACTCTTTAAACGTATTTAGCTTCACAAGCAGTCCTAATAAAGTGTTGCTTTGCCCTTCTCCTATACCGTTATTTATCCAAAGGCCCCTGGAGGACATGAGCTTATGGTTGACTATTGGTCCGTGATCGCCACAGCCCCTGCCGGTGGTTACGATGAGGTTGTGAACGAACAATCGGGTGTTGATGTCAAGCTTGACAACAGACATTTGGTTATTCGTGGCGAAAAAACATCAAAGATTTTGCGCGCACGATGTGAGGTGACCCGCGCTTTCCGCGATCATTTCTTCAACGAGGGCTACGTTGAGGTTCAGCCCCCTACCCTTGTGCAGAGTCAGTGCGAGGGTGGCTCTACTCTGTTCAATTTTAACTATTTCGGGGAAGAGGCGTATCTTACTCAATCGTCCCAGCTATACTTGGAGACATGCTTGCCTTCTCTTGGAGATGTGTTCTGTATGGCCCAATCTTATCGTGCCGAAAAAAGTCGAACTAGACGTCACCTGTCTGAGTATGTTACGTGTTCGTACCTTTTCGGTGAATATTAAAATTTGGAGACGTGATAGATCACATGTACTCTCCGTATCACTGTATATTCACTGTATATTTACACTCTCAGAGACTCTCACTCATATGATTCAAAATATATGACTGCTTACTCGTACGTGCAGGTTCACACACGTTGAGGCCGAGCGCCCCTTTATTACATTCAATGATCTATTAGAGACAATCGAAGAGCTCGTTTGTGACACTGTTGATCGTATTCTAGATGGCCCGGCTGGCGATCTTGTGCGCGAGATCAACCCTGACTTCCAGAGACCCGCCCGCCCGTTCCGCCGCATGTCATACGTTGACGCTATCGAGTATTTGCGTGAGCACGATATTATGACTCCCGAAGGCACCAACTACGAGTTTGGCATGGTACATCTACAAATATATGTTTGCGTCTTGATCTTATGTGTATCACATGTATGTGTCGTGATTATGTTAATTCTATGTTAGATGTTCTAAAGTATTGCTCGAAGTTCCCTTTAGTATACATCTTGTAATACGAATTTGGATATGGTGAGATGAGGTAAACAAAGTCGTGAGATATGTATTCTCGATTTTTTTTGTATTCGTCAACCGTTGTACCCGCAGTACTGTGTAATTTTTATGTTCCTTGGCATTAAACGCATACTAACTTTAATACGTTGTTCGTATGTAGGACATTCCTGAACTTGCCGAGCGTACTATGACGGACCAGATTGGTGTACCCATTCTTCTCATGAAGTTTCCGGCTGAGATCAAGTCTTTCTACATGCCCCGGTGCGAAGAAGACAATCGTCTGACGGAGAGTGTTGATCTTCTTATGCCCAATGTCGGTGAAATTGTTGGTGGATCCATGCGTACCTGGAACTACGTATGTAGCTATTAATACACCATTGTGTTTGCGTGTTTGTCTTCGCCAACCTCAACTACAAGCACACAAGTGACACATGTATACACCCATTCACACAGTAAATACTGAGGAAAGCTTTGTGTTGATCTAGGCCACGTAAATGCGTGTTGTGTCTTGCTTGAACGCAATTAATGCACATGCGTGCACTCTGACAATTTATACATGAAATCAACCATCCATACGTTGCTATATATATAATCGTTGAATGCGCACGTGCTTGTGTATCTCTACATCTGTACTAAATCGTCGGTACATACTTGTGTCTTAACAGGAGGAGCTAATGGCTGGCTATAAGAGAGAAGGTATCGACCCCAGCCCTTACTACTGGTACACCGACCAACGCAAATATGGATCCGTTCCCCACGGAGGATACGGATTGGGACTCGAACGTTTCCTTGCTTGGATTCTAGGTCAATTTCACGTGCGCGATGTCTGCCTCTATCCCCGTTTCACAGAGCGTTGCCAACCTTGAGCTGTTGATTTTTTTTATGCTGTTTTTACATGGTATAGATATGAATCAGATGATACTAATAAATCAGTACATTAGATTCTTTTGCATATGCATACTTGTAAATTTGATAGTTACGTCACCTCTGCGTATGGGATAATATGACGAACGTGATGTGTCAGTGCATCACCTGACAACCTCTTCAAACTTCTGATTGTCTAGGTCTACGATGGTACATCCATACAATGTCACCTGGAGAAGTTATGAATGATCCTTTCTCCAAGTCTATCTATCACGTATTATGGATTGTATTATATTTCATGGAATAGCTATTACTGTGCCGTGTCAGAGATTCAAACTTTAGATGCATTTTTTCCCTACTGGACCGAAATGCTTATCGCCACAATGCAAGGCCGACAACCTTCATTAACTTGTCACGTACAGGAACAGTTTTTCAACCCAACATTGAGAAGAAAGTATTATTCACAGAGAGTACTCATGTACTCAACGAGTTATTTGAAATGCACTCGCAAATCTTAAGGATATGTACTACAACCAACTACCGAATATGCCTCTCTCTGACACATTTGTTAGTTAGTACAAATTGTTCGTCATTTGTATTCGGATGATTAAACAGGGCTTAGGGTTTTGTTTAGATTAAGTGAATTTTACAACCAGCAAAAATCGTGGTATATGGATTTCTTTCTCCTAGCTAAATGAATAGATCGTGAAATTTTATAATCAGCAGAACAACAGTGGTCTACGGTTCCCTTTCTCTTAGCAAAACGAATGTACAATTTTTTCTTTCTCCTAGCTAAACGAATATCGATTTTTATTAAAATTTAGATATGGTGAAATTTTATAATCAGCAGAACAACAGTGTCTACGGATCCCTTCTCTTGGCTAAATGAATATACAATTTATTAGGATGTTATCAGAATTAACAGAAAGTGAATTTTACAATCAGAACAATGGATCTACAATTTATTATCTTGTTCTCAGAATTTAGCTGAAGTATAATTTTACAATTAGCATACCAATTGTGGTATAGGGTTCTCTTTTATCAATGTATATTGGATATCAATAAGGGGGGCTAGTAAATGTTCAACGGAGACGAAACTTGCATTACTCGAAAACACAAAACGCATATATGTGAAGTGATTTTCACTTTGACGGATTATCCGATGGAGAAGAAATCAGTATATAGTATATATTGAAACGTTGTCACAAATAGAACAACACCACCAACCTCCGTCGTGCACTAATTTGAGGTCACGCCGCTTGTCGTATTGGTTGCCTTCTTCTAGAAATAGGCTAAAAATAAGTTTACTCCTCAGATCGATAATCGGACCAACAGTTATTCTCCGTCATACACTCGAGCTTACTTCCCGAACGAAGGCTCAAATTCAATATGATGTGAAGCGATCGTTCACACTGGTTGCTTTCAAAATGGAATCAAAGACTCTTACGCAAAAACACACAATCAGATATAAATACAAGACCAATAATGATGGTGTTTCAGACCTGGCACTCATTCTCAGACATATGCAGCATCTTAAAAACATATGTAACAATCCGACGCATAGGTAGCATTCTAGAACATAGTCAACAGTTTCACAGACAAGAAACCTTCTCGAACGTAGTTAGTTAGCATCCACACACATCCAACACAATGGCACTAACGCGAAAAAGTAAGAGGCTTCTCAAGGCAGGATCCGTGCCTGTGACAACCAAATCCAAGGTAGTCAAGATAAAGGCTCCTAAGGGTAAGTCAATATCTAAAACTGCACCCACACGAACCACCAGGAAGCGTGCGGCCCAGAAGCCGAATGGTTCACCTACAAAGAAGCGTAAAACCGGAATGAAGGGCACCGTCAACACCTCCAAGGCACTGGGAGTGGTTGATCCTGAGAGCAATCTAGAGGGAAGTATTTACGAGGATATCATTGACGATGAGCCGCTTGATGTCATGTTAGTGCTTATCGACCCGTCCACAAACACAGACAAGTATTTTGTATTACAGCTTATCGAGTTGGAAGAAGCGACGGATGACGGAGAGTATGTAGTCTACACTCGCTATGGCCGAACAGGTACTGCCGGCTCCGGGCTTGCGCAGTATTTTGAAGAGCTTGATGATGCCATAGAGTGTTTTCAGAATAAATTCACAGAGAAGACAGCACTAGAGTGGGCAACTAAGACTTCGCCGAGCATTGCAGGTAAGTACAAATACATTATTCAGAACTTTGCGGCAAAGGCGTATGCGTATCGGAATGTCATTTGGCAATATTGGGTGGACGATGGAGTGGATGGCAAGGATGATGGGTGGTACAATTATGACGAAAACGGAGCGCAGATGAGTGAGCAGCTATACTCAGAATCTACTCTTAACAATAACTTTAACGCACGCATGATTAGTTCGGGTAATTGGGTGTACGCTGTTGATTTCCAGAAGATGACACAGACTAACGTCGTTCACCCGAGTCACACCATTCGACACATTCGTCGAGTTCCGCCCGGTCAAGTTCCTGACGCAATTCCGTATTGGGTCAAACCACAGCCAAACGACATGCATAAAATGCAATCACAACCAAGCAAATTACAGAACGGGAATCCAGAGACAAACGTACCCACAGTAGGAACACCAAGTCGTGGGGTTGATGCAGATGTGTCGGTGATTGGACTTAAAGCTTCTGACTACGAGGTGGTAATGGATGAGAACAGCGACTTTTACGACGCTGTCTTAAATCAGTGCGATATTACAGGTCGCAACAATAACAATAAGTACTATAAAATCAGCTTATATAAAACCAAGGCATCTCCTGAAGAATATAGTGTTTGGTGTCGTTGGGGTCGAGTTGGAGAAATACAAAATAAGACGTCTTCGAGTTGGTCCGGAGAGTTTGACAGTGTTGACGACGCCTTACCAACCTTTGAAAAGAAATTTAGAGACAAGACGGGAAATTCATGGAACACCGATGATTTTGTTCCAAAAAAGGGAAAGTATCAGATGGTGGAGATCGATGACACTGTTGTTGTTCCCGATGACGTACACATCGTACCAGTGGCAGACGATGTTGAGTATATGCCATGCAGTGTGAACGTCAAGACCCAGCTATTAGTAGAGCAATTGTTTAGCTCAGAAATGAGAAGTGCTGCTTTATCCGAATTCGATCTCGATCTGAAAAAGCTTCCTCTTGGAGTTCCATCTCAACAACAGATCCAGCGGGGTATCGACGTGTTAGATCGTATAAAGGGTAAACTAGGAAAGAGTAAGAAAGGGAAGACTACATACACTTTGCAGGACTTGTCGTCTTTGTTCTATACCACTATCCCTCATTCGTTCGGACGAGCCAGACCTCCAATCATTGATAACGCTGCGAAGCTCCAGCATCGTTATGATATGTGTGATATACTCACTGATATGTACACCACTCAACAGAGCATTAACAAGATCCAGGCTGTGCCACTTACCAAGAAAATTGTACCACACCCTACTGATCGTCATTATCTATCTCTGAATGCAACTCTCACCCCTGTTTCATCTCAAGCAAAAGAGTACAATATGATAGAAAAGTACTTTGAGGCAACAAAAGGTGCGCACTCTCGTGCAAAGTTGTTGGATATTTGGGCTGTAGACCGACAAGGAGAAGCAAAAAAGTTTGACATGTTCAAAACCCTGCAGAATCGTCGTCTGCTCTGGCATGGCACTAACCTAGCGGTCGTTGCTCCCATACTTACGAACGGTCTTCGCATTATGCCTCACAGTGGTGGTCGGGTAGGGAAAGGCATTTATTTAGCCTCTCTAAACTCGAAGTCGCAGTCATACACATCAGCTTATGGTGCAAAGTTCGCATGCATGTTCTTGGCAGAGGCTGCGCTGGGTTCGTCTTACCCTATTACCAAGGATGATTCAACGTTGACAAAAGCCCCTGTTGGTCACGACTCGGTCCATGCTGTTGGTAAAGTAACACCAAACCAATGGGTACCAATCTCGTTGGATGGTAATGAGGTTTCTATACCACAAAGTTCACCGCAGTTGTCAAAAGTGGACAGTTCATTTCATGAGGACGAGTTTTTAGTATATTCCGAAGCGCAGGTCCGTATTCGGTTTATGATTACTCTCAAGCTGCGTTAAATTGTACGTACAAATGACAAAAAAAAGTACGAAAAACGCAAATAATTCTAGCTCGGTAAGGAGCATCACTGTGGGATGTATGTGCAATTTGTACTAGAAAACGATTTCCGCATAAATAAACCATAGTCATTGTACTTCTTTGTTTACCATAGACGAGTGTTTGGTAAATAGGATCCATATGAGCCACACGCACATAGTTGCCATGAGGTGTAAACAACGACACGTGCTTTTTGCTTCAACATGATAATGGTTTAATTTTGTTGCTTTACATTTTCGTCAGACGAGTGTATATTCCTCGCTTACTCTATAAGTACAATTCCTTAAGCATTTAAGCCTACACGGTTTTCAAGTTGAATTTGTTCCGCCCGTTTGAATGCGTATTCTATGGGCGGCGTAGCCAATTTGATTTGACAATCAAGCAACTCTCACGTTCGTTCTCCCTCTCTTTAGAATGCGAATCTGGAACGAATATCCTCGAGTTTCTTAGCGACTTCTGAGGGGGTTCGATCTAACTCTTCTGCCAGCTCTTTTCGTTTCGCTAGTGGCATTGTGTTGTATTGTTCCACAAGATCACCGTCAACAGTGTTCTGTAGTTATGGGGGGGCGATATCGTAACATGTGGGAGTTAGAGCAATGAACAAGTGTAGCTTTGCACAAATTCAAACATTCTTGAGGGACGGTTGACTGAACATCAACAGTAGTATTACAAAAGACAATTATATAACATATGATTAGGTTCAACAACAAACCATTAAGAAACGTACACGGTACTGTCTCATTATACAAGCTGTTTCTAGTACAATCTATCGATAGCACCAGTCATAAACGATAACGAATATATATACAAGTATTAAATCAACTTAACAGCAGTCGTTGACGATTCCTACATTGATACACAAACAATGCAATGCCATATCGAGTATACGGACAAAACGTGTATGTGCGAGTGCTATTCTCATTTCTATTAAATCGAGGTTTACTCTCTCGTACCTTCTTAGGCAGATAATATGATCGGTAGGACAGGTGGTCACGACCACATAATGAGGGGGCGTTCTGTTGCATAAACATCTCCATATGTTGGAAGAATTCCAAATCTTCCTTAGATGAGAAAGGCGCGAGAATACCAATACCACCAGACAGTGTGGTATACACAATACATTCACCACCGCCTGCTACAAGCGTCGTCTTCTGTAGAGTTTTGATAGTCTCTCCTACGAAGAATTGCACTGTGCATTCAACCTGTGTTTTTGTATGTTATCGAAATAGGCACGCATTCGATTCAAAAAGTGAGGGTACTAAATATGATGACACAATATGTACAAGGCACGAGATTATATGGATATCTCATCTCCAATGACCAAAGATAACATACACGTAGAAAGAAATCGAACGCGCCTTTAATATAACATGCTACATGTACCTTTTGAGGAGCTCCACCGAGCAACCCTCGTTGCCACATGACTTTAGTACCAGAAGGATCATCATCTATATCGTCTAATGCGCCCTTTCCCAATCGAAGAATGCATACGTTACCAAACTTATCCGCCCTTAAAAATGCATATGAGTGATTAATTTAAACAAAATGTAAGAGATATGTATGCATGAAATAGGGTATGCTCATAAGCGAACTATGCAACGTATAATGCCGCATGCAGAGACAATGCATTAAATGAGCTATACAGTACATATCTGATCGTAATAGCGCAACACAAATCAAACAATATCCGCAACGACATACCCGCATATTGTATCATAGTCTAGTACACATCCTGTAGTAACCCATCGTGGGATTGTATCATCTGCGAAGACAACCAGCATATTCTGTTCACTTTTATATTTCAAGAAGTGCCAAGATTCTTGCACATCGCCCACGTACACTCGTGACCCCATCGTCATGACAGACACGATTGAATTCGGAATATGCTATATTAGTGTGAATGTAAGTGGGTATGTGTTCGTTAGCACTGGTAATGTAAGTGGGTATGTGTTCGTTAGTGAGTAAATGTACACTAAGTTGCATATGCGCGTAAATGTCAAAACTATACCTTGTTCTCGCATTTTCGTAAGAGTTTTCGTTTCCCCATATCGTACACGCGCAACAGACGTCCAACACTAATCAGTACTCTGCCTTGGAACGCGCACATTGCTCCAGGAACATCATCAACCGCCGTCTGAGATGGCACAGACAAATGAATTCCGATGTAACGTTAATTAGAAACACGGTAAACAGGCAGGACGCAGAGAACACATGCATGCACTTCACAAAACAAAAAAGTACTCACCCGATGGATCAGCTCGAACTCGTGAGTTTCCTTGGACATTTTGAAAGTATAGATATTTCCACCATCACATCGTCTCTCTCTGCAAATGCATTGAAATTTATCAGCACGAATTAGTTAACAAAAAATCACAACAACAACGATAAACACTTTTTATATGATAACCTCATGCGCGTTCGGATCATTAAGAGTAGCAAGCACACGAAGAAGCAATTTACTAGTTAGCATAGGTATTCACAAACAAAACATTCGAATATATTTTATGTGTCTGGAATATATATGCATATAACAAAACATACGAAAGCTCCATATTCTTGGCTGTTCCGACTAGTACACAAACTTCGTCCTGCTGATCGTGGAAGGACACAGTGCACATGCTTGTCGCGCACTCGTTGTCGTCAAACATAACGGTAGATACCGTCTCATTCTGTAAACAGGAGAACTGCTCTTTTAATTCTTGCTTTGAAACGCACATAATTAACATATGCGAAGAGGCGAACATACGGAGTTAAGATTACATTGAAGCTGTGCGTACATCTTGGGTTAATTTCACACAGACTGACTACTGCTTTAAACATACACATCAACACATGTGGTGCATCCGTGAACTTTTACCATGTTATTATTCATTACTATAGCAGAATATATACCATAGAATATATACCATACATGCATGCTTCGCCTGTAGTGGAATATGGTATAAATATAATACACATATACGCGTCCACTAAATACCGTGTCAGGATTTATAGCCCGGAGCATAGACGCCCACTGCCCGATTCCTGGCCTAGGTTCACCAAAAATATCTGCGGGAAGAACCTCGCTCTCACCATTGCCTTCAATCTCCATTCCGTCGGTCCCTTTTGCCTTGGCTTTCTCTTTTTCAGACATGCAGTTATAATCCGTTTCAATAATAAGCATCAAACTGGATTGCGGGTGTACACACAGCTTTCGTGGGGTGTATTTGAGTTGGGCTGCGGTTTGGTTGAATACAGCACCAAGTTTCTCAGTAGCAATGATGCGAAGTGTGTTTCCTGAAATGGCTACTATTCCCTCTGGACATTGTTCGGACGTGAAGGAAGTAGCGTACTCCAGCGTCTCATAGGTAAGCGGAGTTTGCATCAAACGGCCTGTATATATTCGGGGGTAATGTTATTTTAGACATGCGAATGTTCACAAGCGAGTGTTCATGTTTGAGGGTTGCTATACGCTATGTCAGCGGCAAAATGTAAGCAAACTACATGTCACTCACATCTACAAACACATTATGCAAGGGAAAAGCCATGATGGACGTAACATAGACTTGATAAGGTTTGCTGCTGCCAATAACATGCGCTATTCACTACTTATTGTTGTTATAACCACACCCATTCACTCAACAATCGTACGGTGTGGATACATCCACATTGTGCTATGCAATCTTACAGTAGCTATATCGATTTGAAATTTGATAAGGACAAGATGGTCAACACTTCAACCACTAGAACAAATATTCCTTCACATGTCAACATGACATTTAAACATTTAAGAATCATATCAATAATTGATGTTTATATTGAAGTAGTGTATCTGTCGTGTGATAGATCATGCACGCCAAATGACAAAGGAATTAGGAACAGTCTTTCATCCGACGGTAGCAACTAATTTTCCTCGTACATACGTACACACACATACTCATTCTCATACACATTAAGAATTGTAACTGGTCTTATCACTTATGGTAACTTGTCCCATCACTATCTGAAGAACATACCTTGATAAGGGTAACTTAACCACGAACGACTTGAGAGAGACAAAACGGCGTCATTTCCTTGGGACTGGATACGGAACATCTTAACCGCCCTCGAGCCAAGATATCTTGTACGACTATCAGAAATCTCGCCACTCACTGGATCGACCACAGTACGAAGCATGACACCATTGGATAGTCCCACGTTAAGGAATAATGTGGAGGTATCTCCCGAATCAGATCCATCCTCCATTTGCACAATACACAGAGATGAAGGGATGGCTGGTAAAACCTGTGTGCATATGAGCATGAATAAATATGTGAGTATGAATGTGGAAGCCCTCGTGTATGATGTATGTGTATGCAATAAATTTTTGCACGCACACGCATACTCATACACGTACATACCTGCATGCTAAGCTGTGTTAGGCAGTCTTCTGGATCAAGTGAGATTATACGAACAGTACTATCCGTAAGACCTACAGCCATGAAACGAGAGCGCTGACGTCCCTCTGGGACAACACCCACGGCTATGCACGTGATCTCACTGTCCATTGGCAAACGCTCTGTGTATTCATTGAGCTGTCCGGCTGCATCGAGTTCAAAATATACAAGATCAGCGCCCGTGAGTGACACGATCACCTGTTCATTTAAATACGAAGGGGAGAGGGAGAGAATATGGAGTTAGCAAGACTCTGCACTATGCATATGATACATGCGTATATCTCCGCCAGTGGCAACAGTTTATAGTACATATATAGTGATGACAAGAAACTTGATTAATTTAGAAAAGTACATACAAAAGGACATGTTGCAGCACCCAAACACTTGCACACTCTCTTCATATGTATATGTCAGACCCAAACGTCTTGCGCAGTACTAAGCTCACAAACATCGATTTTTTGTTTCATGCGCGACACCGTCAAATGCAATACGTGCATATCTATGCCAGCCCGACAGTCCACGTTCAAACATATCACACTCACATAAAGCACAGAAACGTATTTAGCACGCTCACAAATAATGTTCACAAACACGCACAACCCTAGTACGTACCTGTCGAACATTGACAGCAGCGTGCGTGATGTTTGTCCGTCCAGGTGCTTTCCACTCATTGATGCGTTTGTCTGCACGAATATGTCGAATTCCTTCGGGATGCACATGCAACAAGGAGTCATCACCGATACTTGCAGCATAAATAGTAGGACTTGTACCGAGGAAGCCAGAGTCTACGACCTCCTCTACCGTATCGCCAATTGACAGTACCTTTGTTTTGTTGAAAGTAGAGGGTTCAGCACAAACAAACGCTACGTCTGATTCAAGCATAATCGAAAATATCTTCAACCAAAGCATAGGGCTTATATATAAATATAGGTATGTATGCTATATGGAACATACCAAAGTGGCGTTAACGAACGACACCACAATATACGCATCAAAATCGTCGTTGCGATTTCGTTTCACTGTCCACACTGCGTTCGGATTACCAGGAAGCTCACTAACCGCCATCTCGGTCACCTATATTTGGCGTCACTAGGAGTTAAATGTATATAGACATGCATACATAGATACGCAAATACATACACCAACACGTCAGTTCTACATACACTTTCATACCCAACGCATGCACTCATTCGCAAGACGTACATGCACGCTTTCATACTCTCGATTACGCATATATATGTAAATCTAACACACATGCCTCTAACCCATGCCGAAGTGTTCTAAACGTGCTTCTGGGACCCCGTCCACACGCAGTGAAGAATTTCGATGTGTCGGAGCCCTGCAACTGAGCGATTTGGCAGTCCATCACGGGAGAAAGTGACTCAATTTCATCCACAGGGACGAGACAGGTGAGCTCCCTAGGTTGGAACGTTGGCCATTGACTACCTATAATTGTGTGTGCATATGGGTTTATACAAAATCGCGCAAGACATGGTATAATCAAAACATGTCGGCCTTATATCGTTTTACGTAAAAAAAAAAACTCTATAGCAATGAAACACCACAAACATACTTTCAGTCTCAGCATCATACGGAGTATTTTGGTCAAAGGTGGGCTCGTTTTCATTTTCGTCACCCAGCTGTGCGATCTGAAACAGAATATGGTTACCAAATTCACCACTGGACATAAGAAAACCGGCCTTCAGTATATTTAAGGAGGTCGCTACGGGGATGGTGTCAAAATATCTGAGCTGCATGCTAATAACAATATCGTCATCTACCCCCAATGTGATCTTGAACAAATCGCCCTGTATTTTGAGAGTGTGGTTGGTTATAAGTACAACAAATATTGTGTGAGTATATCGATTTAGGGGTACTTGCCTGTGAAGGACAGCTATAATCATGAGCGTACTTGCGGAATTTTCGAATATCGAGCGCAACATATTAAGCTTGGGAGGGCTGGCTCTCTCTATGTCGACATTTATATACATAACGAATTGCTTAAACGACTATGGGCAGATACCTATCGTATTACGCTTTATACACGCACGAAATATACCTAAAACTAGCACCTCCAATGACACATACAATCACATATGTACATACCTGATCAGTTTGTACAAGGAAGAACGTGATAGCACGCGTCTTATGCGCAGCATATGCCACCACAAGCGTACCTCTCCCTGCCTCTGTCAGCGTATCATGTCTCTTGGGAATAGCTACACGCACGTCTGCTTGTTCACCCATATTCTTATATGTGACAAAATTTTCTGAACACACAATTAAACCACCTGGTCCATCCGAACCTCCGGGCACAGTTATAAGCATATTTGCAACATCGTCCAGTTCCACACTGTGCTTGCGGACGACGTGGTTAAGTCCCAAATCCAATTCATAGTACACCAAGTTCTGGTTGGATAAAAGCATAAAGAACACATGAATGTGCGTCTGAGAGCGGATATCTGCAAAGACATATACATGTATGTAACTCTACACCAAGAATAAACTGTACCTATTCAAGGTCTGAATCGTTTAGCTATTTGACATACACACAAAAAGAGGGCATAGTACCTGGCGCGCTTCTTCTAATGCTTCACCCGTGGCATCCTCATCCACTTCCGAATAGTCCAACTCCAAACAGGCGAACATGGGATTCTCAAAGCCCACATCCAGCCCCACCACGTGAAACAGTAGTGTATGTGACTTGTGCGCTTCAAGGGGTGATGATATAGTCAGGCGTGCAGCAGCGTCTCGGTTTAGAATATATACCAACTTTTGCTTCTCGCTTGCCGCTGTTGTGCACATATGCGCATATTATTTAGAGATAATTGATAGAAGTTACATACAACGGTTGCGCATGTACACGGGTGATGGTGTATTTGTTTGTATATGTGTGCGTGCTTGTGTGCGTGCTCATAACTATCCGTACCAATCATAACTGCACGGCCCTTGGGATCGACAGCCAAGTACTGTCCGGGCACAATGCGACGACATCCACTCTTTCCAAACGTTTCTAAGTGAACATTCTCAAAGGAATTACGCTCAGGTATGTACTCAAGAATAGATATTCTACCACTGTCACTGCCCACGATTATATAATCTGCATTCAATTGAATATAGTAGGAATACTGTCATCCGGTGTGTATCGGTCTCAAGCATGTGCAAGAGAGTATGAACTGGAAAACTTACAAGTAACAAATATGTCAAGGAAAACCTCACGATTACTTATAGATTGGTGTTGTCTGTTAAGCCACACATGGTATACGGATACAGCTATCGATGATGTGCCAGAATACAAGCTACTAAAACTCATAAAAGATTACGGACATGAATGACAACGGGGCAAATACAATAGTTTCATACCTTTGACGCCTCCAGTCAATCTAAATGGAATTAATGACCGAATGACTCCAAAAACGTTCACAGACAACAACTGATGGATCTGCGAGTGTATATGTCAAGTGATTTTCAATCAAATTTTCATTTTCTTGTTCTTTGTTACTCCATAAGAAGCAATAAATGCTTCAATCCTTGAAAGATTTATCTTCCCACGCCACAACAAAGTTTGGCAACAGTACATGTACGTTAGAATCAGATCGGTGCATTTCAAGTTCTCGTACCTAATAACAAGTGCTTAGTTATGCATTCCATACAATACAACTATATACACACGGTGCGTCCATGCACACACCTCTGTAGATGTCAAAGATTAGACCTACACACATCTTGGCGCTACATCAACAGACTCATTCATTACTGTGCATGCAAAAGAATGACTTCTTTGTTGATTACAGACTTGATAAAAGGTTCTCACAAGTATTCTATATGACGACCGACCACCTACGTATATAATACGCACCCAAACATGAACAAACTGCACTACACACACGCTCTTGAGCACGCACGGACGGGCGTAATCGCACACATATACATATATGTATAAAGTACTTTGCCGGTATTTGGATCTGGTCTGTGCAGTTCAAGAAATGATCCCCTGGCCACACAGAGTTCCTGCTGCTTCGTACCAGCAAAGCTTCCATGGATGGAAACCGTCACGGCCGAAGACCGTTGAAGAGTTAGGTGGTACAGATGCATGTTATTGTCTCACCACGCACTATCTTATGGGAGTTAAAACTATGCAGGTATGGTATGTGCCTGAGCGCGTGTGCGTATGTAGGTGGGCGATTGATACAGCCACTAGAGCACACACTTACGCAGCTGAGTCTAGAGCAATGAGTGTTAGTGAATGTATGTGTGTGTCTGTGTTTTTGTGCGTTTTGTGTTTCGGCCTTGTGTGTCGGTGTGCGCGCGGTGCAACGCGCACAGTTCGAATAAAATTGTATTTTACGTATACTTTGTGTATACATATATCATCACCGATACGTATTATATTACTAAATGTTTAGTAGATATGGAATAAAGCTATTATATATTGTACGGTTTTCATATCTGTATCATGTCTATATGTCTCTAACTTAAATATTCTAAATAGCAAAATATGCCATACAACTACATACATGACCAGTAGTAATTTACGACATGCTAAGTCCACGGCGTACTATAATATTTCACAATGTCGTTTAAACAAAACATGCATAATAAACAAAGTGTCACGCAAGATGAAGTTTGTGACACAACTAAGGCAAGGAAGGGATGCGTTCAGTTTATATCAAGCCAACACACACACAAACCTGTCATTTACAATACTCAAACACACAAAAGTCGTTAAAACTTTGACTTCAGATATACAAAATGTTGGCCCGGGCATCAATCTCTGTCTTCAGCCGACAGCCGATTCGTGCTGTTGTGTTGGCACGTACGTATGCTTCTGGAACAGCAGGTGAATCAGTATCCAGTCCGTTCCCTCATTTTGATAATGTAAAACTCACCCTCAGTGAGCAAAAGGGGACCACCATTTTGACCATGTGTCGCGCCCCTGTGAACTCTCTAAACCTTGGTTTGATAACTGATATCACTAATGCAATCAAAGCGTCAGAAAATGACAAGGCTACTAAGGCACTGATTATTACGTCACAAAACCCCAAGGTTAGTAATGTGTGGTTGATAGTGCCTATACGTTCGATAGCCATGCTGTGTGTCTACTAGCGGTATGGCCTATAACCTTGAATATAGCTTGATGCACTTGTATGATTGTGCTTGTAGAATACAAAGGTACGATCACGTTGTTGAACCTTTGGATAGCGTTTTGCGGAAGATGTACAAATTTTAGTTTGCTCGTCTATGTACGTTCACACGGCTGTACCAACGAGTGTCAAGCTTTGTTTGTCAATAGACACAAGTTGTATGAGATTGGCCATGTCATTAATGCAAGAACTTAATTTTTTATTCATTTTATTATCATCGCCTTCTAAATGAAATGCGTCTTAGATGCGCGGTATTGCAGTAACTGCGTTCCTATGATAGTAACTATGACACTTTTAACATTTTAGGTGTTCTCTGCTGGTCTTGATATCACCGAGATGCACCGTCCCAACCCTGAGAGATTTTCAGGTTTCTGGAGCTCACTGCAGCACTTGTGGCTGACTCTATATGGGTCAAAACTCCCAATTGTTGCCTGTATTAATGGCGCTTCGCCTGCTGGAGGATGCCTTATTGCTATGGGATGTGACTATAGAGTGATGACCGAAGGCAATTTCTCAATAGGATTGAATGAAGCTAAACTTGGACTTTTTGTACCTGATTTCTTCCGGCAGGCACTGCTTAACACTGTGGGCAATAGACGTGGTGAAATCATGATGTCTCTTGGTCAGCTTCTTCCGACAGCTGAGGCAAGTGAACAATTGCAATAATAGCATTGCAACTATACCGGCAGCGGTTTATGTTTTTATTTTTGAACTAGCAACAAGCGCTTCTACATACCGAACATTCTTGGCAATGACATGAAAAGGGAGGCACAACTTGATCATTATTACACGTGTCACTGATATATTCCTATAAATCGCTCACTGACGACTTGTGCAAATTTATTCTCCTGTACTCATGGTACCCATGGTAACAGGCCCTAAAACATGGTCTAATCGATGAATCGGCGCCGGCGGATCAGGTATTAGCACGCAGTCTGGCCATGGCGAAAGAATACTCTGGCATTCCTTCTGCTGCGCGTGCTGCCATCAAACTGGACTGTCGCAGGGCTAGTTTGGAAAGACTGGAGTCAACTCTTGACGAGTGTTATGAAAGTGCCAAGGTTGGTGTGCTAAATGAACAGACTCAAGCTACACTCGATGCATATATGGTGCAGCTGCAAGCTCGAAAGAAATAAGGGACACACTCGAATGCGTGTTATAGTAGGTACCACTACAAACAATGACACTGCGCGTTTGCACTATTGTATTGTCCTACTGAATTTGCGAGAATCTATGCTAGTGATGAACAAATGCGGAGTACGTTGCAGAGGAGACATCGCAAGCCAGGATGGCTACCCTTCTTCCATGAGTCACATTCAAACATTATGCCACGTTTTCTTGCTAGAAACTCTGCTTACTAAATCAAATCACTCCCTCGTCCGAGCTAATAGAAATAATATCAGTCTTATGTTATGCACGAGCGTATTGCTGTACTACTGTCCTAAATTACCAATTATATACATATTTGCGATTGATAATGCGAAATGAGCACTCTAGACCTGTTCAAAACTATATTTCATTTGGAAGTTGGTTGAAAAGCTATCTCTGCTTGATAATGTGAAGAACGAGGAAACTTTGGAATTGCCTAAACAAACTTCACTTGCAAGTTGGCCGAACGATTAATTCTCTTTTTCAACCGAATAATCCAATGTGCTGCACAGTATGACTCCATGTGCCACTGCACTAGTGTCTAATGAGCGATAGAAATCGTCGTCGTATGTTCGCTTTTGCACTATTTTTCTGTTCAAGGACAGAGTGCAGTACGCAGTGTTAACACCTGCACCGTGTAATATATGCGTTCAGTACGTAGTTGTTCCACACTTTCTTGTATGCACGGTATACAGCACGATTGTGCAATGAAATTACAAGTTAGCTTCGTGTTTTTCAAAGTTACGATGTTCTATTGGCTATCAAGCTCGCGTTGTCAAACTTTTGTATTGTTGTGCGATATTGGTTCAATCAAGGATACAACACATGAGTTAGTACTATGTACACATCTCATCATATACAACAAACTCACAGCTGTTTGCTGAGTTATCAGTTCATATGTACTATGAGTACGTACAGTTTAGATGTATGTGTATAGATACCCGTGTGTTAACTAA
The DNA here is from genome assembly GCA_033442365.1 of Creolimax fragrantissima. Classification (NCBI taxonomy): domain Eukaryota; class Ichthyosporea; order Ichthyophonida; genus Creolimax; species Creolimax fragrantissima. The sequence continues at coordinate 3,437,914 of JAWQFL010000002.1, forward strand.
TGAATATAAGCCATACTATCTGTTCAATAATTGCAAACACTAAGATGGCTGACAAAAAATCACAACGAACATGGAGAGGATGGCGCTCCCTCCACACGTGAAGAGATGTCTTCCTAACCAGGAAGACAATAAGAAAGCAATGAAATTACCACTAGGTGACAAACCCGAATCCAGACTATGGTCCGGATGGAAGCCTTGCCCTTGTCACCCGAAACCAGGGCAGATAAAGAAGTAATTTTTGGTAAAAGAATGAGGATCGACTGCAGTTCGTGTTTCTTGGCGAAGTTCGAAAAAGACATAACGAAAGTCCTGTTTCTCAGGTACAGATTTCATACAACTACACGTGAAAACGAGGCTGTGTAATGTTGCGTGTCATCTTTCCGTGCAGCTCGTATAGTATTGTACAAGTATATGGTGGGCTTTCTAATGATGTTATTTGCCATGCGTTGTTTCTCGATAGACGTGAATAGGGCTCAGGAAAACCAGCGACGTAACATGCAGAAAACCGACCATAATAATAATAGAAATATATGAATTTAAACGCAATAAATAATAATAGCAACGTATAAATATGTACATAATAAAAATGAGAACACCTTGCCATGCTGGAGTTCAACAAATAAAAAGAATATGCTGGAATGTGAATCTGAGGTTATTAACAACTGAATTTTTAAGTGTGTTTGTACAACTTCGTTGAGATCGTATTATATTCAATTCAGTAGTATGGGAAACCCTGAAATTTTATAGTACTTTTAGGTAAGGTTGAAGTGAAAGGTTGCGGGTGTAACGAAAACTGGTCAATTATACAATCTTCTTCACAAATCTTTCGCTCTTTCTTCTGCACACAACAATCGCTATAGCAGAAGAATGCTTCTCGTTCTTTCGTTCGACCTCATCGCATAGCACCGCATCGCAAGATACCGACCGTACGAGCCCAAGTCTAGGGTGAAGAACTGACCCATTTCCCTCAATTTCCTCTGCCGTACAGTTGATAAATGGCGCATTCACCCCTACGTCCTCGCAACACATCCATCCTACATTCCCCCACGTCTCTCTTACGTCACGTCATTCGTTCTTCTCTCTCCTTTTTACACCCTCCCATCACATCCATACTCCATTCCTCGCCCTTGATATCTCTCTTACGTCACATCATCCTTTCTCCCCTCATCCTTCACCCTGGCACCTTTCGCTTACCCTCTCCCTTACCCACTTTACCCTTGCCCTGCCTTGCACCTTACCTCCACTTCCTTGCCGCTATGCTTTTACTTAATGCCCCGCTTGAGGGCAAGCACGTACGTACGCACGCACACACACACACACACACACACATACGCACACACGCACGCACACACGTACCAAAACATTCAGTTTTTGCGTACCAACGACAAGACTGTGGGAAATTCTAAAAATAGTTTCCTTTCATTTCTACAACTTGAAAACGGTTGGATAGCCTGCATTGGCGCGTTTATTACGGGATGTTCGATTTCATTCTTTAACATCAGTTTGCTGTAGGAATAGTAGTAGTAGTAGCAGTAGTAGTTGTAGTAGTAGTAGTAGCAGTAGTAGTTGTAGTAGTAGTAGTAGTAGTAGTAAAACTAGAACAAAAAAGTAGTAGCAGAGGTAGTTAGTAGAAATAGTAATAGTAGTAGTAGTAGTAGTAGTAGTATTAGTAGTAATAGTAGTAGTAATAGTAGCAGTAGTAGTAGTAGTTGACTAGTAGTACTAGAAGAAGTAGTACTAATAGTTAATACTATAGTTAATAGTAGTAGTTAATAGTAGTAGTAGTACTAGCGGTGAGTTGTACTAGCATTAAGTTGTACTAGCATTAAGTTGTACTAGCATTAAGTTGTACTTGCATTGAGTTGTACTAGAAGTGAGTTGTACTAGAAGTGAGTTGTACTAGCAGTGAGTTGTACTTGCTGTGAGTTGTACTTGCTGTGAGTTGTACTAACAATAAGTAGTTGTAGTAGTACTGCAGTAGTAGAGACATTCTTCTCTCCGCGAAGCCACAATTGGAGACGTTCGTACCACGCTGTCATCGGTGTGCTAGTCAACCCATGTCACGGGCGAAAATAGGGAAAAGTTAGCATTAGGATAGATATATGAGAAATTGTGCTGTAGGATCCCATTATTGCAGACGTACACGTTGCAAGCACTTCGGTAAAGAGCCCCTCATCCATTTCTACGAACACAAATGCAAACCTAACACAACTATAGCACAACAGTTCTATATGCTTTCTCCACACCATACACAAGCTCTTGAATAGTAGTTAAAATCGCCCAACATGATACCGCGTAAACTGTACGAATCAACACCGAGTACATCACCACCACGTATGTACCGAGAACAACAACACAATCATGACAATGAACTAGATTTTCTCTCAAGAGGGTTTGGGGCCATGAGCCCTTTTACCGAGGAACCAACCCCACCCTCGCACAACCGTGCATTATCTCCCACCCGTACACCTCCAAAAATGTCCCAATCACGAACCTTTGACCCTCGATCACCGTCCGAAATGTACCCGCGCACACCTCTGACGGGAGACGCAGCACATGCCGCTTTTACGTCAAGTTTCAAAACCCCACCACCTGTGGCTGTAGAACCCATGGGATGTGGAACCAAGAAAGATAGTATTACGGAGGTGAATGATGAAGCGAAGTACGTAAAGTCGTCGTTGACCATGGATCAATTGCGATTTTTGTCTAACCAGAATGGATTACGGTATGTTTATAAAGATGCTGACTTGAAATTGCAAGCAGATGCCACCTTCTGGTCTGAATGTGTACTTGCTGAGCAGGCGTTTTCTTATATATTTATGATGTCCACGTGCGAGTATGCTCCATGTGCTTGGTACTCGACAAAAACATAATTATACAAAACTGTAAATTTGCAACATATATGCAACCTCTCCTCTCTTCTCATGTACCAAATATTCGTGTCATGCAGTTGTACCCCACATTTCCCCGCCAAACAATTCCAAGCATACCCCAATAGTCCATTGGAATATAGGGATATTCAAAGAGGGAGATTTATTATATTTGTGGCAGTATCTCTCGAGCAAAACGCACTTGAATATACGTATATAGTAGCACACCCACCTACAGAAGTATCTCTTTCTTTACCTTAAAATCAAAACTTCACATCACCGTTTGCTCCAAACATCTTTATATCAGCGAACGTGAAAGGGCGTCAGAGAATCTTCATCGTGTAGCTACATGTGACTCTCCTGACACTTTTCCACTAGCTGGTGCGGCAGAACCATTTACCTGGAGCGGAATACTCTCACGCATCCCTATACCCGACGTCACAACATTTGCACGTTGGGGTATGCTGTGCAATGATACATATATTTACGTAAATTCTTCCTACGTATGCTTCTGACTTGAAATTTCGTGCCCGCATCGTCCGTATTACTCGTATATAGTACTCGTGTAACTAGCGTATACTTGAGTTCGCATTGGTTTCTAATGTGAAGCGTTTGTGTATGAGGTGTTGTAAGCAAATAAAACGTATCAGAATTTAAACCATCTCCTCATATTAACGATGCGCACAATTATACTCCTTCTCCAATAGGAATGGAGGAATCACCTGATCGTACAGGACAAGGCTTTACCTACTTATCTGATCTCCAATCACCACTTAACGAAACAGGTAATTTGTTTAAAGTTGCAGTCAACATATCTAACGAAAGTTCCGCTTGTTTCACGTTCAATACACACAGATGCTGACGGTAATTCATAGTGAACTTCAACCCTATAACGCGCTGTATTTCGTGATAGTATTACGTTGTAACATACATCAAAACTTGTGTATCTATATCCTCATAGCGTGTTCTATACTAGAGGTTTCTTATCACGTATACAAAAATACTATATTTCCGTACTCTGCTGTAGATCTACACGTACATGAAAAAAATGGTACTGTTATGTACATATAAGCTAATTCAAGATTATGTATACAGGTCAACAGGAACACAATGCATCTATTTGTGATAGATTCGTTGACAGACACATAGAACCACCCAATTCATCCCGAGACGATTTTCTAGCTCGCCAACTGGACGAAAATTTGAATATTCGACGGTATTCGAGTGGAGGAGCAGTAGGTGTTTGTGACGGCATGGGTGTATATGAGCGAGGGAGGGAAAGAGGAACTATACCATCGACATTTGCAGTTTCATTTCAACCATCACCACGAGCACGACAACGCGCATCTGAGACGATTATGATATCATCACCTGTGCCCGAAACACCACCAAATCGTACATATCCACAGCCCATGAAAATCTCTCCGAAAACCCCCACACCCGTTCATCCACAGACACATACAACTCACTCCACTTGCACAAACCAAACTGGTTTTGGGCAATTGAGTGGCGGCTTCCGTGTTCCTCATCCAAAGGTGGAACCCAAGTCTACCACACCCGCACCACCGCCGAAACTACCTTCTCAGTCTTACACGCACACACAACGTCGGCGTACACCTCAGCGCCCTACAGTTCGGTTCGCTCCCACGCCCGACAAAGCGTATAAGGTAAGCATGCTAGTTGCTACACTTCTCCATGCTATATCGGTTCCATTCCTCACCATAAACATGGGCACAAATGTGCATGAATGGAGGTGACAAATATTTTATAGATTTTTGCAACGCAAGTTGTTCATCCGATTTCGTTCTGTGTTAACATACAGAAACCCAGTGGCTCATTCACGACACCTGTCAACAACGGTCATGTTTTGCGATTCAATGGATGCTCAAGAAAGGTACACGTACAATTCGTGACCACATATAACGCGGTTGCGTCTGGTGAATGTGATATATATATGTATGTTATAGTGGGTAGATATAAATACGTGTAGTCACTTGCTGGGGAGTTGTGCAGGAAAATACAAATCCGGATTATAGTCTTAGTACATATGCCCTTCCTTTCCTTAAAAGGAAAATAAGCCTCCTCCGATTAAAACTCCCGGATTAGTTGCCAATGAGAACGTTCCTGTGGGCAATACACCTGCGAAGAACACTGTATTCGATGGTACGCGCCATCAGCTAGTTCTCACACCCGGCGAGCGCCCTCAATCTCCGAGGCGTCGTGTATTAGGCCAGAGTAATGGTAAGTGTGTTTTGTTGTCATATATTGGATGACAAGTGGTAGGTAGGAAAGCAAGGTAAGAAGTGTTCAATGTATTAGTTGATCGTGGTAAGGTATGTGCATTCCAATAGCCAATTCTCAAACCCGAGCAGTCAGAAAGCACTGTATATCAGAAGCGGCATGCATTTGCATGTTTCAGGATCTAAAGGGAACGTCTAGTAAGCAAATGATGGAGGATACGTAGGAAATGTATAACTGTGAATGATAAATGTAAGTATTCAGTGACATATAGTTGTGAATGTAGTGGAATATAGTGTGTAAGAAACCAATCTTACCAGTTTGTACCTCCTGTATCGGCGGGAGTCCGCAAGTCTAGGACAGGTCGTACTCAGTTTAATGATTGCATTAAGTAAAGAAGGTGTTGTGTACGGGCTGTATGCCTGCTGGTATGTATTAATTTAGATATACCTTCACTACAGTCCTCACGTCATTGTTCATGAGACTAGTGAAATAGCTGAAAGCCGTGCGCATATCATTACGGTTCTTGCTGTATAGTATGTACTAAATACAGGCTCACAGACATTATATCCACATATTTTCACCTTCATACTGTGTACACATTTTAAATATCATTTTATGAGTGCAGGTGATAATATTCAGAGGGTGTCTTCGATTAACAACACGAAATACGCTGCGGCAGTGATTGATAGCTGTGGGCCAGGACGGCATGGTGATGTTGTTGGTATGTACCAAAAAGATGAACGTATACACTATCACTACATCGCAATAATTACCTACAGCACATTCATCGCCGTCAAGTTTCTTCCCATAAAACTACACAAGCTGATCGTGAGCATGACTTGTCTATAATTTGTTGTGTACATAGTGTCAAATGTGCGAGATGTTGAGGCGCTTTGTAAGACTGTACGTAAACGTCCCATGGCTGGAGACTTCCTTAGTTTCGACAACAACAGCGATGATGATATACCTGAAGCAACTCCCACGGCAGGTCAGTGAAATGTCCATATCACCCACATGCACGTTAAGGCATTCGCACTACTGCCGAGTTCCTTACCTATGTCATGACATTTCATACACTCTACACTAACACCAATACCCCATCAGTACGCTAAACACACTCGTACCTACAGAAACACCCACACCGATATTCTCATTCCAACACGATTGCCCAGCTTCGTGTATGACATACACAGCCACGCACCACTGCTCCGACTCGTTCACTTACACTCACATGCACACACAGGCAGTAAAACATTCTCCAGGACATCGATAGAAACTTTTAGCTGGTAAAAGCAATAACTCTGTCGTCTGCTATACATGCCAAGCATCTAATGCCAGTATCCTTGGAATTGTTCACTTGAGCTCTTTAGTTACAACAGGCAATCTGTGCCGGTGTGGGGGGTGGTACAGTAGAACAACTACATAAACACACATGCAAAGACCCAAAATGATTTTAATGCATTGATCAACATACACGTAGATCTTCTACTTTGCGGATCCAGAACGAGTTCTGTAGTGTTTCACACGTCTTTCCATTTATCAATTTCTTAATTTATTATCTGTGATGTTAACGTCAACTCAATACAACCGTTCAACGGGTAGCATCTGTGCACCATTAGAAGTACTTTGACTTTGCACAACTATTACATTCCGCTTTATTTGTAAACCGACGGTTTAAAACTTTACTTGGCCATCTGTTGACAAGGGTGTGAATATTTTCATCGCTCTATCTCAGTGAATCACTTCTTAGTATGCTGAAAATGTCACCACGCTATAATACCAAATCGCCGCAGCAACGCACATGTAGATAAGATTTTATCATCGTGAATGCAGTCTCGACCAATATGTGTGCCTGTTACGCAATCTACATATTGTGGACTATTGCACATCAGGAATAACCAGGTGAGGATCACGGAAAGGGAGGTACCTAGAATGTCAAGCCGCAGCGGTTTTGCGTTGAATTGATACATGCCGTGTGGTTTCAAAGAAAACCCTCGAGATATCAATAATGATAAATCTTGGCGACCTCAATGAAGTAATCACTATATAGACTATTACCTTTATTTGGCTGAATGAACAGCATTCGTCTTATTACAAAAACGTAAAAAGTAGAGTAGAACAATCGCAGTCATAAGATATAGAGTAACACATTGTGATTCCCTTTTCTTCAGGAGTTACAAATATACAAAACTTGTTTAGCTCATTCATGTATCCTCAATATCCAAATATAGATCCAAACCACCAATTTTTCTTCCATGCTCGCTTTTCATTTCTGTTTCTAAAAGTTTTGTTCGATTTATCTGCCGACACGAATGATACCGGCATTGATCAACTTTTGAATTTTAGACATGACTTCGGGATTCTTCAAATGTCTGTAGAGATAAACACATGTATAAATAAATGTACAGATCGAGGAACTACGAATGAATATATTGTGAAAAAATGCGATCTCATGAAAAAGGTATGAACAAGTATACACATACTCTTGGGCAGCCGCGGGATCCTCCTTCATCTGATCAAGAATGGTTCGCATTACTGGATCTCCCATGATCTTTTGTATCTCTGGGTCCTTCATGGCCTCCGCACTGCGTTCCTCCTCACCCATTCCCTGTAATGATGATATAAGTTGATATTTACTCAAGTAACGGAGAGGCACAAATATATAGAAATGTATTCTAGTAATACAAATAAATACTTCCCATACACATGTAATCACCTGAAGTTTCTCGTTCATGGCTCTATATGTTCGTGTAATACCATCAGTAGCCTCCTTGTTATCTTTGTCTAATTCCAAAGCTGTTTCAAACGATGCAAGTGCCCGTTGATGTTCACGCATACATAGAAGACAGTTACCGCGGCGAGTGTGACCCTTAACAAATTCTGGCGCCATCTCAATACACTTGTCACAATCCTTGAGGGCGTGTGGAAACTCTCCCAGCTTCATATATGACGCAGCTCGGTTTGAGTAAACAGTGTGGTCGTCCGGGTTTCGCGTGAGGGCTTCAGTATAGAGCTGATGCACAAGACGAGCAATGCATATCAGTATCTTGTGTATGCAAGTACCATTGCGTTTGCACATTTATAGAGCGCTCAAAGTAATATAATAAGTGCGATTGGATACATAGCACATACACCATGTACTTATACACATAATTCAAACATACCTTGATGGCTTCTGGAAACTTGGACTTCTTAAACATTTGATTGCCCTCCTCCTTAATTCGCTTACCCTCTTCAGGGTTCAATAGCTCAAGCGCTTTCTTAGCCTTTAACTCTTTCTCAATGGCGGTAAGTTTGTTAAGAGTGTCACGCGTGCGATGTTCAGTAAGACTTTTGTTCAACCACATGATCGCGTTTTCGTAATCCTTTTCTTTGTGGTAAGAGTTGCCAATGCGTGCGAATGACTTCGCAATCATAGAATACTCAGCGCGCTGGGCCTACATTCAATAAACATACAATTTTGAGTACTCACATTTTTTTCATTTGCAGTGAAAGTTGTGTGTATTGAACAATATGATGGAGACAGTGGTGTTAGACTAACTACACATACATACACATTGTGATTTTGTATGCTCGATCGTTCTATATAGGTAAATATATACATATACTTGCCACATGAACTAATACAGTTTGCAACATCGAAATACTCGTTCTAAAATTCGAGCGTAAATTCATGTTTATAAAAGCTCCACCGTCACTCATATTCACATTCACCCACCTTTCCAACTTCCACAGCCTTGTTGCACATCTCTCGACACTTTTCATATTCGCCTTGCTCAAAGTACACAGCTGATTTGTTGTTATAGAAGGACATGTTCTCGGGATCAATCTCGATTGCCGCATCGTAGTGAGCGATGGCAGTGGCAAAGTCCTTTTTCTTGTAGGCAGCGTTACCTAGATCCTAAGAATGTGTAATACATGCGAGCTTGAATTTACGATCGCTGACTATGCTAATATGCAAATACATACCTGGAGATACTTCGATGGAGATTGCGCACACATGTTCGCTGTGTAAATGATCGTGCACGTACAGACACAAGAGTACAGCGGTTATTGAGAACATTATATACACCGTAATAGAATCTCATATATATTACAACATTTCAATCAACATATTTTCGGTTCAAACAATCAATATATATAATCGTAGTACATGCTTCTATACCTACCTTCTCGGCCAAAGATTTCGCCTTCATTTCGGCTTCCTCGTCATGAGCGACTTCTTCATCCGAAGCCTCCTCTTCTGGTACCTCAATGGGATCAGCCTTCTCGAACTGTTTAAATGTGAATATGTGAATATGTTTAAGTAGTAGTGAGAGTATCGACGTATATTTCATGAATTGTTTGAGTGCGCAGGCTTGTATTCACGTATGCGCGAGTAGCTGAGATAAAGCAGTCTATAATATACCTTGGGCGCGTCCGGCATGGAGGTATCCGTGTCTTTATTTCCTCCAGATATGCCCATCATCATACTCATAACCGTCATGACATTCGGATTACTCTGGAGCTTACTACACAGAGGCAATGTGGGCATGAAACGTGAAAACATGTAGTGAGGTTGTGAAGTATAGATCCACTAGGGAGTACACAAGAGGGTCTTGAGATAAGTTCTACAAACTCAACGAAGCAGTATAGACTTACGCTTTCAAAATGCACGAAGCGTTTACAGTACAAACACAACGTATGTTATGTTCAATTGAATACTTAACGAATGCATGAGTGCACTATAAAGAATATACAAGAAAGTACAGCTACTTACGTCATTAACTGAGAAGGATCTTTTTTAATAGCATCAATATCAGACTTAAGCTGAGCATCTCCCGCAAGATGCCTTGTATCTGGGTTGATAGCGATTCTGGTCCAAAGATCGGGACTGTCAAACATCTGAGTAAGAGCCGCCATGGGGTTCTTACCTCCAGCAGGACCTGTATGTGGTTGAGACGAATAAGCGCATGAAAGTGAATAAAAGCCATTGTTGGCCTAACCAAGATATGTAAACTTGGGATGTCGCAAAACACCGTATTTTCTACACTGGGAGTTTACAGTATAGAAAAAAAGAATGCTAAGCATATCATTGTAGTCCCCATCGAACAGAGAATGCTTCATCGTGTCGAGGCAACTCATCTAATAAGGGACGTATGGGCTTTACGTTTGGAGTAGTGCACTGTATATGCACGAACACAGGAGCTTCCACGGTCCGACGCCGCAATCAGGGTGTAGCAGACGTAGGCATTACAAGACTAGGGAGTATTATAGTAGTAATCACAATCACACACATACCAGCTGACATTAAATCATTCAGACCCTTTTTGAGTGTGGGATCCTCCGGGCACTTTTCAAGTCCATCAGAATACGTGTCCATAGCACCGTCACGATCGTTCATAAACGCCTGAGCGGTAGCCTTGCGAGAATAGCCCTGATATATCAAGTAAAACTCTGCATAAGAATAGTTTGAACTGTGTGTGCAACTTATGTCCAACTACAGACATGTGTAGACAGCCGTCCGATGATAACTAGCCATCTAACATTTCTTTTGAGTGTCTGTTCTGTGAACTGAAAATTCAGTCCTTTAAACGTTCAGAAGCATACCTTGGGCCAATCAGGCTTGATTTCAATGACCTTGTTGGCGTCAGAAAGCGCTTTCTCGTACGCTCCATCAGCAGCAAATGCTGCTGATCGATTACTGTACAGCACATGGTTCTCAGGGGCGACCTCAATAGCCTTACTGAAAAGGTCAATTGCTTTTTCCCAGTCCTTTCGTGTGAACAGCAGCATTATATTTTTGTGTGAGTGTACGCTAATATGTATATGCACATTACGATATATACATACATATACGTATAGGAGTGTTTGGTTGCGCACGAATATCAGGCGGAAACATCTCTAGTTTATAATATGCATGCACATTAACATGCTATTAATACCGTACAAAGGATAGGTACACTGAACAGTGTCATCAAAAGAGTGATGTAATTTTCGCGTGTGTCCGCATATACTCATAGTTTAACATACAGTGCAACTGGCAAGAAAGAAAACTCGTACGGTCGAAGAAAAAAACAAACCTTGGCTTGAAAGGCAGCATTTCCCTGTGCTTTTAATTCATCGGCGGACATGTTGGTGTATTGGTGTGGGTGTAAGTATTTATGTACGTATGTGTGTATGAGAGTATGTATGTATGTATATATGTATGTATGTGTGTAAGTGTGTTTATATGTATGTTTGTGTTATGTATGTATGTGATATATGTGTTTGTGTGCGTCTGTGTGGGTTTCGAGTTGATTTGTGTGTGGGTAGGTGTGTGGGTATATACACTTTCACGGGCCGCCGTCGTACCCTGTCGCGTGGAATAATATTCCGGAACTATTGGATATTTGTCCACTGTGAAAAACTATATAGGACATTGATTGTTAACGATAAACGACAAACATTTCACATTCATCGAATAGCATGGTAATTTGTTGCTTGTTCATTCATATATGACAATAACATGTTAAAAGAAGTATATTTCCGTGTTCGTGAGTCGTTTGTCTTGTGTTTGTGTATCTTGATAGTGAAGATAGGGGTGCGGCGATGCATAAACAGGATTTCGTAGAGATTTGCACAAGGTGTATCATTTTATGTAAAATGATACGATTGTCCACAGTTTGATATCATATTTAAATTTATTAAAGGAATTAAACAGCTTAAAAAAAAAAGCTTATAACACCTCTACCACAAGAGCTAAAGCCAATCCCCACAGCCCCACACCCTCCTTGAGATTAAAGGAGGTATTTAGCTTTGCTTATTGTCTAGGCAAGTATGCCACGAAGAGTTCCAGATTATCCAGTCAAAGGTGCAGCGAATACGTAGGCACACCTTGCACCAAGTCGGTGAATTGTATTTCTTGCCAAGTGCGATCGAAAACTTATCTCTCACGTTGCCAACTATTGCAGATTTTAGCTGTACTGAAGCGAGCAACTGATTTCGTTTTTGCCTCGGACAAAGACTAGTCCATCACCTATGTTAAACCAACACCTACGCGTTGAAACCCACAGGTGTCAAGTTGTTGTATATATCAAATAAAAAATGTACGCCTCCTGTTTGCACGTTCTTACATTGTTTATTGATACATTCGGAATGCGTAATATTGGTTACAATCTGGCATATCTGTTGTTCGTATTGATTGGAACCGCCAAGTAGAGTAGAGATTGAGCTCGCCTTATTTTATATTTCTATGTATATATATTGGGACATTGAAACTATATCATTGCAGTTTATTATGTATGAGCCGGATCCCAGCTGCTTTAGCTACAGTCGTATGGGTTCCTAACTGACAATCTCTTGAATCTGAGTTCGATTTTCAAATACACATTAGAACGGGCATCCACAAAAATTGCTCTGTATATTCTAGTCAGAACAAGTCTATTTTTAGCCGTTGATAACAACCAACGAACATTTATTCATTTTGATTTCTTGAAGCGATGTTGTACGTGTTACAATCACGAAGGTTTCCGTGCGCCAAATAAGCGGTACACCACTGCAGAAACTAGCATTCATATTCATTTGTCATCAGTAAGTAGAGCATTATTTCTATAAAACGGTACATGATGCAATTGGTTAAGGATATATCGATCTTTTCCGGACAGGCGAGACGAAAATGAGTTGAGAAGATTCTACAAAACCAAACGACTGACTATATTTCTCCTACCGTGCCATTCCACGACATAGAATAGCTACGGTCAAATACAAGGGAGAGGACCGCAGTTGAAATGGTACAGTCAGACCACTATATCCACTTAAAGTGTTGCATATCTCAGATGATCGCCTGAATATTCACAATTCAATCAACGATCGTCATATATTGCAAGCAACTGAGATCCCTCAATGTCTATTCTTGTCGACCCCGTATTTTTACAATCTTGTATACGTATTGCTCAGACGTGGGTTAGGGGGGGCGAGGCGAAGGGGAAAACTTCACTTCAAGACGAATAGATATGTACACATTGCGTGATGAATGTACTCCATATATACCTTATTAGAACAGATGACAGCCTGTGAATCTGATCACCTGTAATGTGTGTTCATCTTTTTCTTTTCCATCTTCACCCACGCGCCTATCTGCAAAGTTGTATCGCGTACAATCGCGCAACGACAGCCTCCTGTGATGTGAGCACAGGGTACCTAAGATTCTTTACCATGTCATCGCAGATCTCTCAAGCTAGCCTAAAATCCCCTGTAACGAGCGCTCGGTGTAAAGCCGGACTTACTAAGATTCTTTACCATGTCATCGCAGATCTCTCAAGCTAGCCTAAAATCCCCTGTAACGAGCGCTCGGTGTAAAACCGGACTTACTACATTTGCTCGCAAAGTGTCCTGGTTGTTTGCACTTGTAGCACACGATATTTTGACCGGACACTGGATAGTTTTTGGAAAACTTTGGAGCGATCGTATTCCAGTGCTTAACCTGTGTACCGTAACAAATCGGAAGAAGCAAAAGGTAGAAGCACGCATATGTCAGAATATCAGTTTATCGAAGTACAAAACTACGCATATGTAAGTACGAGTAGCTAGACAAATAATAATAGTTACCTCATCTTCCATGTTCGTGCGGGTCCAGGGAGTCAGCCGTTTTACTAGGTTGACTGTTTTTTGCTTGATATCGTTAGAAACAAGATCAAAATTCTTAACTGCATTCGCGAATGCGCGCGGTCCCATACACAGCCATTTTTCGTCATTGGATAGCTGATAACACATCTGACGTGTATACACGTAAGATAGGTAGGAAGTGGACATGTGATGAGCAAACCACATAATAAAATATCATACGTCGTGTGCATATTCATGGTGTTGAGTACACTATTCGTCAATCGTCTGAAAAAAATGATCTTGTATCGAAATATCAAAGCGACATAGTGAGCGGTCTATATACACGACATGAACATTGCACGATGATGCATATTCACAAATCCGGTTTGTGCTTGAAAACACATGATGCAATAAAATATTATATCTTGGAAATCATACCTCTGCAACGTCAATGAGTTCATTAGTTATTCTATTGTAGATGACAGGTTGCTTAGGCATCTTGATATCTTTGAGTGTAAGGTTGTCTATCATGTAGAGTGCCTCTGGGCCAGTCACTCGAGACAAAGCAACTGTAAGATTGTCATACAAAGGAGGAGGTTTTTGTACAGCATATATTTCAGCAAGGATGAAGACAAAGGACGCCAAGGGACATCCTAAACATGTGATTGCGTGTATCTACGCTAAAGAAAGCAAACAGAACTTGCATTCTTAAACTATGATACGTAAGTGATACATTGTCTTCCTGAATCAAAAATATCAAGATACTCTTCGTTCGGATACTTCGGATATTTACCATACGATTGACCCTCCGCAAATGCTCCTGCAGTCGAAATATTTCCAGCATCCAGTGTCATACCCTGAGACTTGTGTATGCTAACTGCCCAACCCAACTTCAACGGAATTTGTAATCTGAACGTCAAACCTTCGTGCAATTGTTAAAAATGGTCTATCAAATAAAGAACGGAAGAATCGAGGCAGCCCATGGCGCTCACGTTAAGAAGAGGAAAGAAATCAAGGCATTTCTATATAATTTCGCTTCGCCAGGGCTTTTTAACTCATGTATACCTTGTCCCACAACCTCTGATCCGAATACGCACGGGAGAATCACCATTTGACGTCCGTTGTTGAATTCCACCGTTGGAAGTTTATATTTGTGCTTTCTTATCCAATCGGTGAGTTCGCTACTCTCAAATTCACACTGGAAAGATGCACAGAGCCGTTGACATACGAATAGAACATATGATAGTGATTTCAGCCCCTTGTTGTGAACTTAGAATGCGAACATAGTTATCGCCAATGCACATTACTTGGTATACATACACTAACCATGTACTGGGCACACGAGCAACACAGAATGTAACACATAACGTCGACGTATATTCATTGTTAAACAGTCTTTACTTGGATACTGCTACAGATAAAAGATATTTGTACATAAAACCGAACATGAAGACTACGTTCACACAGTCCCTACCGAATACTACATGCGACAAAGATATAACGATACATATCCACCACTAGTTTGAGGAACTCACACATCTGTAACGTGAACACTAGTCTATGTGATTGAAGACCTTAGCAGCTAGACATGAGTCAAAACAAGAATTTGGCACATTGCCGTCTCAGACATTGATATATGTACCTCTCCATCATAAAGAACTAAAGACGAAGAATGAACAGGTCAAACAGTAAACTAGCGTTAAAACGTTGTCTTACCATTGAATATTCCGATGTCAAGCATGCACGAGTACCTCGAATAAGATCATTCCGGGCCAACAACCTCTCGAATTCATCAAGCTAGTATGAAATGAGTTGAACAATAATATTTTCAATATTTTAAAACATGCAACAATATACTTCCGACATGAAGCGCTTCACCTCTTGTTATATTTTGCCATAGTAAAGACATGCGCTAGGAACTGCAGAATCTCTTCATGATGGATATACTCATAGTATGTCCCATGCATCGTGCATCAGCAAGTAAAGTCAGCCAATTCAATTTCTTTCAGCAGTGGTACACACGGCAGAATAATCAACAACCATACTTTGCTTTTTAAGTACTCGTAGCGTGCCGCTATCGCTATGTTTGCCTCCGGTACAGTCGACCAGCCAATAAGTCTTCCTCTGGATCCATTGATTAGTGGTTTTCTATCAGCGGTTCCTTTAAGATCGAGGTTCTTGATGAGTAGAACACGACAATCTTTTTTTAGTTTGAGGTTTTGCTCCACAATGCTTCCTGACTTGAAAAGCTCACCTTCCCTGTGGGTTACATTGTATGTTCAAGTGTGTACGCATAAGTGTGTATTTGCAGGTGTATGTGTCTGTGTTACATACATTATTATCTCACAACAGCTCATATAAGATTAGAACACGTTGTTCGTAGGGCAATTCGGTGACGAGACAGAACACGTCAGTGTCTGGTTAACCAATTAAGGATGTAGCACTATTTTCACTGCCGTTGGTAAAGTGTTTATGTGTACATGGGCAAATTATATTTTGGTTGTGTGGGTATGGATAACTGTGCACGTTTGTCACATAAACAAGAGGGTGTAGCTAAACGTGAGTGTGTAGGCCTGCATGTGTCATTAATTATTGGAATTCCAAGAATATCAAACACTAACCATAATCCCGATTCATCAAAGATGTTGTTGAGAGGACTGACGTGATCCAACGCTCGAAAGTTTAGTGCCAGAGTGTTGAGCGCGTCAAGCTTAGAATTGTTGAGTGCTTGAACCTTCCTATTAAACGGATATAACGTCGTAGGCATCTTGCATTCATTTAACTTCGTCCTGAACTGGTTGAAGTACCTGTGCATTAGTTGGAAAGCGTTGTCAGATATTCCACTCGTACATACACACATGGCTAACGACTATGTGGAGATCTACGTTGTATATCTACTTCAACTTACATACGGGAACCAGTTCTACCACAAACTACAGACAGAAATACATGACGTCTGAGATTCTGCACAAATTCCCGAATTAAATACCTAAGAGTAGTTTCATTTGCACGTCCATTGCGGATTTCGTTAAGGTGTTCGATAAACTCCTGATGCCCTTCTTGCCGGTAACATTTCCTGAGAGTTATGGTTACAAGATCGAGTCTACCCCACACTGACGACGAGAACGCAAACCCTCGATTAAGAAAATATGTACGCCAGTCTCTTTGGTAGCGAGGGTGTAGAAATATTTGTTAATAAAATTCTATATCAGAGACATATATATGTATATTGCGACTCGAAGACGCAGATTGAGGATTTTGTTCTTTGACGCCTTTCGTGCACTGGAACTTGAATCACACTGAAGCAACGCCGCATCAAAAGTGTAACAATATAAAAGGATTAATGGATAAATATAAAATATGAATTGATAGATAACTAGCTTGAAAATGTGGTCTCAATCTCACTATTAAATCATAGAACTATACATAGCTCAAAAACGTCACAACGCGACAGCACACCACACCCAGAGAGAGATTTTGAGTAGAACTAAGCAGATACATCGTAGAGCATAACAGAGGTATGTAGGTAAATAAGAATCTGACCGAAGAACAAATAAAAACAAAGTCGCGGTTCAAATTTAATATAGTGCACATATTAACGATCATATACCTCTTTCCTTGATCATTTATATAGCTCTCGTAAGCAATGTTCTTTTTTAGCTTGTCCTGGTCCAAGAGTCGCATGGTATCATAAGGTATATCTCCCTCAATAGGAGGTAATTGCAAGAAGTCACCACACACAAAGATCTGTCCAAGAAGTGATTTCTAATTCAGATTCTTGGGTATTCACATACAATATATGATATAGCGGCACATGCGGTTTTATCTCTGTACCGAAATGGTACAAATCATTTCTTAACTTCAAATAATAGCCGCAGCAATAGCCCAATAGCGTACACGAACTAACTGTCTTGTAAAGGACATACAATGAGTACTGTCCTTGACCATAAAAAAATGCTATCACCCACAGCAAATAAAAATCCCGCAAAAGAAGGTCTACCTGTATACCCCCAAATGGAGGCAGTTCATGCAATTTCAATTCGCTGTGTACCCCGAACCCCATTTGCATTGTTCGGATCTGAAGGTCAAGTGCGTCAAGAAACTCTCCGGCAACCATACTAATTTCATCGATAAGGAACAGTTCAACTTCCTGAGTCCACAGCTTCGCCATAGATTCTTTGTGCATCCGATTGAAGTCGGACATCTCTTTCGGTATTCCAACACCCTACCGGAGATGTTGACGAATAGTAGGAAAGGTTAAGACGTGTAATCTATAATACATGCAGCTACACATTCAATAGATGCACATAAAGATAGAACTTACATCTATGGGCTGTAGTCTATGGGCTGTAGTAGTATGCATATAATTCGCATGTAAGTGAAATAGAACTGCTGTTATCTATGCGCTTTGTATCGGGATTTTTGAACATTAGGACTAAAGGGTAAGATAAACAAAAACTCATGTTCTACACTAATGTATTTTGATGTGTGTATGCATGTGTGCGTGAACTTGCTTATGTATATCAATGTAAGAGTACCTCATTTGCGAAGAAACATGTTATAGTAAAATGCTAGAAGAGGTACAGATGTTCGAATGTACATGAGGAATACGCTCCCTCGACATTGATGTTTAGTGTGCTTAAGACTATGAAGATTTATCAAAATGTATGTACTAATATATTCGTGCGAGTGTGTCACAGCCAGCTACGTATGCACCTAGCACTAAATGTTAAATGGTAAGTATAGCGTGCTAATTACATGAAACTTGTTGACCTACCGTTGCAGAATTGATTGTGGTCCCATCAATATGAGTCGCCGCCACACCAGTAGGTGCTGCAATAATCACCTTATCCTGGTACGCTTCCCTGGTATATATCCTACATATACATACGTGGTACAGTAAAGGTGTGTATTATGTTCAAATTTGCAGACTGCATCTTTGTCATAGAACTATTACAGTATTTGACAGTCGCACGACCGATAACTAACAAGAATGTTAACCGTCGTCAATACACAACCTAAAGAATACCGCATATCTACATAACTAATAATAAAATGTAACGTGCATAAAGTAAACACAACTTTGTACCTTTTTAAGAAATCTCTTATAGCATTGGTAGTGTGTGATTTTCCTACACCTGCCGAACCTGTCAGAAAGACATTTTTCCTCTCCACAACAGTCATTCGCACACAGCGTATTTGATCAATGTCCAATACCATCTTTGGATTGTTTGTAATTCTTTCTGCGTACCTGGACCGTGATATTTAAATTAATCTTTTTTCAGCTTTCAGTAGAATACATTAGTTATGCATACACCACAATTTTAAGACATTCAAACCTTCCCATACATCCCCTCCAGTTCTCGTTCTAGACAAGTGATCACAAGCAAAAAAAAAAATACCATTTGTCGAAGTCCGTGCGCTGCAACCGGGGCAGTTCAAATGGATCCGGTTCTACAACAGGCATGACGGCAGCAAGCTGAATGTTGAGTTGTTCTGGGGCAAGACCGACAGCTTTCTGAGCCAAAAGCATAGCTTTACTGTCCAACCTTATCTTCTTACCGTCGCCGTTCACAGGATACACAGTATCCTCTACATACTTTCGAGGTGCCGATTTCCAAAAACTATACCTCTCAGGTACAAACTCTGGTTCTGTTTTGAACTTTCCCGATGAAATGACAGGTGATTCGTCGGTCTGGTATGCAGCGGCATATACGGCATTGTAACTATAACCTGAGTGTGTGGTAGTCAGAGCTTGTACCTTCTTCAATTCATTCTCGTAGAATGGCCTGACCCATTCTGGGATATATTCTGCGTGTGAATACGCACACTCGTCCCCATCCGGACATCCTCCAGCTACGCCTTTGAAGTACAAACATGGAAACAATTTAGAAGTGGTTGTCGCAGTTGGTGTGAGAACATTGTGACCCGGTGTGCCGTCCTTGCATGTGGAAGTGTGTAAAGACATCTCAGTCGATTCTGTAACACCAGCGGACAGAACCATTGACGTTGGCAGTGAACTACTCGCTATTACCAAATCGTCGTCTTGACTGAGATCTACCAGCTCGATTGGCTGCTTAACGGGATAAAATATCACCAAGTCATCATCTAACTTCTCTGGTGGTCTCGATTCCCCCACTTCAGGTATCTGTGAGGGTGATCGATATAACGGGTAGGGTAGTTGAAGGTCCGCTTCAGTGATGCCCGTGACAGACACTACTGAGCTTAGGTTCTCGTCGGAGATGTGTTTATCGTTCACCAGTGTTGTTGTATGTACACTTTGATGTTGAACAGTCAAAGGTTCGTGAGCTTGCTCACATTCACTTGCTTGCAGTACGTCTGTGTGTTCTGGAATAATAGGATCTGTCTGCGTTCTTGACGATATGCTATCCTGCATACTCTTATGAGTGAGGGGACGACAATTCATCAATGTCTCAGATGTTGTTGCTTTACATGTTGGTAGTTGTACAGTTGCTTTGTCTGTTGCACTTGCACAACGCAGCCATTTTTTAGGAGAGGATACACAATATATTGATACATCTGCACCTTTCGTACTGCTCACACCTAAATCGGCATCATCTTCATGACCAGATTCTTTCATTCTTCCATACGAAAGTCTTTTGAAAACTATATTCCTTGTGTACACATGCGATACGTGCAAAAGTCTTCGTGTGTGTTCGTGCTAGTTTTCGTTACTTTGTGAGTGAACCTGTACGCGCACGCATTTAATACTTTGTGATCAGGCATACGCTTACACTTTAGTATGCACATGTGTGTGTGTATTGTGTGTATGAATTTACAGTTTAGGATGCATATGTGTGTGTATTGTGCGTATATATAAACGTACTGTGCGTCGTACGTGCGTGCGTGCTTGTGAGTTGGTGCGTGTTTGTGTATGCGTTTGTGTGGTCGATAGTGATTGGCTTTGGTTGGTGTATTCCAACCGCCAAAAAACCCAACACGTGCTCGTTCATACAAGGTACACACACACGAACACAAAAACCAGCCTTAACATGTGCTCGTTGGTGGCACACGCACACACACAGAAACTCAAAAACACATCTTCTTTTACACTTTTACTCTCAGACTAAACATTACACCAATAAAGTTGGGTGCTCGCTTGTGGCACACACACACAAACACACACTTGCTTAATCTAAATATTGTTTATAAAGATGCACCCTTAGAAGCCGGACTATGTTTAGCGAGAATTACAAAAGAAACATCAGAGAATGAGGTGTAAAGTGTTGCTCGCGGTTGAGGTTGATACGGTAACACATTCTTAACCCACTACATTTTGTAGCAGAAAATAACTACAATATAAGTCGACAAAGAATGTACAACCACATATATCAACATAATAGGAAACTATAGCTTTCGGTTTGTTGCATATGTCCACAAAGAACGTACAACCATGTCTATCAAATAAATAATCTTACAGCACACAAGCACTAAGTCATAACTATATCTAATTGTTCTTAAAAAAATTGTGTTTAAATGAATAACTACTATATTTCCGGACTCAGGTCACCTACTTACCTGTTCAGTGCACCTAACAGCTGATCCAGTCGCCCTACCTTCGATTGTACATAAACACGGCAATGTATTAAATGCTGCTCAATTGTACATCTCAGATGAACCAACTATTATTCGTTCACCTTGTGCCCATATTGTGCGATTGGTTTTGTTTTAATTATAGTGGAGTCAATGGCAAAGATCTAGTCATTGGCTATATTATAACAAGTTGATGTCCGTCATCTTCAAGCTTGTTACCGTGAGGCATATCTCTTTAGTATGGAAGCAGAGAGAAAGTAAACCCTTGTCCATCTTGCAAGCATACTAGATGCCGTGTAAATAAACTTTTTTACTGTTCCACGCCGAACACCAAGTTTTTGCTTTCGTTCCTCTCCCATCAACAGCATCTGCATAAAACCATTTCCGTTCCATATATTCCATCACCGAAATTAACAACGCACATGGACTTTCTCTGTATGAAGACATCCAAGATTACGTATGCACGATCGAGTCTGAACTTTTCGAGATTCGTATCTGTATCTATTGATTTAGTAGCAAAATTGCTATGCATCTGGAAGTACAAAGACTCGATCATTGCAAATTTATTCGTATACTGGTTTCAAATTGCTTAAAAGTATGTTAGTCTATCCAATTATTTGCCGTTCAAAACCTTATGGGTGTCAAAACATTCATGTCGCTAGTGACGTCTATGTCGCAAGTGACGTTCATGTCGTTAATTGAGATGTAAGGTCTCCCTCCCTGGGTTTACCCCACTACACCTGTTACCGCAAGAAGTCGGGTTGATTTCAACCTTCGCTTGAAATGAGTCCGATAGCCATCGTGAATATCTTACATACACTGACTCCTCACAGAGTACGAAATGCCCAATATTGCATGCAACCTCACATCTAGGCATAAGTGTCTCTATTGTTGGTAGTGAGTGATATTATTCCATCATCTATTCGTTACATAAAAATGGCGTGCGGTGCTAAACTTCCAAGTTTCATTGGAGTAAAATGGAATCTTTACATGAGCGTTGCAATATATTTTTTAGTCTCATGCTGACTGTGAACTTGAGAGTTGAATACATATATTATTAGACGTGTGAAATATCTCAAGACGATACCTCACGTAAGGAGTATAAGAGAACAACTCTTAAGAGAGTAAAACAAGCCACTGTTGAATAAAAATACGCGATCACAACCTATGAACAGAAAGTTGTCTTAATTTTAGCATTATATTATATTCTTCGGAGCAGACGATATACGTGCGTGAGTGACCCTACTGTCACCAACTTGATTGTAATATGAATAACACAACGAACCATATGCTATTTAGAGGCTCAGTTTCGAATGATTTGTATACTATAGGAGGAGCATTTAACTTGGGTATTGGATATATAAGGAGCGTATAAACTTGGGTGCAGGATATATAAGGAGTGATAGGAGTAAAAACAAGCATATGAACATTTATGAATCATGTAACTTGACTCTGTGCAGAACATAATGGAATGTTTGAGCTCCGGGCTTTGCGAACGAGTTAATTCAATGACGGCATTCAACAGTTTCGAGTGTATCGGGCGATAAAACACATTTCCCACTTTCAACAAACTAGTAGTGATGAACGGTTACTACTGGCTAGCCAGAGCGGACTTTCTTGAAGGCCAGTGTTGGGAGGAAGTGTGTTCTATGTGGGTGCGATGAGCACAACTACTCGACTTACCTTGCCCACATGCATAGGCAGCCATTACATTACATTGCCTTGCAGTACAAGCCCATCCGTACATGCACAGATTATGCCTCTCCAACTACGATCACTCTTACATTTATTCTGTAATACACACAAACAATTACTGCCTATCATTCATACGCTCACATACACATACAATTACTGCTTGTCTCCCCTTCCATTCTTACGCCCACATACACATACAATTTCTCTCTCTTTCATTCATACGTTCAAACACATGTACACGTACGAAAACATACAACACAGAAAAAAGGACAAGAAGACGAAAGCAAGCTGCGTTGCATGCCAATAAGGGCAGCCATAACTTAGTATGCACGAGCACGTTGCGTTCCCTCCCTCATTCTGAACCAACGAGTTGATTTACATAAGCTTACAAAATTTGCGCAAGGTGCGGACAAAACTCACGCATGAGCTTACTCCCAACTATACGTGTCTTTTTGTCTGCCTACCGAGTGGACGTATGGGAGACGAAAACGATGAATGATACATAGTAAACATATAAAACACAAAAAGAACAGAAAGAAGTACAGCACGATCGACATGCTGCCTCGACTGGCCGTCCGATGTGCGTTTCTGGCTACTTTCTGGATACAGATTACGTTAGTGATCGCGTCTCCGAAAACATGTACACCTACACAAAATTGTCCACCAGGACAGTTTTGCTCAGACGGCATCTGTTATGGTATTTTTTTTGGTTTTATCATACGAATGTGTGGGTATGTCTTTGGTGGTTGATAATTATGTCATTTGCGTAGTTGGAATTGTTGCATGTATTGATCTTGAACTTCCTACCGCTTTCAGCATGTAGCAAACACTGCGTCAAATGTTCAAATAGTGGTTGTCTCAAATGTGAAGCCGGTTATTGGGTTGCCCCAGGTACAACTGTCTGTACAGGTATGTATTTGTTTGCGAAGTATTATAAGACAAGCTTCTGCATTACATGGGATTAAAATCCTTTTTCCAAACGTGACATCGCTTTAAATGGCTTGACTATAGATTTTGACGATTGTGCGGGGGTCGTTTGCCCGGCCGGACAACATTGCGTGGATAAGATCGGTTCATACGAATGTGTGGGTATGTCTTTGGTGATTGATAGTTACGACATTTGCGTAGTTGGAGTTATTGCATGTATTGATCTTGAACTCCCTACCGCTTTCAGCATGTAGCAAGCACTGCGCCCATTGTTCAAAGGATGTTTGTCTCGAATGTGAAGCCGGTTACGGGGTTGCTCCAGGTACAACTGTCTGTACAGGTATGTATTTGTTTGCAAAGTATTGTAAGAGAAGCTTCTGCACCATAGCAATGGTGCTGTGTTACAACAGAGAAACAACAAAAGCGTACTTGATAAATTCTTGATGCATTTCACGCATTTGAAAAGTAGCTATGCCATTTCAGTGTTGGATGGTTTATGTTATTATGCTGATATTTATCTCAATGTTTGGTATGTTGCGAGTGTAGATGTTGATGAGTACCAAGTTAAAGAAGTACGTCTGAGTACTAATTCCGTGTCATATTTCATGGTTTCAGATATCAACGAGTGCAAGAATGATCAAATATGTCCAGACAATGCGTCCTGTATCAATAAAGAACCGTTCTATGAATGTACTTGTAATAGCGGCTACGTTCTGGAAGGCACGGAATGCGTTGGTAGGTTTCTAGAGAATAGATTGTGAGTGTTGAAGATCTCCCTAGTAACATTATCAGTTGTATGCTATGCTGGGTTTAGATGTGATTTGTTTAGTGATTGGGGATACGTAGGGACGAAAAAAGTCATGTGTACCATAGTAACGGTCCTTTGTTACAACTGAGAAACAACAAAAGCGTACTTGAAGAATTCTTGATGCATTTCACGCATTTGGAAAGTAGCTATGCCATTTCCCTGAGTGTGTATTGATCGTGAAGTTTCCGACAGTATTGTAAGAGATGTGTCTGCATTACATGGGATCAAATACATTAAGTTCAAAACGTGCCATCACTTTAAACAATACTTATGGCTTAACTATAGATTTTGATGATTGTGCGGGGGTCGTTTGCCCGGGCGGACAACATTGCGTGGATAAGATCGGTTCATACGAATGTGTGGGTATGTCTTCGGTGATTGATAGTTATGATATTTGCGTAGTTGCAGTTGTTGCATGCATTGATCTTGAATTCCCTACCGTTTTCAGCATGTAGCAATCACTGCGCACAATGTTCGGACGATGGTTGTACCAACTGTGAAGCCGGTTATGAGTTTACCCCAGATTCAGATGTATGCACAGGTAAGTGGGTATAATACCAAAGCGATTTTGTTGATTTTGTTTTTTCATCACTAATGAGATGCATAATTTACGCCATGCTCATTTCTTATACGATGCGAGTGTAGATATCGATGAGTGCCAAGTCCCTGATATATGTGGAGAACATGCTTCCTGTGCGAATGAAGAACCCATGTATAGATGTACTTGCGAAGCTGGCTACGAGTTAGTGGACAACAAGTGTGTTGGTAAGTTTTGATATCACTTCATGAGTGTTGGATGGTGTATGTTATCATGCTGATATTTATCTCAATACTTGGTATGTTGCGAGTGTATATGTTCATGAGTACCAAGTAAAAGAAGTTCGTCTGAGTACTACTTCCATGTCATATTTCATCGGTACAGATATCGACGAGTGCAAGAATGATCAAATATGTCCAGACAATGCGTCCTGTATCAATAAAGAACCGTTCTATGAATGTACTTGTAATAGTGGCTACGTTCTGGAAGACACGGAATGCGTTGGTAGGTTTCTAGAGAATAGATTGTGAGTGTTGAAGATCTTCCGAGTACAACTATCAGTTGTATGTCATGCTGGGTTTAGATGTGATTTGTTTAGTGATTGGGGATACGTAGGAACGAAAGTAGTCTTGTCTACCATAGTAATGATGCTTTGTTACTATTGAGAAACAAAAAAAGCGTGCTTGAAGAATTCTTAGTGCATTTTACGCATTTGGAAAGTAGCTATGCCATTTCCCCCAGTATGTACTGATCGTAAAGTTTCCTACCACTTTCAGCATGTAGCGATCACTGCGCCCAATGTTCAAACGATGGTTGTCTCGAATGTGAAGACGGTTATGAGATTTCCCCAGGTACAACTGTCTGTACAGGTATGTAGCTG
Source organism: Creolimax fragrantissima (assembly GCA_033442365.1). Classification (NCBI taxonomy): domain Eukaryota; class Ichthyosporea; order Ichthyophonida; genus Creolimax; species Creolimax fragrantissima. The sequence goes on from JAWQFL010000002.1 coordinate 3,463,992, forward strand.
TTTTGCGAAGTATTGTAAGAGAAGCTTCTGCACTACATGGGATCAAAGTACTTTTAGTTCGAAACTTGACATCGCTTTAAACAATACTTATGGCTTGACTATCATTCTTGATGCATTTCACGCATTTGGAAAGTAGCTATGCCATTTCCCTGAGTATGTATTGATCGTGAAGTTTCTTACAGTATTGTAAGAGGAGCTTATGCATTACATGGGATCAAATACAATTAGTTCAAAACGTGCCATCACTTTAAACAATACTTTTGGCTTGACTATAGATTTTGATGATTGTGCGGGGGTCGCTTGCCCGGGCGGACAACATTGCGTGGATACGATCGGTTCATACGAATGTGTGGGTATGTCTTTGGTGATTGTAGTTATGACATTTGTGTAGTTGGAGTTGTTGCATGTATTGATCTTGAACTCCCTACCGCTTTCAGCATGTAGCAAGCACTGCGCCCATTGTTCAAAGGATGTTTGTCTCGAATGTGAAGCCGGTTACGGGGTTGCTCCAGGTACAACTGTCTGTACAGGTATGTATTTGTTTGCAAAGTATTGTAAGAGAAGCTTCTGCACCATAGCAATGGTGCTGTGTTACAACAGAGAAACAACAAAAGCGTACTTGATAAATTCTTGATGCATTTCACGCATTTGAAAAGTAGCTATGCCATTTCAGTGTTGGATGGTTTATGTTATTATGCTGATATTTATCTCAATGTTTGGTATGTTGCGAGTGTAGATGTTGATGAGTACCAAGTTAAAGAAGTACGTCTGAGTACTAATTCCGTGTCATATTTCATGGTTTCAGATATCGACGAGTGCAAGAATGATCAAATATGTCCAGACAATGCGTCCTGTATCAATAAAGAACCGTTCTATGAATGTACTTGTAATAGCGGCTACGTTCTGGAAGGCACGGAATGCGTTGGTAGGTTTCTAGAGAATAGATTGTGAGTGTTGAAGATCTCCCTAGTAACATTATCAGTTGTATGCTATGCTGGGTTTAGATGTGATTTGTTTAGTGATTGGGGATACGTAGGGACGAAAGTAGTCTTGTCTACCATAGTAACGGTCCTTTGTTACAACTGAGAAACAACAAAAGCGTACTTGAAGAATTCTTGATGCATTTCACGCATTTGGAAAGTAGCTATGCCATTTCCCTGAGTATGTATTGATCGTGAAGTTTCCGACAGTATTGTAAGAGATGTGTCTGCATTACATGGGATCAAATACATTTAGTTCAAAACGTGCCATCACTTTAAACAATACTTCTGGCTTGACTATAGATTTTGATGATTGTGCGGGGGTCGTTTGCCCGGGCGGACAACATTGCGTGGATAAGATCGGTTCATACGAATGTGTGGGTATGTCTTCGGTGATTGATAGTTATGATATTTGCGTAGTTGGAGTTGTTGCATGTATTGATCTTGAACTCCCTATCGCTTTCAGCATGTAGCAAGCACTGCGCACAATGTTCGGACGATGGTTGTACCAACTGTGAAGCCGGTTATGAGTTTATCCCAGATTCAGATGTATGCACAGGTAAGTGGGTATAATATCAAAGCGATTTTGTTGATTTTGTTTTTTCATCACTAATGAGATGCATAATTTACGCCATGCTCATTTCTTATACGATGCGAGTGTAGATATCGATGAGTGCCAAGTCCCTGATATATGTGGAGAACATGCTTCCTGTGCGAATGAAGAACCCATGTATAGATGTACTTGCGAAGCTGGCTACGAGTTAGTGGACAACAAATGTGTTGGTAAGTGTTGATATCACTTCATGAATGTTGGATGGTTTATGTTATCATGCTGATATTTATCTCAATTATGATCGTTTCATACGAATGTGTGGGCATGTGTTTGGTAATTTATTTGGTGATTGATAGTTAGGTCATTTGCGTACTTGGAGTTACTGCATGTATTGATCTTGAACTCCCTATCGCTTTCAGCATGTAGCATTCACTGCGCCCATTGTTCAAACGATGGTTGTCTCGAATGTGAAGCCGGTTACGAGGTTGCCCCAGGTACAACTGTCTGTACAGGTAAGCGGATATAGTACACAATGTCAAGTATGAATCCGGCACTATGAATGTGATCGAACTGACTAGTAGGAGAATGAATGTTTGATATCGATTTATAGTTTGGATGGTCTTACGTTATCATGCTGATAATTATCTCAATGTTTGGTTTGTTGCGAGTGTAGATATCGATGAGTGCCAAATCCCTGGCATGTGCGCAGAACATGCGTCATGTAAGAATGAAGAGCCAATGTATAGTTGTACTTGCGATGCTGGCTACGCGTTAGTTGGTACCGAATGCGTTGGTAAGTTTTGAGAAACTTCTCTTCTCCACGTTATATCTGACATACAGTCCTGTGGATCCTTATAGATTGTATCTACAGTCTACTCGGTTGTTCGGTGCTACACGTACGCATGCTCGTGAGCACTAAGTTATAGTAGATATGACTAAGAACAGTCAGCGTAATTTCATACAAGTAATTGCAATATCATGGACAATGTCTCGATCCGTAGTTCGTACGATCCAAAGTTCATTTTACAAAACTATACAACTATTGCAGATATTAATGATTGTGCCGAGGTCATTTGTAACGACGGTACATATTGCGTAGACAAAATCAATGGGGTTGAATGTGTTGGTAAGTCTCTTGTCATTGGATGTGTAATTTAATCAATACCTTTAATAGTGACGTATATTAACATTGAGCTCCACTCCCTTCCAGCATGTGCCAATCATTGCGCACAATGTTCGGACGATGGTTGTACCAACTGTGAAGCCGGTTATGATTTTATACCAGATTCAGATGTATGCACAGGTAAGTGGGTATAATACCAAAGCGATTTTGTTGATTTTGTTTTTTCATTACTAATGAGATGCATAATTTACGCCATGCTCATTTCTTATACGATGCGAGTGTAGATATCGATGAGTGCCAAGTCCCTGATATATGTGGAGAACATGCTTCCTGTGCGAATGAAGAACCCATGTATAGATGTACTTGCGAAGCTGGCTACGAGTTAGTGGACAACAAGTGTGTTGGTAAGTTTTGATATCACTTCATGAGTGTTGGATGGTTTATGTTATCATGCTGATATTTATCTCAATACTTGGTATGTTGCGAGTGTATATGTTCATGAGTACCAAGTAAAAGAAGTTCGTCCGAGTACTAATTCCATGTCATATTTCATGGTGTCAGATGTCGACGAGTGCAAGAATGATCAAATATGTCCAGACAATGCGTCCTGTATCAATAAAGAACCGTTCTATGAATGTACTTGTAATAGTGGCTACGTTCTGGAAGACACGGAATGCGTTGGTAGGTTTCTAGAGAATAGATTGTGAGTGTTGAAGATCTTCCGAGTACAACTATCAGTTGTATGTCATGCTGGGTTTAGATGTGATTTGTTTAGTGATTGGGGATACGTAGGAACGAAAGTAGTCTTGTCTACCATAGTAATGATGCTTTGTTACTATTGAGAAACAAAAAAAGCGTGCTTGAAGAATTCTTAGTGCATTTTACGCATTTGGAAAGTAGCTATGCCATTTCCCCCAGTATGTACTGATCGTAAAGTTTCCTACCACTTTCAGCATGTAGCGATCACTGCGCCCAATGTTCAAACGATGGTTGTCTCGAATGTGAAGACGGTTATGAGATTTCCCCAGGTACAACTGTCTGTACAGGTATGTAGCTGTTTTGCGAAGTATTGTAAGAGAAGCTTCTGCACTACATGGGATCAAAGTACTTTTAGTTCAAAACTTGACATCGCTTTAAACAATACTTATGGCTTGACTATAGATTTTGATGATTGTGCGAGCGTCGTTTGCCCGGGCGGACAACATTGCGTGGATAAGATCGGTTCATACGAATGTGTGGGTATGTCTTTGGTGATTGATAGTTAGGTCATTTGCGTAGTTGGAGTTGTTGCATGTATTGATCTTGAACTCCCTATCGCTTTCAGCATGTAGCATTCACTGCGCCCATTGTTCAAACGATGGTTGTCTCGAATGTGAAGCCGGTTACGAGGTTGCCCCAGGTACAACTGTCTGTACAGGTAAGCGGATATAGTACACAATGTCAAGTATGAATCCGGCACTATGAATGTGATCGAACTGACCAGTAGGAGAATGAATGTTTGATATCGATTTATAGTTTGGATGGTCTTACGTTATCATGCTGATAATTATCTCAATGTTTGGTTTGTTGCGAGTGTAGATATCGATGAGTGCCAAATCCCTGGCATGTGCGCAGAACATGCGTCATGTAAGAATGAAGAGCCAATGTATAGTTGTACTTGCGATGCTGGCTACGCGTTAGTTGGTACCGAATGCGTTGGTAAGTTTTGAGAAACTTCTCTTCTCCACGTTATATCTGACATACAGTCCTGTGGATCCTTATAGATTGTATCTACAGTCTACTCGGTTGTTCGGTGCTACACGTACGCATGCTCGTGAGCACTAAGTTATAGTAGATATGACTAAGAACAGTCAGCGTAATTTCATACAAGTAATTGCAATATCATGGACAATGTCTCGATCCGTAGTTCGTACGATCCAAAGTTCATTTTACAAAACTATACAACTATTGCAGATATTAATGATTGTGCCGAGGTCATTTGTAAAGACGGTACATATTGCGTAGACAAAATCAATGGGGTTGAATGTGTTGGTAGGTCTCTTGTCATTGGACGTGTATTTTAATCAATACCTTTAAAAGTGACATATATTAACATTGGGCTCTACTCCTTTCCAGCATGTGCCAATCATTGCGCACAATGTTCGGACGATGGTTGTACCAACTGTGAAGCCGGTTATGAGTTTATCCCAGATTCAGATGTATGCACAGGTAAGTGGGTATAATACAAAAGCGATTTTATTGATATTGTTTTTTCATCACTAATGAGATGGATAATTTACGGCATGCTGATCATCATCTCATTTTTTATACGAGCGAGTGTAGATATCGATGAGTGCCAAGTCCCTGACATATGTGGAGAACATGCTTCCTGTGCGAATGAAGAACCCATGTATAGATGTACTTGCGAAGCTGGCTACCAGTTAGTCGACAACAAGTGTGTTGGTAAGTTTTGATATCAATTCATGAGTGTTGGATGGTGTATGTTATCATGCTGATATTTATCTCAATGCTTCTTCACGAGTACCAAGTAAAAGAAGTTCATCTGAGTACTACTTCCATGTCATATTTCATCGGTACAGATATCGACGAGTGCAAGAATGATCAAATATGTCCAGACAATGCGTCCTGTATCAATAAAGAACCGTTCTATGAATGTACTTGTAATAGTGGCTACGTTCTGGAAGGCACAGAATGCGTTGGTAAGTTCTAGAGAATAGATTGTGAGTGTTGAAGATCTTCCTAGTAAAACTATCAGTTGTATGTTGTGCTGGGATTAGATGTGATTTGTTTAGTGATTGGTGATGCTTAGGGACGAAAGAAGTCATGTGTATCATAGTAACGGTCCTTTGTTACAACTGAGAAACAACAAAAGCGTACTTGAAGAATTCTTGATGCATTTCACGCACTTGGAAAGTAGCTATGCCATTTCCCTGAGTATGTATTGATCGTGAAGTTTCCTACAGTATTGTAGGAGATGTGTCTGCATTACATGGGATCAAATACATTAAGTTCAAAACGTGCCATCACTTTAAACAATACTTATGGCTTGACTATAGATTTTGATGATTGTGCGGGGGTCGTTTGCCCGGGCGGACAACATTGCGTGGATAAGATCGGTTCATACGAATGTGTGGGTATGTCTTTGGTGATTGATAGTTATGACATTTACTTAGTTGCAGTTGTTGCATGCATTGATCTTGAATTCCCTACCGTTTTCAGCATGTAGCAATCACTGCGCACAATGTTCGGACGATGGTTGTACCAACTGTGAAGCCGGTTATGAGTTTATCCCAGATTCAGATGTATGCACAGGTAGGTAGATAAAATATAAAATATTACTTATGTTGTGCTGTAAAACAGTTCGTGAACGTTTCGTTATTAGCTTGAGCGGGTTTAGCATAATATGATATTATGAGTTGGAATGTTTAACGCAACGATTTGGACTGGTAGTATTGTCTCTCTACTAATTGTCTGCTCTCTATTTAGATATCGACGAGTGCAAGACCTCTGGAATATGTCAGGAACATGCGACGTGCGCCAATCTAGAGCCTTTCTATGACTGTATTTGCGATACTGGCTATACGCAAGTAGGCACGGCATGCGTGGGTAAGTACTCTAAAGCATTTATACTTCGGTTCTTTGCAGCACGATTGTTCCTTGGCAAAACAGGACGTAACAGAATGATTATTTAGCAATTATTTGTATGTGTCGTGCCACGGTGTTAAATGTTCTTAGTCTTTAATTGCACCGCTCCATACACCGTTGTTGTCATGTCATTCAAAGCATTTCCTACTCTATACCTGGGCTTCATCATTCCGAAGTTGGAAGAATATAAATATCTCCAGGCAGTTCATACTGAAGAAGCGAAAGTGCTCTGTCCTAAACAACTACTTGATACACTTATCACAGATATAGATGATTGTGTGGAAATCGTTTGTGAAGATGGAAAACATTGCGTGGACAAAATCAATGGGTTCGAATGTGTAGGTATGTCTGCTGACATTAATTGTTTAATTACGTTAACTGAACTAGTGATATTTGCTAATGCTCCACTCATCTCTCTAACAGCATGTGCCAATCACTGTGCGCAATGTTCGGAAGATGGTTGTACAAACTGTGCCACCGGTTATGAGTTTACACCAGATTCAGATTTATGCGCAGGTAAATAGATGTAGTGCAAATTATTTATAAAATATTGGTTTACTCATATGTTATGTGACATACTGCGCTACCCTTAGACCGTATCGTGAATGTGTCGCAATCTGCCAGAGTAAGGTCGGCATAATTTGATACAATGAGTTGGAATGTTTGAGCAACGATGTCGACTCGTAGTATTTTCTCTCCACTATTGTTCCCGTCTTTGGTTTAGATATCGACGAGTGCAAAAATCCGGAAATATGTCAAGAGCATGCAACATGCTCGAATCTAGAACCTTTCTACGACTGTATCTGCGATATTGGCTATGCACTAGTAGGCGCGGAATGCATTGGTAAGTACTCTAGAGTCTTATAGTTTGGCTCGCAGCTGCACGAGTGTTCCTAGACTTGGCAGGCAGTAGCAGATATTGTCTAGCAACGGAGAACACGTGTAGTGTAACGCTTTGCATATAATTGTAATTACTCCCAATGTGTGGGCCTGGTCGTCATTCATACTCAGATGCAGTCCGTGTATCGTCGGGAGTCTTAAACGTCAAGTTGCGTCGTAAACCATCATTATGAAATTATAAAGGATACCTATGTCGACGTGCACTTCGTTTTGACGAACCCAAAATGCCGTGCCCTAAACGCGTCTTTTATACATTCTATCACAGATATTGATGATTGTGCGGAGATCGTCTGTGAAGATGGACAATATTGCATGGACAAAATCAATGAGTTCGAATGTGTTGGTATGTCCTTAGACATAAGTTGTGTAACTTGAGTTTCATGAGATTGCACTCTTAATATTCGACTTCTATCTCCCTTCCAGAATGTGCTGACCATTGTGCATTGTGCTCGGATGACGGTTGTACCAACTGCGAAGCTGGTTATGAGTTTAGCCTAGATTCAGATGTATGCGCAGGTAAGTAGATGTAGTACTAATAGGATATTAGTTTTGCTCACTCTACTGATTGTGCCGTGGTACACTGAGCCACCTTGAGTTTAAATTGCCCGCCACGTTCTGCATAAGTACACACAAGACAGTGACGCGTGATTCTCTCTGTACTATTGTCCCCGTCTCTGTTTAGATATCGACGAGTGCAAAAATCCGGAAATATGTCAAGAGCATGCAACATGCTCGAATCTAGAACCTTTCTACGACTGTATCTGTGATACTGGCTATGCACTAGTAGGCTCGGAATGCATCGGTAAGTACTCTAGAGTGTTTTACTTTGGCTCGCAGCTGCACGAGTGTTCCTAGACTTGGCAGGCAGTAGCAGATATTGTCTAGCAACGGGAAACACGTGTAGTGTAACGCTTTGCATATTGGACTGTTCAATTGTAATTAATCCCAATGTGTGGGCCTGGTCGTCATTCATACTGGACCAGATGCAGTCCGTGTATCGTCGGGAGTCTTAAACGTCAAGTTGCGTCATATACCATCATTATGAAATTATAAAGGATACCTATGTCGACGTGCACTTCGTTTTGACGAACCCAAAATGCCGTGCCCTAAACGCGTCTTTTATACATTCTATCACAGATATTGATGATTGTGCGGAGATCGTCTGTGAAGATGGACAATATTGCATGGACAAAATCAATGGGTTCGAATGTGTTGGTATGTCCTTAGACATAAGTTGTGTAACTTGAGTTTAATGCGATTGCACTCTTAATATTCGTTCTATCTCCCTTCCAGAATGTGCTGATCATTGTGCATTATGCTCGGATGACGGTTGTACCAACTGCGAAGCTGGTTATGAGTTTAGCCCAGATTCAGATGTATGCGCAGGTAAGTAGATGTAGTACAAATAGGATATTAGTTTTGCTCACTCTACTGATTGTGCCGTGGTACACTGAGCCACCTTGAGTTTAAATTGCCCGCCACGTTCTGCATAAGTACACACAAGACATTGAAGTGTGATTCTCTCTGTACTATTGTCCCCGTCTCTGTTTAGATATCGACGAGTGCAAAAATCCGGAAATATGTCAAGAGCATGCTACATGCTCGAATCTAGAACCTTTCTATGACTGTATCTGCGATACTGGCTATACACTAGTAGGCACGGAGTGCATTGGTAAGTACTCTAGAGTGTTATAGTTTGGTTCGTAGTATCACGAGTGTTCCTAGACTTCATAGGCAGTAGAAAACTCAGTGAACACAGCTGCGTCGCTGCCGGGGATACGAATTTCAGTCTGTTGTAATGTGTGTGGTCCTCAATTGAATCGTGACCTGAACAATTACGTAACATATGTCGCAGATATTGATGACTGTGCCGAGGTCGATTGTGAAGCAGGAAAATATTGCGTGGACAATATCAATGGATTCACTTGTGTTGGTATGTCTTTTAACATTTCTTGTATAATTGAAGTCAACTGTAATGTGATATACATTAATACTCCTCCCACCACACTTTCAGCCTGTGCCGACCATTGTGCATATTGCTCCGAAGATGGTTGTAGCAGCTGTGTAGCAGGTTATGAGTTTATACCAGACTCAGATGTATGCACCGGTAAGTATATTTAGTACCAATGATACACAAGATATTGGTTTACTAATACAAGGAGTAGTTCTGTGTCATACGGCGCTATGACAGCAAACCTGATGCAAATCGGCCCGAGTAGGTTCAGCATAATATGATATTATGAGTTGGAATGTTTAACGCAACGATTTGGACTGGTAGTATTGTCTCTCTACTAATTGTCTGCTCTCTATTTAGATATCGACGAGTGCAAGACCTCTGGAATATGTCAGGAACATGCGACGTGCGCCAATCTAGAGCCTTTCTATGACTGTATTTGCGATACTGGCTATACGCAAGTAGGCACGGCATGCGTGGGTAAGTACTCTAAAGCATTTATACTTCGGTTCTTTGCAGCACGATTGTTCCTTGGCAAAACAGGACGTAACAGAATGATTATTTAGCAATTATTTGTATGTGTCGTGCCACGGTGTTAAATGTTCTTAGTCTTTAATTGCACCGCTCCATACACCGTTGTTGTCATGTCATTCAAAGCATTTCCTACTCTATACCTGGGCTTCATCATTCCGAAGTTGGAAGAATATAAATATCTCCAGGCAGTTCATACTGAAGAAGCGAAAGTGCTCTGTCCTAAACAACTACTTGATACACTTATCACAGATATAGATGATTGTGTGGAAATCGTTTGTGAAGATGGAAAACATTGCGTGGACAAAATCAATGGGTTCGAATGTGTAGGTATGTCTGCTGACATTAATTGTTTAATTACGTTAACTGAACTAGTGATATTTGCTAATGCTCCACTCATCTCTCTAACAGCATGTGCCAATCACTGTGCGCAATGTTCGGAAGATGGTTGTACAAACTGTGCCACCGGTTATGAGTTTACACCAGATTCAGATTTATGCGCAGGTAAATAGATGTAGTGCAAATTATTTATAAAATATTGGTTTACTCATATGTTATGTGACATACTGCGCTACCCTTAGACCGTATCGTGAATGTGTCGCAATCTGCCAGAGTAAGGTCGGCATAATTTGATACAATGAGTTGGAATGTTTGAGCAACGATGTCGACTCGTAGTATTTTCTCTCTACTATTGTTCCCGTCTTTGTTTAGATATCGACGAGTGCAAAAATCCGGAAATATGTCAAGAGCATGCAACATGCTCGAATCTAGAACCTTTCTACGACTGTATCTGCGATATTGGCTATGCACTAGTAGGCGCGGAATGCATTGGTAAGTACTCTAGAGTCTTATAGTTTGGCTCGCAGCTGCACGAGTGTTCCTAGACTTGGCAGGCAGTAGCAGATATTGTCTAGCAACGGAGAACACGTGTAGTGTAACGCTTTGCATATAATTGTAATTACTCCCAATGTGTGGGCCTGGTCGTCATTCATACTCAGATGCAGTCCGTGTATCGTCGGGAGTCTTAAACGTCAAGTTGCGTCGTAAACCATCATTATGAAATTATAAAGGATACCTATGTCGACGTGCACTTCGTTTTGACGAACCCAAAATGCCGTGCCCTAAACGCGTCTTTTATACATTCTATCACAGATATTGATGATTGTGCGGAGATCGTCTGTGAAGATGGACAATATTGCATGGACAAAATCAATGAGTTCGAATGTGTTGGTATGTCCTTAGACATAAGTTGTGTAACTTGAGTTTCATGAGATTGCACTCTTAATATTCGACTTCTATCTCCCTTCCAGAATGTGCTGACCATTGTGCATTGTGCTCGGATGACGGTTGTACCAACTGCGAAGCTGGTTATGAGTTTAGCCTAGATTCAGATGTATGCGCAGGTAAGTAGATGTAGTACTAATAGGATATTAGTTTTGCTCACTCTACTGATTGTGCCGTGGTACACTGAGCCACCTTGAGTTTAAATTGCCCGCCACGTTCTGCATAAGTACACACAAGACAGTGACGCGTGATTCTCTCTGTACTATTGTCCCCGTCTCTGTTTAGATATCGACGAGTGCAAAAATCCGGAAATATGTCAAGAGCATGCAACATGCTCGAATCTAGAACCTTTCTACGACTGTATCTGTGATACTGGCTATGCACTAGTAGGCTCGGAATGCATCGGTAAGTACTCTAGAGTGTTTTACTTTGGCTCGCAGCTGCACGAGTGTTCCTAGACTTGGCAGGCAGTAGCAGATATTGTCTAGCAACGGGAAACACGTGTAGTGTAACGCTTTGCATATTGGACTGTTCAATTGTAATTAATCCCAATGTGTGGGCCTGGTCGTCATTCATACTGGACCAGATGCAGTCCGTGTATCGTCGGGAGTCTTAAACGTCAAGTTGCGTCATATACCATCATTATGAAATTATAAAGGATACCTATGTCGACGTGCACTTCGTTTTGACGAACCCAAAATGCCGTGCCCTAAACGCGTCTTTTATACATTCTATCACAGATATTGATGATTGTGCGGAGATCGTCTGTGAAGATGGACAATATTGCATGGACAAAATCAATGGGTTCGAATGTGTTGGTATGTCCTTAGACATAAGTTGTGTAACTTGAGTTTAATGCGATTGCACTCTTAATATTCGTTCTATCTCCCTTCCAGAATGTGCTGATCATTGTGCATTATGCTCGGATGACGGTTGTACCAACTGCGAAGCTGGTTATGAGTTTAGCCCAGATTCAGATGTATGCGCAGGTAAGTAGATGTAGTACAAATAGGATATTAGTTTTGCTCACTCTACTGATTGTGCCGTGGTACACTGAGCCACCTTGAGTTTAAATTGCCCGCCACGTTCTGCATAAGTACACACAAGACATTGAAGTGTGATTCTCTCTGTACTATTGTCCCCGTCTCTGTTTAGATATCGACGAGTGCAAAAATCCGGAAATATGTCAAGAGCATGCTACATGCTCGAATCTAGAACCTTTCTATGACTGTATCTGCGATACTGGCTATACACTAGTAGGCACGGAGTGCATTGGTAAGTACTCTAGAGTGTTATAGTTTGGTTCGTAGTATCACGAGTGTTCCTAGACTTCATAGGCAGTAGAAAACTCAGTGAGTACACTTTCGTCCACCAATCTGTATAATGACATGAATCCCTGCGATACATCATTCGTATTCAGAACTAAGTGACCAGTGTGCGGACTCTAATGCGTGTGATCTGAACCAGGACTGCACAGACACTGATTTTATTGCTATGCAGACGAAGGATGAACTATGTAAATGTAAACCTGGTTTCGTGACTGCTCCAGGCGGCATATGCGTTGGTATGATAATCGTTGTGTAGTAATGATCACGTGGACAGGCACGTGGGACAGTTTGTATTGCCAATATACGATATACTGCTTACCAGTTTTTGTCCGTAGAATTTGTTTACATTATGTGCTTTGACTTTGGTGTATGAATTGGCGTTGAGATTCTTGAATTGGCGTTGAGATTCGTTCATACAATCATGTTGTATTGTAATGTCCGATTCGACTGACATGACGTATGCTATCTCTGACATATCATGCGAACTCAGAACCCATCGACCAATGTGCGGTCGGTAATCCGTGCTATGCAAACCAGAGCTGCACAGACGTGGATCTCATTACTCTGCAAACGAACGATGTACTGTGCAAGTGTAAGCCTGGTTTCGTGCAGGTTACGGACGGAGCATGTGTTGGTATGTAAATTACTATGTGGGCGTCGAACACTTTGATCGTGCATTGGAAATTTTGTTTCATTCCATATCTGCTTTTAATTGTCATGAACAGGTTGTGTACCACGCCTACAGGGTAGTGTTTATTGTGTTTTGTTAATTATGACCTGCATCGTTTTCGCTTTTACCCTAACTCACAAAATTCCACCACAGAACCAATCAACCAATGTGCGGATCCTAACGCGTGCGATGTAAACCAGGATTGTACAGACCCGGACCTTAATTCTATACAGACGAAAGATGCACTGTGCAAGTGTGAACCTGGTTTCGCCACCGCTGCGGGTGGTGTATGTGTTGGTATGCTCATCCTTGTGTTGACATCAGTCCGGTCAAGAGTACACTTATTGCATATCTGCTTGCACTTGTTGTTTTTAAATTACTAAATAGTTTGTTTGTATGATGTTATGGCAATTGTTCTAAGGAGTTTGTACTGGTATCGCTACGTGTTCATTACTTCGTCTGTATCATTGCGTTTGTACTGGTGGATCTAATTTCATTACAATTCATGTTTTGACATGTAATTCCACATTCTATCTTAGAACCTATTGATCAATGTGCGGACAGTAATCCTTGCGATACCAACCAGGACTGCAATGACTTGGATTTCATTACTGTCCAGCGTAAAGACGACCTATGCCAGTGTAAACCTGGTTTCGTGAAGGTTACAGATGGAGCATGTGTTGGTATGGCAATTTTGTGCACCCACTCCGAGCATACAGCGCAAATGAGTTTCATTCAATAACTGCTTGTAGTAGCTCTTCAGTGATTGTGAGTATCGTGTATGCTTCCGCGTCTGTATCAATCCATGTTTTACATATAATCCATGTTTCCGCAGCACCAGTCGACCAATGCGTGGAAGCTAATCCTTGTGAGTCAAATCAAGAATGCACAGACGTGGATTTCATTACTGTGCAGGTGAAAAATGAACTGTGCAAGTGCAAACCTGGATTCGTGGTGGTTGGCGACGGAGCATGTGTTGGTATGCGAATCACTGTGTAGATAAGTATGTATTGTAAATCTATATTCTGCTAGTACTGGTTGATGCTGTATTCTTGTTCGGATTGATATGTCCAGTCTGTCTTTACTATACAATCGCCCGATCGTGTAACAGAGCTCTTCCATCTGTGCTTGGAAATGTTATGCACCAAGTGTCAGCCAATACGTGACGCCTTTTAGTGTGTAGAATTCGTCGTGAGCCTTACAGTATTAATAACGTTGAGTATATAGTGTTTCACAATTGTTAGGAAGACATTTCTGTCTATATAGTAGGATCTGTAAATTTATCAATATATACATTCCAGTTATTTTTTTGACATAGCAATCTCAAATTAGTAGTATGCATTTAACCAGATCATATCATTCCCACAGAACCAACCGACCAATGTGCGGACCCTAATGCATGTGATATGAACCAGGACTGTACAGACCCGGATCTCACTACCGTACAAACGAAAGACTTACTGTGCAAGTGTAAATCTGGTTTCGTAAAGGTTATGGATGGAGCATGTGTTGGTATGCCAATTATTGTGTGGGCATAGGTCACTTCGATTTTGCATTGCAAAACATGTTTCATTGCATATGTGCTTGTAATAGTAATGGACAGGCTGTACACATCACCTACATCGTCGTCAACCATGAGCTGCGTCTGAACAGTTCTTCTCTTGCCATGTATAGCTATTGCTCTCTAAATCACAACATTTTATTCCAGAATCAATCGACCAATGTGCCGATCCTAATATGTGCGACGTGAACCAGGACTGCACAGACCCGGATGTTAATTCTATGCAAACGAAAGGTGAACTGTGCAAGTGTAAACCTGGTTTCGTGCCGGCTGCGGGCGGTGTATGTGTTGGTATGTGAATCACCAATGTGTATCCATCATTCGCTGCAATGTACATTGCCATGTTGATTGTGTAGTTATAAGGATATTGTAAACTTTATCTATAGCATTGCGTCTGTACTATCATTTTTGCTCATTATGTAGCACAATGCCACCTCTGCCACATCAAACCAACTCAGAATCAATCGACCAATGTGCGGATCTAAATACGTGCGACGTGAACCAGGACTGCAATGACCCGGATGTTAATTCTATGCAGACGAAGAATGAGCTATGCACGTGTAAACCTGGTTTCGTGCCAGCTGCCGGAGGTGTATGTGTTGGTATGTGAAAATCAATTTGTAGCCATCACTTACAGCGACAGTATACATTGACGTGTTAAAAGCATATCCATCTCTATTTAGTTGTTGTAGGCCGACCGTTCACATCGTGTATCGTACTTGTACCATTATGACCTGCGTCTGAACTATTCTTCTCTTGACGTAATTATCTTGTTTTCCCCTAAATAACAAAATGCCAACTCAGAATCAATCGATCAATGTACGAACCTAAATACGTGCGACGTGAACCAAGACTGCATAGACCCGGATGTAAATTCTATGCAGACGAAGAATGAACTATGCGAGTGTAAGCCTGGTTTCGTACCAGCTGAGGGCGGTGTATGCGTTGGTATGTGAATCATCAATTTGTATCCATCACTCACGGCGATGATGCACAGAGACGTGTTGATAGAGTATCTATCTGCATTTGTTAGTTATACGCAGACCGTTCACTTCGTATAGTATTTCCATCATAGTGACCAATGCATTTTCTCTCTCTTCACACTTATTGCTGTTGTTCTTGACCCAAAATCACAAGATGGCAACTCAGGGGCAATCGACCAATGTACGGACCTAAATACGTGTGATGTGAACCAAGACTGCATGGACCCGGATGTTAATTCTATGCAGGCGAAGAATGAACTATGCAAGTGTAAACCTGGTTTCGTACCAGCTGAGGGCGGTGTATGCGTTGGTATGTGAACCATCAGTTTGTATCCATTACTCGCGCCAATGATGCACATTCACGTGCTGATAGCATATCTATCTTCAATTGTTAGTTATAAGCAGACCGTTCACTTCGTGTATTGTACTTCCATCATTGTGACTAATAATTAATTTCTCTATCACACGTATTGCTCTTGTTCTTGACCCTAAATCACAAGATGGCAATTCAGGGGAAATCGACCAATGTGGGGACCCCAGTGCATGTGATGTGAACCAAGACTGCATAGACCCAGATATTAATTCTATGCAGACAAAGAATGAACTATGCAAGTGTAAACCTGGTTTCGTACCAGCTGAGGGCGGTGTATGTGTTGGTATGTGAAAATCAATTTGTAGTCATCACTTACAGCGACAGTATACAGAGTATTGTTGGTTATAAGCAGACCGTTCACTTCGTGTATCGTACTTCCATCGTTGTGACCAATAGTTCTTCTCTATCTTCACACGTATTGCTGTTGTTCTTGACCCTAAATCACAAGATGGCAACTCAGGGCCAATCGACCAATGTGGGAACCCCAGTGCATGTGATGTGAACCAAGACTGCATAGACCCGGATGTTAATTCTATGCAGACAAAGAATGAACTATGCAAGTGTAAACCTGGTTTCGTACCAGCTGAGGGCGGTGTATGTGTTGGTATGTGAAAATCAATTTGTAGTCATCACTTACAGCAACAGTATATAGCGTATCTAGCTTCATTTGTTAGTTATAAGCAGACCGTTCACTTCGTGTATCGTACTTCCATCGTTGTGACCAACGCATTTTCTCTCTCTTCACACGTATTGCTGTTGTTCTTGACCCTAAATCACAAGATGGCAACTCAGGGCCAATCGACCAATGTGGGAACCCCAGTGCATGTGATGTGAACCAAGACTGCATAGACCCGGATGTTAATTCTATGCAGACAAAGAATGAACTATGCAAGTGTAAACCTGGTTTCGTACCAGCTGAGGGCGGTGTATGTGTTGGTATGTGAAAATCAATTTGTAGTCATCACTTACAGCAACAGTATATAGCGTATCTAGCTTCATTTGTTAGTTATAAGCAGACCGTTCACTTCGTGTATCGTACTTCCATCGTTGTGACCAACGCATTTTCTCTCTCTTCACACGTATTGCTGTTGTTCTTGACCCTAAATCACAAGATGGCAACTCAGGGCCAATCGACCAATGTGGGAACCCCAGTGCATGTGATGTGAACCAAGACTGCATAGACCCGGATGTTAATTCTATGCAGACAAAGAATGAACTATGCAAGTGTAAACCTGGTTTCGTACCAGCTGAGGGCGGTGTATGTGTTGGTATGTGAAAATCAATTTGTAGTCATCACTTACAGCAACAGTATATAGCGTATCTAGCTTCATTTGTTAGTTATAAGCAGACCGTTCACTTCGTGTATCGTACTTCCATCGTTGTGACCAACGCATTTTCTCTCTCTTCACACGTATTGCTGTTGTTCTTGACCCTAAATCACAAGATGGCAACTCAGGGCCAATCGACCAATGTGGGAACCCCAGTGCATGTGATGTGAACCAAGACTGCATAGACCCGGATGTTAATTCTATGCAGACAAAGAATGAACTATGCAAGTGTAAACCTGGTTTCGTACCAGCTGAGGGCGGTGTATGTGTTGGTATGTGAAAATCAATTTGTAGTCATCACTTACAGCAACAGTATATAGCGTATCTAGCTTCATTTGTTAGTTATAAGCAGACCGTTCACTTCGTGTATCGTACTTCCATCGTTGTGACCAACGCATTTTCTCTCTCTTCACACGTATTGCTGTTGTTCTTGACCCTAAATCACAAGATGGCAACTCAGGGGCAATCGACCAATGTGGGAACCCCAGTGCATGTGATGTGAACCAAGACTGCATAGACCCGGATGTTAATTCTATGCAGGCAAAGAATGAACTATGCAAGTGTAAACCTGGTTTCGTACCAGCTGAGGGCGGTGTATGTGTTGGTATGTGAAAATCAATTTGTAACCATCACTTATAGCGACAGTATACAGAGTATCTGTCTTCATTTGTTGGTTATAAGCAGACCCTTCACTTCGTGTATCGTACTTCCATCATCGTGACCAATAATTAATATCTCTCTTCACACGTATCCCTTTGTTCGTGACCCTAAATCACAAGATGGCAACTCAGGGGCAATCGACCAATGTGGGAACCCCAGTGCATGTGATGTGAACCAAGACTGCATAGACCCGGATGTTAATTCTATGCAGGCAAAGAATGAACTATGCAAGTGTAAACCTGGTTTCGTACCAGCTGAGGGCGGTGTATGTGTTGGTATGTGAAAATCAATTTGTAACCATCACTTATAGCGACAGTATACAGAGTATCTGTCTTCATTTGTTGGTTATAAGCAGACCCTTCACTTCGTGTATCGTACTTCCATCATCGTGACCAATAATTAATATCTCTCTTCACACGTATCCCTTTGTTCGTGACCCTAAATCACAAGATGGCAACTCAGGGGCAATCGACCAATGTGGGAACCCCAGTGCATGTGATGTGAACCAAGACTGCATAGACCCGGATGTTAATTCTATGCAGGCAAAGAATGAACTATGCAAGTGTAAACCTGGTTTCGTACCAGCTGAGGGCGGTGTATGTGTTGGTATGTGAAAATCAATTTGTAGTCATCACTTACAGCGACAGTATACAGAGTATTGTTGGTTATAAGCAGACCGTTCACTTCGTGTTTCGTACTTCCATCGTTGTGACCAATAGTTCTTCTCTATCTTCACACGTATTGCTGTTGTTCTTGACCCTAAATCACAAGATGGCAACTCAGGGGCAATCGACCAATGTGGGAACCCCAGTGCATGTGATGTGAACCAAGACTGCATAGACCCGGATATTAATTCTATGCAGACAAAGAATGAACTATGCAAGTGTAAACCTGGTTTCGTACCAGCTGAGGGCGGTGTATGTGTTGGTATGTGAAAATCAATTTGTAGTCATCACATACAGCGACAGTATGTAGCGTATCTATCTTCATTTGTTAGTTATAAGCAGACCGTTCACTTCGTGTATCGTACTTCCATCATTGTGACCAACGCATTTTCTCTCTCTTCACACGTATTGCTGTTGTTCTTGACCCTAAATCACAAGATGGCAACTCAGGGGCAATCGACCAATGTACGGACCTAAATACGTGTGGTGTGAACCAAGACTGCATAGACCCAGATATTAATTCTATGCAGACAAAGAATGAACTATGCAAGTGTAAACCTGGTTTCGTACCAGCTGAGGGCGGTGTATGCGTTGGTATGTGAAATTGAGTTGTACCCATCACCTACAGCGACGGTGCGTATCTATCTTCATTTGTTAGTTATAAGCAGACCGTTCACTTCGTGTATCGTACTTCCATCATTGTGACCAACGCATTTTCTCTCTCTTCACACGTATTGCTGTTGTTCTTGACCCTAAATCACAAGATGGCAACTCAGGGCCAATCGACCAATGTACGGACCTAAATACGTGTGGTGTGAACCAAGACTGCATAGACCCAGATATTAATTCTATGCAGACAAAGAATGAACTATGCAAGTGTAAACCTGGTTTCGTACCAGCTGAGGGCGGTGTATGCGTTGGTATGTGAAATTGAGTTGTACCCATCACCTACAGCGACGGTGCGTATCTATCTTCATTTGTTAGTTATAAGCAGACCGTTCACTTCGTGTATCGTACTTCCATCATTGTGACCAACGCATTTTCTCTCTCTTCACACGTATCCCTTTGTTCGTGACCCTAAATCACAAGATGGCAACTCAGGGGCAATCGACCAATGTACGGACCTAAATACGTGTGATGTGAACCAAGACTGCATAGACCCAGATGTAAATTCTATGCAGACAAAGAATGAACTATGCAAGTGTAAACCTGGTTTCGTACCAGCTGAGGGCGGTGTATGCGTTGGTATGTGAAATTGAGTTGTACCCATCACCTACAGCGACGGTATACATTAATAGCGTATCTATCCCTATTTATTAGTTATAGGCCGATCGTTCACTTCGTATATCGTACTTGTACGGTTATAACCTGCGTCTGAACAAATCTTCTCTTGACGTGTAATTCTCTTGTTCTTTCCTAAATAACAAAATGCCAACTCAGAATCAATCGACCAATGTACGGACCTAAATACGTGTGATGTGAACCAAGATTGCATAGACCCGGATGTTAATTCTATGCAGACGAAGAATGAACTATGCAAGTGTAAACCTGGTTTCTTACCAGCTGAGGGTGGTGTATGCGTTGGTATGTGAATCATCAATTTGTATCCATCACCTACAGCGACAATATAAATTGACCTGTTGATAGCTTATCCATCTCTGTTATTTATAAGCAGCCCGTATCGTACTTTTACCATTATGACCTGCGTTGGAACAGTTCTTCTCTTGACGTGTTCTCTTGTTCTTCCCTATATAACAAAATACCAACTCAGAATCAATCGACCAATGTACGGACCTAAATACGTGTGACGTGAACCAAGACTGCATAGACCCGGATGTAAATTCTATGCAGACGAAGAATGAACTATGCAAGTGTAAGCCTGGTTTCGTACCAGCTGAGGGCGGTGTATGCGTTGGTATGTGAATCATCAATTTGTATCCATCACTCACGGCGATGATGCACAGAGACGTGTTGATAGCGTATCTATCTTCATTTGTTATTTATAAGTAGACCGTTCACATCGCAATCTTATTTCCATCGTTGTGACCAATTCATTTTCTCTCTCTTCACACTTATTGCTGTTGTTCTTGACCCTAAATCACAAGATGGCAATTCAGGGGCAATCGACCAATGTACGGACCTAAATACGTGTGATGTGAACCAAGACTGCATGGACCCGGATGTTAATTCTATGCAGGCGAAGAATGAACTATGCAAGTGTAAACCTGGTTTCGTACCAGCTGAGGGCGGTGTATGCGTTGGTATGTGAGAATCAATTTGTAGTCATCACATACAGCGACAGTATGTAGCGTATCTATCTTCATTTGTTAGTTATAAGCAGACCGTTCACTTCGTGTATCGTACTTCCATCGTTGTGACCAACGCATTTTCTCTCTCTTCACACGTATTGCTGTTGTTCTTGACCCTAAATCACAAGATGGCAACTCAGGGGCAATCGACCAATGTGGGAACCCCAGTGCATGTGATGTGAACCAAGACTGCATAGACCCGGATATTAATTCCATGCAGACGAAGAATGAACTATGCAAGTGTAAACCTGGTTTCGTACCAGCTGAGGGCGGTGTATGCGTTGGTATGTGAGAATCAATTTGTAGTCATCACATACAGCGACAGTATGTAGCGTATCTATCTTCATTTGTTAGTTATAAGCAGACCGTTCACTTCGTGTATCGTACTTCCATCGTTGTGACCAACGCATTTTCTCTCTCTTCACACGTATTGCTGTTGTTCTTGACCCTAAATCACAAGATGGCAACTCAGGGCCAATCGACCAATGTGGGAACCCCAGTGCATGTGATGTGAACCAAGACTGCATAGACCCGGATATTAATTCTATGCAGACAAAGAATGAACTATGCAAGTGTAAACCTGGTTTCGTACCAGCTGAGGGCGGTGTATGCGTTGGTATGTGAGAATCAATTTGTAGTCATCACATACAGCGACAGTATGTAGCGTATCTATCTTCATTTGTTAGTTATAAGCAGACCGTTCACTTCGTGTATCGTACTTCCATCGTTGTGACCAACGCATTTTCTCTCTCTTCACACGTATTGCTGTTGTTCTTGACCCTAAATCACAAGATGGCAACTCAGGGCCAATCGACCAATGTGGGAACCCCAGTGCATGTGATGTGAACCAAGACTGCATAGACCCGGATATTAATTCCATGCAGACGAAGAATGAACTATGCAAGTGTAAACCTGGTTTCGTACCAGCTGAGGGCGGTGTATGCGTTGGTATGTGAGAATCAATTTGTAGTCATCACTTACAGCGACAGTATACAGAGTATTGTTGGTTATAAGCAGACCGTTCACTTCGTGTTTCGTACTTCCATCGTTGTGACCAATAGTTCTTCTCTATCTTCACACGTATTGCTGTTGTTCTTGACCCTAAATC
Organism: Creolimax fragrantissima; assembly: GCA_033442365.1. Classification (NCBI taxonomy): domain Eukaryota; class Ichthyosporea; order Ichthyophonida; genus Creolimax; species Creolimax fragrantissima. The sequence goes on from JAWQFL010000002.1 coordinate 3,485,947, forward strand.
ACAAGATGGCAACTCAGGGCCAATCGACCAATGTGGGAACCCCAGTGCATGTAATGTGAACCAAGATTGCATAGACCCGGATGTTAATTCTATGCAGACGAAGAATGAACTATGCAAGTGTAAACCTGGTTTCGTACCAGCTGAGGGTGGTGTATGCGTTGGTATGTGAATCATCAATTTGTATCCATCACCTACAGCGACAATATAAATTGACCTGTTGATAGCTTATCCATCTCTGTTATTTATAAGCAGCCCGTATCGTACTTTTACCATTATGACCTGCGTTGGAACAGTTCTTCTCTTGACGTGTTCTCTTGTTCTTCCCTATATAACAAAATACCAACTCAGAATCAATCGACCAATGTACGGACCTAAATACGTGTGATGTGAACCAAGATTGCATAGACCCGGATGTTAATTCCATGCAGACGAAGAATGAACTATGCAAGTGTAAACCTGGTTTCGTACCAGCTGAGGGCGGTGTATGCGTTGGTATGTGAAAATCAATTTGTAGTCATCACTTACAGCGACAGTATACAGAGTATTGTTGGTTATAAGCAGACCGTTCACTTCGTGTATCGTACTTCCATCGTTGTGACCAATAGTTCTTCTCTCTCTCTTCACACATATTGCTGTTGTTCTTGATCCTAAATCACAAGATGGCAACTCAGGGGCAATCGACCAATGTGGGAACCCTAGTGCATGTGATGTGAACCAAGACTGCACAGACCCGGATGTTAATTCCATGCAGACGAAGAATGAACTATGCAAGTGTAAACCTGGTTTCGTACCAGCTGAGGGCGGTGTATGCGTTGGTATGTGAAAATCAATTTGTAGTCATCACTTACAGCGACAGTATACAGAGTATTGTTGGTTATAAGCAGACCGTTCACTTCGTGTATCGTACTTCCATCGTTGTGACCAATAGTTCTTCTCTGTCTCTTCACACGTATTGCTGTTGTTCTTGACCCTAAATCACAAGATGGCAACTCAGGGGCAATCGACCAATGTGGGAACCCTAGTGCATGTGATGTGAACCAAGACTGCACGGACCCGGATGTTAATTCTATGCAGGCAAAGAATGAACTATGCAAGTGTAAACCTGGTTTCGTACCAGCTGAGGGCGGTGTATGCGTTGGTATGTGAAAATCAATTTGTAGTCATCACTTACAGCGACAGTATACAGAGTATTGTTGGTTATAAGCAGACCGTTCACTTCGTGTATCGTACTTCCATCGTTGTGACCAATAGTTCTTCTCTGTCTCTTCACACGTATTGCTGTTGTTCTTGACCCTAAATCACAAGATGGCAACTCAGGGGCAATCGACCAATGTGGGAACCCTAGTGCATGTGATGTGAACCAAGACTGCACAGACCCGGATGTTAATTCTATGCAGACGAAGAATGAACTATGCAAGTGTAAACCTGGTTTCTTACCAGCTGAGGGTGGTGTATGCGTTGGTATGTATGTAGTCATCACTTACAGTGAGAGTATATAACATATCTATCTTCATTTGTTAAGTATAAGCAGACCATTCACTTCGTGTATCGTACTTCCATCGTTGTGACCCATAGTTCTTCTCTCTCTCTTCACACGTATTGCTTTTGTTCTTGACCCTAAATCACAAGATGGCAACTCAGAGGCAATCGACCAATGTACGGACCTAAGTACCTGTGATGTTAACCAAGTCTGCATAGACCCGGATGTTAATTCTATGCAGACGAAGAATGAACTATGCAAGTGTAAGCCTGGTTTCGTACCAGCTGAGGGCGGTGTATGTGTTGGTATGTTAATCTGTGTAGCCATCACTCACGTAGACTGTTGCACTGTGAATCTATTGATCGCAAATGTAATTCATAACTATAACTACTTTTTGTTGTTTGTTGTGCCTTTCTTGAGATATGACAATTTCAATCCAGTCTGCAGGTTGTGTAACAGTTGTAATTTTAATTATTGTAACTTGAGTATGTGTAATGCGCATACAATTGTGGTTTAAGTATAGTGTGCTCTATCGTCATAGGAACATTGTGAAAATCTGTCAAACGTTTTTCTTATTCTTGACGAAGAATTTAACATTACGCAATGCAGGTTCGATTGACCAATGTGCGGACGGCAATCCTTGTGATATAACCCAGGACTGCACTGACCTGGATCTGAATACTTTGCAAACGAAATCTACACTGTGCAAGTGCAAACCTGATTTCGTCGAAGATGGAGCTGGGGCATGTATAAGTATGTAGTGTAACAAAATCACTGTTGTACTTATGCCATGATCATGTAGTTGTTTAATTCCGTACTCTATTTTTTCCCGGCAATTCCATAATTAGAAACCGCTATCTGTTAAAGTTACAGTTCCTTATGTGAATCTTTGTACATATCGTATTTTCGTTGGGGTCCAATCAAGCAAATGTCAGTTGTGTGTGAGCCTCGTTTTAGAATTGTATTTAAATTTTCGTCACTAATTGTATTCTTGACTGCACTGCAATCCTACCTACACAGAACCAATCGACCAATGTGCGAACCCTACTGCGTGCGATGTGAACCAAGCCTGCACAGACGTAGATCTCATTGCTGTGCAAACGAAAGATGTACTGTGCAAGTGTAAGCCTGGTTTCGTAATGGTAGCTGACGGAACATGCGTTGGTATGCCAATCGTTGTGTCGGCATCAGTCAGCTCGGCAATGTTTAATGCACTTGTAATTATTTCACTGATTGTACACTTCGCTCTACCATGGCCTTTTGAAAAGAATTTACTCTCAATTCCAACTTAGAACCAATGGACCAATGTACGGACCCGAATGCGTGTGATGAATCCGAAGACTGTACAGATCCGGATCTTGTTTCTATCCAGACAAAAGATGAATTATGTACATGTGAACCGGGATTCGTGTTTGTTACAGGCGACGTGTGTATTGGTAAGCCTATCATTGTGTCGACAAAAGTCATGTGGACGGTGCGTATTGCAACTGTGTTGATTGCATTTGTACTAGTGTAGCTATAGATTGATTGTGAACATCGACTAAATTATAGTGACCACAACATTACAGTTGCTGTACCTCTGATCTTGCAATTGCGTCCAATGCACATGTGTTGGTTCCTTTGACCGACATCCTAGTTGTATGTATTCCCGACATACAATGCATGGTACCTAATGAAGCATCATTCTTACTCAGAACCGGTCGACCAATGTGCGGACCTTGATCCATGCGATGTGAACCAGGACTGCAAAGACGTGGATTTCATTTCTGTACAAACAAAAGATGCTCTGTGCAAGTGTAAAGCAAATTTTGTGATGAGTGCAGGCGGAGAATGTATCGGTATGCCATTCCGTCCGTGTAGTGTGCTGATTACATAAGTGCATGTAGTAATTATGCAACATCATTTACTTGAAAACCAGTATTATTATGTAAATATAAGTACAACATTGGCTTGACAAGTAATCCATGTTTCCGCAGCACCAGTCGACCAATGTGTGGAAGCCAATCCTTGTGATACAAATCAGGAATGCACAGACGTGGATTTCATTGCTAGCCAGACGAAAGATGAACTATGCAAGTGTAAATCTGGGTTCGTGGCGGATGAACGGGGAGTGTGTGTCGGTATGACAATACCTTCTTTTTGCAGTGATGGAGTCTGTTGCTGTGTGTAGTCCTGCGATGCTAGATTTTGCCCAATACGCAATTGCGTGTGTATTTGTAATGTTACGATAAGGTTTAAATTCTTCTACACTTTATACTGTCGTTGCGGTACAAAGATCTTGAAATTGTTCAAGTTTGCAACCTACTTCCATTGTTCAGTGGACTTCATGCAAATCGGTGTGAATTGAGTTCAATGCAAACGTACCTCTGACGTATCATGTCTACTCAGAACCAATCGACCAATGTGCGAACCTGGATATGTGCGATGTGAACCAGGACTGTACAGACGTGGATCGCATTGCTGTGCAGACGAAAGATGAACTATGCAATTGTAAACCTGGTTTCATGATGAATGAGGACGGAGCATGCATTGGTATGCTAATCGTTGTGTGGGCATTAGTCTCGTAATCTTGCAGCTTATAAATATTGGTCGCATACGTGTGGTTTGAGAGACATTCTTTATCAATTTTATTTTTGGTATTGTCCCGTCTATCTTGGTAGCAATTTCCAGTTGTGTCATCCGCTGGTCCTGCATAAGCGATTACTATTCATAGGATCTGTACGTGCAATTGCTACGAATAAATCATGTATTTCGCTTCCTACACAGCCGTAGTTGACCAATGCGTTCAATCGAACCCCTGTGATGAGAATCAGAACTGCAGAGACCTGGATCTGTATGTTATAAACTCAAAGGCTGACCTGTGTACATGCAAAGTTGGTTTCCAGCAAAACTTGGGTGCAGCTGGCACATGTAGTGGTATGTAGTAAAGCTGTTTGTACCGTATTTTGAATCTAGTTTTTACGTCAACAATTATGCTGCGGATGTTGATTTATATTTTTCTATGCCTTCAAGATATCAATGAATGTGCTGGAGTTGCATGTTTGGCAAATCAGTTCTGTCGGAGTGAGATCGACGGCTATATCTGCAAGGGTAAGCAGTTATATTGAGAAACTGTAGCACACCTTTGTATTGTACACCCACAACAATGTAGTACTTCGTTCCCTCATATCACGATACCATATACTTATGTGATTACTTGCCCATGATTAGGTTGTTCCGATCAAATCGACAATTGTGCTGCATGTTCATCACTTGATACAGAAGTCTCCTGTAGTGCTTGTATTGATGGCTTTTATCTGAATGATTTAAAAACATGTTCTGGTAAGTAGTAATCTTGTAGTTGGTAGTGGGATGTCCCTTTTTGAGTTTAGGTGTATTGTACACGAGCTACATGTCGTAACAACTTCTTAAAAGCCTTGTCTCATGCTCAATTTAGCGTCTCCTCCCGCCTATAAGAACCCATGCCTTGTTGAAGTAAGTCCGTGCAACGGTGCCGGAAAACTTTGTACTGCCAACACAGAGAATGCACTCGGATATGACTGCACGTGTCCGAAAGGCTACTCTGCAGGTATGTCGATACAGCACGGTAATGTGGAAATTGTCGTTGTCAGTTATGATCCTTGCGATCATTAGTTGACCTTATCATATCCTCATCTAGTTAATCTGTTTTTTGTCAGCGAAATTTGCACATACGTCTGTTGTAACCATCTGCTTGTATTGTGATTCCAATGCGTAAGTAGAAGATAGCGTCGCGCCATGTTTGGACATCAACGAATGTGCCTTGGGCATAGACAATTGCGCTTCTGGGGCCTTTTGTGACAATACACCGGCGGGATCGTTCACTTGTACGTGTCCCGAGGGGAAGTTTGGAAACGGCGTGACATGCGATGACTTGCGTGTTTGTGTAGTAGGAGAAGAGTACGAGGTCGTTAGTGAAATAACTGATTCAGCTCTAAATCGCATATGTAGAATGTATACAGAATGCAGGCCCGACACGGAGTATGTGAAAGTGATTGGCACAGCGACCTCAGATAGGGAGTGTGCGACTGTGACCTTGTGCACTAACAACGAGGTTGAAATTGTGGCGCCTGCTCCAACGGTTGATCGTATCTGTCAACCCATCGTCAGTAGCTGTCCTGTGATAGGAGAATTCCTTAACCCTGGTATGCTCTGCTTTTAATATTATGTGCCAAGTCGGTAATGTTAGATGATTGATGTAAATGGCTTTGTTAAAGGATCCTGTCAAACCCGAACCAAATCCACTAAACACTAACATGATATATTTTGTCTCTCCATGTATGGTATAAAACAGCACATGAGGGCTCGCCTGCTACCTGTGAACCATGCCCACCAGCGGAATTTTGCGAAGAGGGATCGACAGTGTGTACAATTCCTGATGAGAAAACTGATATCAATTCCTTACCCAAGTTTTGTTTGGAAGGTAAGTGTGAGGATGGGTACGTGAACTCTAACAGTACATTGGCTTCCCCCTGTACAAAAGAGGTAATATCCTGTGAGTCCGGAACATTCCTTACTGTCAGTGCTAGCGACGGCAAAGACTTCTGTGATGCATGTAGTACGTGTGTTGTCCTGGCAGAGCGGGAGACAACGGCTTGTACACCCCTCAATGACGTTGTATGTATGGAGCGGAACGTTATTAGCCAGTCTTCTATACTGGATATCGGCGAGGAGGATATTGGTGATGGTGTGTACAAAATAATTGATACTCTTTTAATACTAGGACTGCAATTTCTGCATAATACTATGAATATATCTACAAATACAAAGATTTATGTATTTTCGACTGCTAAATTGTATTTGATTTTCTTTTTTTCCAGGAGGTACGATTTATAACACCACCGTCATGCAATGTAGTATTATTGGGAACGAAGTCTACCTCGAAGGTGCGATATTTGGTACCTGTAATACCCTCGGAAACTCAATGAGAGCTGAAATTGGTGTCAGGGTGGGGAATAACAATACATTTGGTGAATCTAGTTGCGTACGTGAGTTTAGTCTGATAGGTTCAAACAATTTATTGGAATCTGGTGCTTGTGTCGGCGCGAACAGTACCTTGGTGAATTACAATTCATTCGGTGTCAACACAACTATTGATGCTTCAAACTGGGTTGGTTCGAATTGCGATTTTGGAGACCGTGTAGCTGTGGGAACGGGCAACGTTTTTGTTGAAGATGTTGTTATTGGAACTGAGGTGATAATAGGGCAGAGCAACCGATTCGAGTCGCACACCATGGTTGGAGCCTATTCGGTTATAAGTTCTTATTGTATAGTTGGTGCTTTCACTCAGATTGCAGACTACTTCTGGTCAGGAAATGGGACTGAAATAGGACTGAAGAGTCAGATCGAGTCGAACGTCACACTCGCTGGTTTGAATAAGTTCGGTGCCTTCCTCTGGATCAAGAAATCGACTGTCATAGGGCTACGTGTTTCTTGCCTTGCGAATTGCACAATCGGGGTAGGAAATGAATGGGGCGATGACGTTGAATCCGGTAATGACGTGCATACGGCAGAATACGTCAATCTTGGTGATAACAGCAAGCTTGGTAGCAGTGTGAATATCGATGGGTACACAGTGGTATGTAGATGTGAAAGACTTTTTTATTTATGGTTTCGATAAAGAATTAATGTGCTAGTTTTTACAATAGCTGCAACACTCAATTTGTTCTCGAACACACGAATATAGCTTGGAGATGGGTCGCGTATCGCAATGGACGATGTTAGAGATGACGGTTCTAGGAGGAATGTCGACTATGCAAGCGCAAGTAGGAGTCGCAGAGATTCTGACGGTAGACGGTACATGTCTGTCACCCGGCTAGGAAGGGGATGCCACTTATCTCACGATGTCATTATATCCAAAGGCGTCCAATTAGGTATGCACACTGTGGCTGCGCATGTATACGCAACTAATTTTTTAGTAATAGACGTACTATACTATATAGAATCCTGGCGATAGCAATGACGTACTGTAAGTATACTTATCACGAATATACTTTATCACGTGATTACAGGCCATAACTCAACGATCCAAACTGGCTCCGTTGTGGGCACAAATTCAACGTTGGCAGAAAACACCTTCGTTGGAGAAAACACTCGCCTCGGGTTCAACGTTACAGCTCATGCAGACTGTGTCTTTGGTGATGGTGTTAGTATTGGTGACCATTCCATGACGAATAGTGGAGCTCGCATTGGATCTCGTGCTAGGATCTCTCGTCAAAACAATATTGGGTTTGATGCTATAGTAGGTATGTTACAACCCCCGTGTATGCACAGGCTTTTCTATTCCATCTGTTCAGTTGTGCAACTTATATGAACATGCTTTCGTCACACCGCTACGTTCTATACTAACACATACTGAACTATATATTTGCTTGTAGATGAAGACTCTATAATTGGCTTGAACAACAAGATTGGAAGCCGTACTGTCGTGCAGAAGAATGTGCGTATCGGAACCGATAATATTATTGAAGATGGTGTGACGATTGGTAATAACGCAAAAATTGGTCATCGAAACCGGCTGAGAAAGGGTGTACAAGTACTTGATGGGGGAATCGTTGGCGATGATATGGTTTACTCGGAGGGAGAAATTTTAGGAAGCTTTGCTTCCATTACTTCTGTGGAAGAAGGACAGAATGATACTGTCGCAATCGCGGCAGGTGTTGCTGCGACGTTTGTGTGTGTGGTACTCTTTGCCGGACTGGCTTACGGTGTTCACATGCACAGGCAGGTTGTAAGAGCGAAAGAGTGGGCAAACCGCCCACTACCCGCAGATTTGCAGGGTTTGACTGATTTGTATGGTGAGGGGGGAGAGTCTGAAGACGCAAAATTACTCCTGGACAAAATTCGCACTCGTACCGGTAAAGTCCCACGGGAAAAATTCTTCAAGCAAGAAGTTGTGGGTAAAGGTTCGTTTGGTATGGTATACAGAGGTGTATTATACGACAAAGGACGATTTGCCCCCATTGCTATCAAAGAGCTTCAGACTACCAGCTCAACTGGTATCGTCAAAAGCCTGTACACAAGCACGGACTCGAACAGCCTGAGTGATATGTCGAATGAGGGTGCAAATGACGCTGCCGCTGAGTTGCTTAGAGAGGCAGAACTGATGAGATGTTTGGACCACGAGAACATTGTGTCCTGTATTGGTATTTCAGAGCCTATGCGCGGAGAAAACATGTGCATCATCCTGGAATATATGTCCTTGACCGACCTGCACAGCTATTTACTGAGTCAGAGCGATATCCACGATGTACGTCGTATTTGTTGTGCCAGTCTTTGGCATTGTGTGGTGTATTCTTTAAAGTGTTGCAAAGTGTAACTTTCGATTTTGCTGCGTAAAGTCAATATTTTCCTCAACACGAAAATCTCCTCTCACTACTTCTACTTTTAACATTCCCATAAACGTCTCTCATACTTACATTTCGACCAGACGATCCCCATTGCACACTCCCTGTGGTTCGCGTACCAACTGGCACGAGGAATGGCTTATCTCTCATCACATGCTATTATTCATCGTGATTTGGCCACTCGTAATTGTATGCTGACGGCTCCGTCATCGAAAACATTCGGTTTGCCTGTTCTGAAGGTTTCTGATTTCGGAATGTCGCGTGTAACAAAAGCACGCAAACATCTCGAACAGAAAGCAACGTCGGACGACGGTCTTGAACCCATCGGGATTGACTTTCCGCATGACGATCCCGACCACGACCATTACATTTCATCAAATCAAACGCGCTTGCCCGTACGATGGATGTCTATAGAAGCATTCAGATATGCAAGGTATAGCTCCAAGAGCGATGTGTGGAGTTATGGGGTAACACTTTGGGAAATTTTCTCGATGGGCAAGGTACCGTATTCTGGCACAGACATGCACGAGACTCTCGGGAAAATTGAACAAGGGTTTAGACTGGACTCGCCAACAGCTTGCCCCGACGCAGTGTACAGGATAATGTTGGGCACGTGGGCACGATTGCCAGAAGCTCGTCCCGATTTCAAGACGTTGGCCGGGATATTTGCAGGGTGGTTTGTAGATGAAGTTAAACTAACTACCCATGCGGCATGGGACGTAGTGAGCGGAGATGTTCGGGTCGTGGTCGGTAAACAAGACGAATTGCAGATGGAGAGCAACAGCACCAGTGCATCAAGTGAGAGCAGTGATGGTCTCAAAAAACTGTTTAACGAGAACGCCTCTTGTACTAACGTGATACGATTGAATGACTACACAATTGCGAAAAAGAATTCAACCACAACAAGGTCGGACACTTTACTGTCGACTACACACTCTGTCGGAAGTAATTCTCTTGCTCTCAAGTCCTCTCAACCTCGAAGCCAGTCTGCAGGCTTGAGCACCACAGATGGATATACGGCTGTCCTACACTCAATGGTGAACGGTGTTGAGGAAAATGGTGAGACGATAATTAGTGGAGATTCGAAAGCTGCGAAAGGCAATAGGATAGGCTTGACTTCCACTTCAGTAGAGTCTATTCTTGACAATAAAATCTGCAACACATTCTCAGGAAGGCTTCATGCTACTGAAGATGAGAGTGTGGAAGGGAATGAGTATATCAACATTAGAAGTGGGAATTGTACGAAATGCAATACGTTGCCCAAGATTGGTACACGTGCGCCAATCGATCAGACAAGCTCTGATGTCCCGTACGACCAGTACGATGCAGAACAACAAACTATGGAAGTAAATGACTACACCATCGTGGGGAGTGGACGAGCTCCCAGAAGTGATAGATTGGCAGAGGCCGGGTCACTTGGGTCAATTGATGCGTACACTGCCATTGATCTCGTAGATTCGACATGCTGCGCCGAGAATGGTGGAGGGTTTGTGGAAGTCAACGGGTACACGCAAGTCGTAGTAAGTCCGGAGAAGGCAAGTGAAGGTGCTGGCTTGAGTGTAAATATCCCATTCCGATCATTCGACGGTCAAAGCCGCCTCAGGGAAATTGAGAGGAGACTTTCTCTAGATATGAATACCGATGTAATTCCAGAGGCAAGCCCTACATGTGGCACAACACGATTCGATAAAAAAAGTGGCGAAATAGGAATGGAAGGCTACATACCGGCACTGCCCGGTAGTTTGGATTCACTGCCGAGAAGTGTTATTGTGGGACGTCGGCCGGCCAGTGCAATGTCTAATGGTAGTACGTCAACAAGAGCTTTGAGCGGGTACACCTCTGCATTGCCCACTAAAAACATGACCATGTCCAATACGATCTCGTCGCAAAGCGCAGATGGTATAACCAATTGTCTCGCCAGTGCGTTGAGCTTCGGAAAAAATGGAACTCCGGTTCTCTCCCCGCGGTATGCAACTTCTCGTATAACCCGAGCTTCGTCCGCTGAGACCAGAAGAAAACTGCGCTATTCTCAGAGCTTGGAAATGAACAATACACGACCAGTAGAGATAGACACGTACGTTTCACTAATACGAGCTAATGCTGGGAATATTCAACGACGCCGATCAACGAGCGCATTTTCTACCCACAATCCCAGTGATACATATGTATCCTTTGAGGAGGTTGCTATGAAGGGTAAACCCTCCGACTTGGGGAGAAGTACACAAAGATGTATTACCCACACGAAAACAGTTACCAACTCAAATTCTTCACAGTGCGAAAAGAGTGGGAACTTGCATGTCGTGTCACCCCCATCACATTCAACGTGTCATAATATGCGTAGTCCCAGCTTAAGTTCTCTCAATGATTCACCGTACAGAAGCATATCGAATGAAAACCAGTTCAACACGCGGTTGCAAAACCCGTCAAGACGAATTCGTAGGTCAATGTCGAGCATACCTACTGGCACAAAGCCAATGACTGGATGGCGTTCATCATTGAATAGGTCTGGTGTAGAACAGAACGAAGAATTCAGCCAAACTATTCACACTCCAACATCAAGCGCCTACAGCAATCATAATGCCAGACTACTGATCAGCACACGACAAGCAATCGAGAACGATGGGTATGTATACGTAGTGCCTTCGACCCAATCATTATTAGAGAGGTGTGAAGAAAAGACCCGGTTCGTGTGATACTCAAAGACCACATAGGAAACTGTACATAAGTTGTACCCGCAGTGCCGTTTATGTGCAGTATTGCAACGGTGATAAGTAGACATTATATACTAACTGGTTTAGTATTTCACTGACATAAAATTGGAAAACTTTTACTACAATTGCACTACTGTACACAAAAGTAGTCGGAGCTACATCTATTATTTCATCTGATCTAAAATGGGACGGTTTTTGTGCAATAACACAAAGGTACTCAGAATAGACGGGGCTTCATTTTGCAGTCGATGCAAAATCTAGCAATAGAACTCTGTTGTTTTGCTATTAATATGTGACATTTTATTGGTTTATTTTATCTTTAATTTTTGAAGTTATACAATAATAGAGGTTTATTTAGACTTGATGGTTATAAATAGAAGATTAGACCTGTGATTTTATCACAAGGATTACAAATATGTTTATGAACCAGTGAGCCACTGAGAGATCAATCCAAGTGAACTACCCTGAACCTATCTATGGCTTCAATATACTGACCAACAGCGTACAAATTGGTGTTATACTACCGCAGAAGGGTTCACTTGACTAAAAAAATCACCACATGACCAACGCAAGTATCCGCACTCGTTGTGGCGTCATGGCCATTACGGCCAGGAGGTGTCTAATAAATGTCTTCATATTGGAATATATATTTAAATACAAACAAAAGCCTTCCGTATATCTATAATGAGTCACATGCGCACAGCAACGATAGCGAAACATCTAATCAGTTTAAAACTGTTGTAATAACTTCTAAACGTGAGACAGGATGGTATCCAAGACTTCGAAAAGGTAACGCATACTCTCAACAACAAAGATCGTCTATGAGACTCAACACGCCACCAGTTAGAACCAAAAATCCAATAACATACCTGTACAATAGATGAAGAGGCGGAAAGGAAGACGGAAGTTCGCCATTTCTCTACATAAGCAATGTGGAAGGTCGAAGCACGACTATTCACCCAACTCTGGTATTTTGGCAACAACAGTCAATCCTTCATCACAACATGGGCAAGGTTAACATCAATACGCATGCCTGTGTACCAGGTGAGGGAAAGGAACCCCTCCAAACGTTCCGCAGTATCAGATATGCAACCCCCATGTCTTAACAAAAGACTCAAGTACGTGAGTATTCGTGAGCCAACCAAGAACAGTGAAAGCCGAGTAGTCAAAATGCAGTGGAACTTCTAGTCGAGTTCAAAGGAAAAGACGTAGACACTATTGGGAGATCCAAACTCAAACTCCCCACAGCAAAAGATGTACTCTCGTCGGGGTTCGTCAACCAAGATTGTAGTTCACTATACGTATCAGGAAAGTCGTAAAATCTAACCTCATCCATGAACATCAATTTGGAGTTTCTAGGTTCGCTTTCACTGTCAACGGTGTGTTTAACTTCCATTTCACAGAAACCTCCACTAGGGTTGGGTTGAGCGTGAGACAGGGTCTACCATTTCAGTACCATCCAGGTATCGCAACCAGCATTGTACGTCTTCTCTATCTTCCTCAAGTTCTATCTTGGCATGTCTATGAATTGTTGTACCGCGTTTCATGCTCGACTAGTTTGTCCTTATTCATTTCTCCTTCTTCACCAATCGTATCAGTAGTTTGACCTCTTTCTTGGATTTTGTTTAGGATTTTATATTCCATTGGCCTGTATGATGGGATTTATTAGTTGCTAAAGCCAATTCTATCACATGGAACAAACACGAACAGGAGTACTCGAAGAGGAAGAAAAGTTGGGGTGGCAAAAGCTAAGAAAAAACACAAGGTCCGCGAACTCGAATAAAAAAAATATGTTGAAAGAAGTAAAGAGAAATATAACGGAAGATACGGATTTAAGGTGATGATCGTAGGAATGACCAGAGGGATAGTACAAGTATCCAAACACACAGGTGCCGGAGAAGAAGTAATAAAAAAGATTTTGTCCTAATGTAAGCAAAGCAAAATCAAGAAGCTGAGAAAGGGATGGAATTCGAAGGAACAACGAGCCGTGAGAAAACAAACCTTCACAAAAAGTAAAAGGTGACAATATTAAAGAAGCAGAAGAGTAAGAGGAAAGGAAACTCTATTTGCTGTTAAAACTAGCCAACTGCCTCAGAAGATGAGAAAAGACAGAGGGCAATGAGAAAAGCAGAAGAGAAAACAAAAAAGATTGGAGGCCGAACCACTCTAAGCAAGGAATCAATAAGTCACTAAACTAAGATGACGAGCAAGTTTGGTTTCCGATATTCATGATGAGCATAGTGACTATGGAAACAACTCGGAACCCCGTATAAGGAAGAAAAATGTATTAAACAGAACACACATTTTATTGTCAAAATGTGATTTGGATAACAAGTTCACTTGGATTAAAAGTCAAGTGCATCATTGGATTACTGGGTCACGGGCTCTATTTGGACTATACTTTTAGCATTTCAATATTTGTACGCGAGCATTTTTTTGTCATATAAAGATGAACCTATATTCAGTTGTTCATGACGAGCTACAAACCCTTCACAAATAGTAGTACAAACCAGATATACCTAATAGAATTATGTAAATGTATGCAGAGCTTAGCTGATACGTACGTTGGTTAAATTCATCCATCAATTTTCTGCTTCCTTTATTATACATGCAATGCAGAACGGTACAAGTATGAAAATTGAAGTGTAGCGATAGCGATACATCAAATGGTATACTACTATGCCGGCAGTTATAATAAAAGCTTTATCTGGCAAGCTTATTGTCCTGTGGGACTGGTTGACCGCAAACTATGACTTTCACTGAAGTCCAGTCGAACCTTGCCAACAAATAATCATCATAGATAGGTATATACGAAATGATTTTTTTCTCAAAGTATACTCCTACAGTATCCCAACAAAATTTTCCCTACACCTGTGGTAAGTATGATTGATAACAAGTGGTGTGCAAACTAACCTTCATCTTTCTTATACTTGTTGACACTGGTACGCTTGGTACACCATATTAAATACCTGTGCGAACCAAACAAACACACATGCATGGTTGTTGTGAAAAGTCTGGAGATTTCACCGTCACTGACTTAACAGTTGGCGAAAGGAACCTTGGTTAAAACCGCTAAACTCTCGGTCCGACGATCCATAAAGTTCGTATAGGACTAAATCTAAATAGTATAACATGTCATAAACTTGAAACTTCAGAATCGCTGACTGTCCGAATTTTTAAAATGGTTCGCTATCTTTACTGTATGTTTTCATTCACTTACCTTCATTATAAGAGCCGCATCCTGGTTAATCATGTGCGATCTGTTTATTTTACTGACTGTCCAGCGATTCTGAATTTTTAGTTCATGACAACGTATGCCATTTGGTCGCATGCGGATTCACTTCGATTTCGAATATTTGATCGTTCATGGCCAATCAATCAACGTGGAGCGAGGACATTATACGAAACACCGCCAAAATGAGTCATCTTAATTGTTTTACCTTGGTTATTCCTTTTCCAACATATAGTTGCCATAAGAGGTATATATCCTTCGACTGTGGCAAAACCACGACATCCAAGGCAAAGTCACTTTTCCGCAGCCAATCCATGATAAGGATGATGGAATGTTGAATGTCCACTGATTGGTAAACTGTGATTTCGGGAACCTTCTCGCAGGTAACCGTTTGACGGGTATCTTTACTTTTCTATTTCCACGTTTGTATGTTTATATGTAATACATATTATTTTCTCTGGAATAGGCACAGCCTGAACAGCCCCAAACACTGAAGAAAAGCGCAGTAATGGATGGATAGGATAGTTTAACACATATATAAGGGTTGGGTTCCTGTTTGTTTATAGTTATATATTGTTATACTTAGAATATTTACAATAGATTGTGAGTATAGCATTGAAAACCAAGGAACAAAAAAATGGTCTCTGCACTCGCTCTTCCCGACGGCTACGGCTTTGTCTTCTTGACTGTGGCTGGAATCAACTTACAATGTTTGATCACCGGATTTTTGGCCGGCGCTACCCGTGAGAAGTATTTTAACAAGGTATATGTGTGCGACAAGCGGAGACAATTAATTGTAGAAAGGGGAGTTATATGTGTACAATATTCGATAGTAGTTCTAGTGCATCGGCTAATCTACACGTATGACATTGTGTGAATTCCGCTTGTAACTTTTTACGTGTGCACGGCATTATCCTGTATAGCGAAGAAAGCACGGATACAGAAGAGGACGTTTCTTACATGAAGTTCTACAAATAATATATATATATATATATACGCGCCACATGATATGCCATTGCAAGATAGCTGTCAGCCATTTAGAGCCAACGGGCCAACACTGTACTTACATCAGAATCATAAGTGTCTATACAAAAGATAGCTGTCAGCCATTTAGAGCCAACGGGCCAACACTGTACTTACATCAGAATCATAAGTGTCTATACAAAAGAATCGTAAGTTCTATCCATGAATCAAACATTCGCTTACACATTTCTTTACAATCTCTGAAAATAGAAATTCTTTAAGGAGAATTTTCCCGAGGAGTCCAAGAAGTACAATCTCCTTAAAGGATATCCAGACATGGGCAATGGAAAACTTGCCCAGAAGTTGGACTTTGATTCATGGTACAATTTTTCAAACGTACAACGTGGCCACTACAATTACCTGGTACGTGAATGAAACATGTATATTTGAAAATATCGTAATGTGAACATTATTATATCAACCATCCAATTACATGGACTGGAATTGATGTTCGCACTATTGAAGTGATGTACGTATGTGTGAATCCAAGGACTGTGCGTGTGATAAATGTCAAGTACAAACTGCTGTCATCATCTTCGTGTACATTACTTCTTTACATGCAGTTACATTAAGCATTTTATTTATTGTTGCCTTCAGCTTATTAGTCTTTTTTTCTAGAACACGATCTGTTTTTCTGTTGTTCTTGTTTTTAAACAAATGTTTTCTTTCTTAACCATCAGGAATCTCTCACAGGTGTATCCGTGTTTACCTTGATTTCTGGCTTGTTTTACCCAGCTTTGACTGTCGGTAAGTGTCTTTTTATATTTTTGTGGTTTTACTTCACAAATACTGACATGCGTGTCACTAATACAATGAGCATAATCGTTTGTGAACGGGAGACCAGCAGTATTGTAGCTTGCAAGCAAGTATTGTCAAGATTAGACCCAATTATGTTGTCTTTTAAAAAACTCTTATTTACTTGTTTCTTCAAACTCTAGGTACGGGAATTGCTTTCATCGTTGGACGTGCGCTTTACTCGCAAGGTTAGTCGCGAGTTGAATGAAATGTTAATTTTGCTACCAACTTTAATCATAATATGTACAACGTTGACACTTATTCACTTAATTTATTCCATGTCGCTATGTGGTGTGTGCTCATTTTAATATATAGGTTACGCTAAGAAAGGCCCTCAAGGTCGACTAGTGGGCGTTTTAATTAGTGATTTATGCCTGCTTGTCTTGTTCGGTGCCGCTGCGTATGGCAGTTTCCAGTTCGGAGAGGGTATTAGCGGGTTCCGTTCACTATTTGGCATCTAGTTGAACCAAATTTATCTTATTACAGCTGAATTAACAAGGTCAGTTGTGCAACAAACAATGGACGGCTAATGTTTTACAGACGTATTTAGATATAATTTGTATCAAGTTCTAACTTGTGTACGAGTGGTTATGTATATCCATGGAAGACTACAATAAACACGACGGAGCACAAAACAAATCGTTTGTTGTACTCAAATCTACACGCTCTTCATCGTGTCCTTTTGTACATATTTTCAAAATGCCTAACCTGTGCGGCTTGACGTTCGCAAGTTAACTAATGGATTAATTGAGCAGAGACATTCGTGTCGTAGTGTGTTTGAAGAGACGGTAGAGTAGGAAAGCAGTATGCTGTCTATGTACTCTTGTTCGGAATGCAATACAACGGAAGACATATATGGAAGCAAGTAAATAGATATATACTCTTCAAGTATCATACTTGAAATCAAAAAACGGCAAAAGGATCAATGCATTTGACAACGTGTTTCTCAACACGAAATGTTCAAACAAATTTCAGTCGTTGGCACTGTTCGAAGAGTATGCAAAGAGACAAATGTGTCCAAGAGAATCTAATAGTTTTACTGTTTCATTTCAAGTACTTGAGTGGTCTGTCCGTTCATAAACGACTAGTCACAAAAGGTCTCCTAAATATACGAGTGGTACGAATGCAGCTTCTAGCAACACCGTGCTGCAGATACGCTCGCGTCACGGATATTTCTTGTGCGCTCCGTGTATTTTACATCGATGCTTGCTCATATATAATCTCCTCGAGGTTTGAACCTGGTCTTTAATCGTCGCCCATACTAAACACTGGCCCCACAACCGGGTGAGGACCTGGTTGATATTGCTCCATTTCGTTAACAGTGTAATATGTCTCACTTTCGACGCCTCGTTCTTCCCTCTCAGGTGAAAAGTGCGTTGCATACTGTGACGGACCGGACAATGATCGTTGTTCCATCACAGAGGTTACAGGGGGTCTTACATTATTGGTATTTTGTCGTTGTGTGTATGGCGGGTTACCTCGTACCCGACTTCCTATGGAATGCATATGGACCGGTCTGCGATCAGGTGTGTACGGTCCACCCCTGTCACCCATACCATATACATCTGCGTTGTGATAGGGCACATGAGACAGTCTAGGCTGGTCCTGTGGATGCGCTCGCTTTGGCTGCGTCCACGAAGGGGGATAGGACTGGCGCGAATTGTATGATCGTACCTCATCAGCCTCCCTCTCACCTTCCCCCTCCCACTCTGACTGTCGGTGAGACAGTGAAAGAGAGTTCGAAGAATACTGTGTCTGGTACTGTTGTTGCTTTGGATGCAGCTGTGCTTGTGATTGTGCTTGTGCGTGAGGCTGCTGCGAGTGATAAGATTGTGTCTCCCATCTGTCTCCGTTCATACCATTGCCCCTTCCGGTACCACCAGGTATATGCCTGTGCCTGTAAGAACGTAGTGGTGGTGAATACCCTTCGTCCTCGCCAGCACTCGTATAGACCATACGTGAGGCAGGAACAGGCAATCGATCACGTTCGTAATCTCGAATATTACGTACATCATGCATGTCTCGCATGTCCCGCATATCTCTCGTATACATATCTGGCTCCTGATAATATTTCTTGTTGATATTTGATTGTGCGATAGAGCGGGTAGCAGAATAGTGTGACTGCGGACTACCAGGTGTACCAGGTGGATATTGATTCCCACTTGAACCCCCTCCCTCACCTCGACACACACTTGGAACCGATCTCCCCTCAAAGTTATTCTCATTATACTGCTGTTGTGGATAATGCTGCGGGTTGGGCTCCCCTCTTCCCATATCCATCTTCATATTCATGCCCCTACCGCTCCCCCCATACATGCTGGTTTGTGGCAACATGTTAGGACTAGGCAGTGGGGACATCTCAGGCGAATTGTCAATCATTGTACCCTTCGGCATCGAAGCAGTGCGAGCATATGGATGTAGTCGTGCACTTACGTCTGAGTGAACTCGCTGACTACCGAATCTACCCGTACTGCTTATACTCACCGTACCCGTGGATCCACGACTTGCACCTGTCCTAACAGGTGACCGCTCTGTGCCCCCTTCGTTAATACTCATATTCACCTGTGGGTGTACACGTGTTTGTTGATATTGCTGCTGGAAGGTCATTGGCGTTGGTACAGAATGTGATTGTGGTTGTAGATGGCGAGGACCTTGGTGCATCACATCTGCACCTACGCATTCACTCTCATCGTACCTCTGCCGCCCACTCTCACCGCCTTTCACATCCCTATCAGCCCTGTCAGCCCCCCAGTGACTGTTCATTTTATCAGCCACCTCATGAGGGCTAGACGAATATCGTGGGGACATGGTACTGTGCATCCGTGTTTGGCCATGAAGTTGTGACAGTGGGTATGCTTGTTGCTGTGCCAGCGTTTGCGATGAAGCCTGCGGAGGTGGTCCACGTCGGTGTTGCGTTAATGTTATTCGTGACGGGGCCGCAAGTGTGTTGACAACACCATTCACTTTGGTCAATGGTTGGCCTGGTGAGTGTGGCAAAGAGTGTGAACGTGATTGTAAATGTTGTTGATGCACTTGTTTCGCATGGCTGTACGGTGTGTGCGATGGATGAGATTCCTCTTGTAGAGACGCCTGTAGCTTTAACCTGTCCTGCAGAAGCTGTTGCAACGGCAGCTCTTGCTCTGACAATTTTGGGCTCTTTCGTTGTCCTGTTGCAGTTTTACTACTTCCGGTTTTGTCTCCACCACTATGCTCGCCCTCAGCCCCCTCCACGTCCTTGTACACGCCCGCAATCTCCCCGTCGTCTTGGCCTATAGGTGCGGATGTGAGTGTAGCTGTAGGCGCGAGAGTCTGTTGCTCAATACATTCATTTTCTACGGGTTGTTCATGAAGAATGCGAGAATAGCACTCCACGCACAAAAGAGTGAAATGTTGTCCCCTACGCCAGAGGTCGGATTCGTTCGTTCCACAGTATCCGCATTGGTGGTTTTCGATCAAGTCATATTTCTGTGCGATAGTAATTGTGTTCATTAGCATACTATATGCTTGCATAGGTATAAGTGCGCAAATGTTAGTAGAAAATGCGTATGAAAACACATAGCAACATGACTACTGACTACACCGCGAAGATAGTCATCGCGCCAAATTTTACTCTCCACGGCGAGGCAATGGGCACAATGAGGAATCATGATGTTTAATCATGCGTATGATTCGAGCTTCGCCTTGACCTTGAACACGGATAACCGGCGTGCATATTATACGTGTACCACCTACAGTATGCTATGATAGGTGTGCTGCAATATACTTCATAAACACTGAGACATTGAGAACACTGAACACCCTCCATCGCGAACGTACTTTAAAGGTAGTGTTAACAATCGATCATAGAGCGCAGTAACAAATGTGCATTAGCACCAACGACACATTCTTCCATAAAATGTACTCATACATGTTTTAGAACATGTCTGCATACACCAAAATGTCGTATGTTCATATACCCACAGATAGAATTGGTCGCCGTTAGAACCAGTGTCGGTCGAATTAGCAGACAGTACTGTTAGACACTTACTCGCATTGTATATGCATAGAAACCAAGTGTTTACCTATGTATGTTCATACACATGCACGAAATAAAACCCTAAACCTCTAACCCTAAGCCCTTAACTCTAAACCCATACCTTAACCCTAAACCCTTTGCATAGAAATATATAGCATAAGCCATGACAGTTCGTAACATACCGCATAGCAATTTTCGCAGACCACACCACCGAGCCCTCCCTTGCGCCATACCTCGCTCTCTGTTGCCAAGCAATGTGCACAGCGATACATTCTTACATGCGAAGCGTTTATCGCACGTATCTCTTTCCTTGTCCCAGACTTTTGCCGCATATGAATCGCATCAGGGTCATCCTTATACTCATTACTTGCACCACTGCATTGTTTACGATACACATGAGAGTCACCCCCAGACCCGTCCACAGAAGCTTTCACACTCCTGTTGGGACTGAGCGATAAAATGTTATCCTGCACATTTGAGGTAATAACATGTGTAGCTTCGTCATCAGCATCCGCCTCAACAAACTTTGCTTTCATCTCCTTGGGCTGTGTGTGGGGGGGGGTATGCGTGTGATGTGTACTACTAGTGACTACACTGAACCTACTACGATTAAAATCGTTTGTAAGAAGACTACTTTGGCGACCCACGCGTGACAGTTGACGTCGATTGCCCTGTATATGACACAAGAGTATGGATATGTTTTTTAGGATGCCAGCGAATGCTCTTGTGTTACCATGTATTGTCTCCCACATTTATGAATGCTTTGGTGTGTTACATGGTGTACATACACAACAACACCTTGCGTTATTTACGGTGAAGTTGATCACGTAATACACGAGCAGCGATCTCATACAAACGGAAAAACACGCGTAACACACGTGGACTCAACATCAACAACATCAAGCACACCTTATGTTTATGTTCTTTATGATGATGTTTCCCTGGTAGAGTCACGCTATGACTGTGGTGGCTATTGTGATCAGAAGATGTCCGTCGAATCCTCACAATACTGCTGCCGTCGCCGTCATTCATTTCTCCCACCGCATCTACGTTACTCCCGTTTACTGAGTCAGCTTCAGGTACGTCGGTATCGGCTTTGTTGGATTTCTCTGTAGCATGCGATACACTCTCCACTCTATCCACATCTGTAGCCATTCTCAGATTCAAATCCACGCCCTTATATTCAGATGCTTGATTATGTACAGAGCGTGCTTGTTTCCTACCTTCTGCCTCACTATCAGTGGTGTCGTCGCTATCAGAGCTGTCACTCATCCCTCCCCTCACACTCCCATTCTCTCTTGAATTCACGCAAACGTGTTCTTTAGCACTTCGTCTCCGTATGGCTGTTCGCGTGCTTCGTGGATTGTCGTGTGCTATGCGCTTTGGTTCACACTCCTTTACGT
The DNA here is from genome assembly GCA_033442365.1 of Creolimax fragrantissima. NCBI lineage: Eukaryota > Ichthyosporea > Ichthyophonida > Creolimax > Creolimax fragrantissima. The sequence goes on from JAWQFL010000002.1 coordinate 3,507,970, forward strand.
CGCTGACGGCGGGCCGCTTTCTCGTCATCATCTCATCCGGCTGTCACAATACGAGGTGGTGTTTGTTAAGTTATCGAACATACGTATGTGTGCATTTGAGTGAGTGACGATGTATTCTTGTACAGGTGGTATGAGTGCTATCTGTCACGTGGGTACCGTAATAATAGTGGTTAAGAGTACATGCTCTAGTTAGGTGCGTGCATACGTAAATTTGCTTACGTGTAACCGTAGGGATAACACTACGAGCATGAATCAGAAATTAAGTTAGAGTGAGAATGAGAGGTATTTGTGATTGGTTTGTAGATTTGTAAGCGTTTCGTACAACGTGGTCATGCATGTACGCGGGAATAGATGTGATACAGATAGCCATCTATATGATTACAGTTTCCACATACATATGCAAACATGCAAATATTTATAGATACATAGACTTAAATGTGAAGTATACACGTATATGCAATTCAAAACGAAGTATACAAGCGAGCATACCAGATGATCCGCGTATCGTTGCATGCTCAGGAGGTGGCGATATATACCATTTTCATCTTTTTTCCATCGATAGTAATACGAGACAACCTCTGGAATCGTTTTGCTTGGAATCTACATGAAACATAACCGGCAGGAGCGTATGTGCATTAGTGTGCTTGTGTGAGGAGAGGGATTAAGTGTGAGCATGAATACGGCGTTAAGATGAAGAAACGAGAACGAGACCCAAATACAGGTCCATCTAAACAAATTAAATTTAAATCAAATTCGCTACATAAACCATACGACACGAAAGTACAAATAATAACAAATCTATGCTTGTTCATAAACAAACTTATTAAAATCAGATACCGCTTTCTGAATTAAGAAGAAATTTTTTCCCAACTTGGCAAATGTATTATGGAAGACATCTTTTTCCTGTGTAATAGAAAATTAGGGTGTGAGTTGTACATAGATGTATAAATGTAGAAAATAAGCGCGCGAGATGTTAAATGTAGGCATATGCAGATATGTATGTACGACACACAAAAGTGTGTAGACAAACAACGTGTCAATCTTGATATACATCTACCAAGCGGTAAATACATGAGCACATATTTAACTCGACCTGTATTCGTACTCTTTATTTGCGTAATCGGACTAACAATTGCAATCACAGCTAACAGTCACACTCACACTCACTGCACATACATCTTCGCTCCAAACAGAGACTTTCGTGTATTTCTGTCTTATTCGTTCGCTAAACAAGCACACTATCGCGTGCTGTATAGAGATAATAACAATACTATTTGTTAGTTTTTGAAAGGATTGTCAGAACGCATATGTATATATACACCTGGGTATAGTGTAACGCATTGTGTTAGTTTGCTATGAACGTGGCGGAAATGCTGAACGAATATATATACCTGGGTATAGTGCAGCGCATGAAAGTTTATCAAGTTCTATCTATACGTGTGTGTTACGTTCGCACATGTTATGATTGTGCATGAGGAGCAGTGAACGTGGCGAAGGAGGTCTGGACAAGTCCTCGTAAAGTCACTCGCCTTTACTTCATAGTCAATTTTTCGGTATAGTTAACAATATACAATAAGCATACAAGCACGCACAATGATATGGTAACAAACTTTAAACTAGACAAGTCACGGCCACGTGCGTAGATAATTTTGTGTATGTAGATAAAACGATACCAGCCTACAACCAAATTCACCTACTATTTCATAAACATGAAACAATCACCCTAAAAAAAGCCCAACACTAACAGTAGCGTGCATAGACATACAGTTATATGCGGCGAGGTCCTCAACACGTCCATGGCATCTTCTAGTCTCCAAACCATTCCAAGGGGCAGGTGGTCAGGAAGGCTCTTCAGAAGTTCAAAAAACGTATCAACTAGATATACATATGAAGCAATTGAGTATTGTCAGGCTAACTCGGACGTGCATGTGTCGACATATACACAATGTACGTATGTACGTATGTATGTATGTAGTGTGTTTCCATGCCGTGAACAAATATAAGCCTGTGGTATAATTAGCGGTCGGGATATGTACAAACATACGAGTCTCGTCATCCACTGATCCTGGATCCCATCGCATCTCGTTGTGGTCCCCAATGCCGACAGCATCAGGAACGGGGTAGTCCCTTTCTAAATATGCCATATCAGCCTAAATATTGTGTTTATGGAGGTCAGTATCAGAAACATGAACAACGAGGACGAATCGATAGATGCACTTATTCTATACACTTAATCAAGCATTGCTCAAGAGTACGACAAAGCAATGTAAACAAGCAGTGCCTTGGCGTATATGGAATACAAACCATTAACACGTAACTGCAACAAAAGGGCCATTCGCACACCAATCATGCTCGCATACTAATCATACTCGGTTGAAAGGCAATACATACATTAACAATCATCATTCGAACACACGTATAATTGCCTCACTGGAATCCTTCATATACGAGCACTAACATACCTGATATTCCTTGCCGACGCGTATCTCGCCCAACTTTTCGGATTCGCTATAATCTGGGCTTGCACTCCTACTGCCGCTCATACTACTTTCATTGAAATCGTCATTCGGTGTGTCCAAGTGTTTTCCAGTCTCCTGTGATCGTTGCGTATCAATTAAAGCAGCCCTCGCCTCGTCCTCAGATAAGGATGTGGCAGACTCGGATGAGATTCCAACCTCCTGCGTATGGGTCCAAGCATGTGAATATTACGGGTTTCCTTGACAGGAAAGTTTTATGTTTCTGCATGATATGGGTGCATTGCTAGATGAAAGTATACGATAGCGTCGCAAACACAATTGATAGTATGTGAACGAAAGAAATGCATATTAATCCCGAAATCGTTGTCAGCACATATATTTTCAACACAAGTAAATCCAGAACTGTGAATTTCTTGCCTGCAACACGTGTACCTACACGTGATTTTGAATTATTGTGTGAACACAAAACAACACACGCACACGCAATCAAACCTTATTATGTGCATTGGTTTGATCGTCAAGAACGGTCGCATTGTCTTTCGAGTCAGAGGCTACAGACGCAACATGTTTTGGTCGCATATCTTAAAACAAATGTTAAAAATAAATTAAACTATATACACAGTATCCAAAACTGCCACTTGAATAGCTGTAAGATTGATTTGAGCTTTTCATTGTTGTAAATCAGATCATCGTAACAAGCAATGGGAATATAATACTGGGTTGATTTAATATTACTTCACTTTGCAACCCTTACCTTGACTGCATCTAGTGAGAGGAACTGGCCGTGGGAGGGGGCGGTTGTTCAGCAGGTGGGATTGCATATGTCGCTCATTCACAGCTTCCGAAGTTCCTTGGGTTTGCGATAATTGTCCACTAGTGGTACCCACTTGCATGGGAGACTGTGTGATGGCACTAGGGACGCCGGATTGTGGTTGCTTCTCATCATTCTTGATGTTGTATCCTATAGTTGTACGGTTGTTCGTGATGTATGTAAAAAGTGTGGGTATATATGGTCGTGCATGCGAGCAAAGTGAGTAAAGTGTGCGGGTACGACTAATGCACATGCTGATTACGTAGCTGTGCGTGTAATGGGACAATACGAAAGGCGTCAGTCAATACTGCATACAAGTAATCAAGAAAAAGACCGACAAACGATGCTATATTAAAAGTAACACGTATATGACTATAATCAAAGTAGCAATGCAACACATTTAAGCGCGTACGTCGGACGTGAAATCTATCCATCCCAGGATACTTCTGTACGCTCTTATCCTTCGTAGCCGTGCTCGTCACACTCACGCAGGCACCTGCAACTACGTCCGCCACTTTTTTATCTGCGTTCCTGCTGTTCGGCCTGGACACGCCCGCATGCCACATGTTCGCACCCTCATCCTCACCCTCCCCACCACTATAACGCCTGTTCATTTTGTGGGCCCAGCTGTCATGCTGCTGATGTTCTAATTGTTGGTGCAGTGGGTGTTTGGCAGTAGGAGCGAAAGACGAGGTCTTATCAATCTCTTGCACTCTTGACGCATCGCCACCCTTGGTTGGGGTGTGTGCATGTCTTGTAAGATCGTGTACGTGTGCATCTGACTGTGGTTCCATACCCACACTCATTTTCTGGGTCAACGATTGTGATCCACCTCCTACATATTCCATGTCTAGGGCACACGATACAGATTTAGCACGGTCTTTCACATTTGTACTCAAACCTATACCATCGCCTATACTCCCCCTCCTTCTCACACCCTCCCTGCCACTCATACTTGCACCCTCACTGTCACCTACTCCGACACCCCTAGACCTTTGGTCATGCAGCCACCGATTTCGACGTGTATCAGTGGGCGATATCCCTCGTTCTCCCATCCCTGAATTGATGCTCACATTTGACATGAACGCATTACGGTTTCGCGGTTGTTGTAGATCGATGTGAGCCCTCTCGTCCATCTCAACCGTACCTTCTAAGTACGGACTATAGTTTCTCATCTGCGCTGCTTCTTTCCGACTAAACCCAGGTCCCGATATATTTACGTGCCCTCCAGTCACATACCGAGAATCCTGTTCACGCAATTGATTCATATCTGCAGATAGAGATGTCGTTGACGTCTTGCTGTGTGTGTAATCCGATGCGAGAGACTGGTCCCTCATTAGTGCTTCTCTCTTTGCTTGTGCCAGGGCCAGGTCATGGGTACTAGGTTTGCGTAAAACGTCATCATCATGGGTGGAGACAGGCGGATAAAACAATATTTTGTCGCTGTGACTCATCGTACTGGACTTCCTATCTAAGGATTCACCAACGCCACTCACACATCCACTCATACCTACGCTGGTGTTGTATTGCGTCCGATTTTGGTTTGCGTACTGTGATATGAAAGGGGGCACCACGCCCGGTCCCCTAATCTCATTGGCCACCCCGCCCTTCTGTGTACTATACGTGTACGCATTTCGTGATGGCTGTTGTACTTGTGTGTGTGTATTTTGATTTGCATTTTGCGTTGGGGTTACTGGGTTGCAGTGTGTCAGCGACTCTCTGTTGCTATTGTGCTCGTCCATCTCCATATCATCGTCAGAGCCAAACTCTAAGTGCATTGAATAAACTTTCATGTGAGAGTATGTGTGGTCGAATCGGATGTGTATATTCATTTTTTACGTAATATTGCTTCTGAAGGGACACTTGTTACTCCGAGTTATCGATGAATAGAAATCCCACAGCCTGCTTCAATACGCTGGTACATTCAACACTACATTCCTTAAAAACACATCACATATACGCATGCGTCTCTTACATAGAGTTTCCGAATTTGTACAACGATGACTTTGACTATAATGCGTGTGGACACATACGCAGAAGAACGAGAAAATAGAAGTCATGCATTTGCGTGATGAGTTTAAGTAGTACCTGCATTTGTGTTTCCTAGAGGTTGGGCACTAATGGCAGGCGGGTCTTTCGCGTGGGCTGATTCTAATGGGGTCTTCTCAGAGTTGACGAATTCAGACACAGCCGTAATCTCAGGCATACCCTCGTCAAACAAAAGATGTACATTCTCGTAGTGCCGTCTGAAAGTTTGATTGGATGTGTATTGGACGTGAGACGTGAGTGTGTGCAATAACAGTGCAACGTATGCTACATGTACACTTGAACTATGAGTTGCAAACAACCAAACATTATAATGCTTAATCATAATCAAGTTTTATATTTCACTACAATACAACCACTACTTCGCATATAAACCCAATGAATTTGTATAAAGCCATCGAATACAATTGGCAGATACAGAAAAGTATAGCCAATATGCTGCATAAGAATAACCCAACACATACGATGCATGCCGCTCTTGAATGGACAAATATGACAAAGAATAAACAACTAAACATAGATATGCTTGGCGCAAGTATGCATTGGTTATGTCGCATGTCTCATATGGCGTTTGCCTTGAGAGGGCTAGCATCACTGAAGTGTGTGTGTTCTCGTTGTGCTGTATTTAGTTGGCAAGCTCCAGTATGGCGTACAGGTAAACAGAAACATGTACATACTTTAGAGTTCTGACGTCGCGGTAGCGTTTCATACACAATCCCACCATGCATTTATAAGCTTTGATCACTGGTAAGATTGTTTGTGACGATTTGAAATGAAAACAAAGTGATATGAAAAGGATAAAATATATACATGTGATTAGATAGAAAGAAGGAGATATTTGGCTCACATGAGCACATGAGATTTACTAGTAGACGAAACATGCACATGAATTATTAAATCCATATAACGAAGTAAACGTACAGGGCGCAAACAGAAATTTCATACATACACAACACATCACACCTCGGTGAGTCATTGTGTGCGATGTGAGGTGATCCACGCGCTTAAAGGATTTGAAGCAGTGTGAGCATGAGTACGGCCTGTCGCTAGAGTGCGAGGTCATATGTTTGTTCAAAGAGCTCTGGTTGGCAAAGTCTTTAGAGCAAAACTTGCACACTAACCCATTCTGAACGAGAGGATGAGGCAGAGGACGTAAAAGAAGGGATATGAACAGGGACGCACATGCGAATAAATTTTATTAGACGGGGCCAGTTGATAGTGAAAGCTAAGTAATCGTTTTCACCAATGAAAGAGAATACAAATGAAACAAAAAAAAGGTCTCTCTTCCTAACTTCTCATGAAAATTAATGCCCTGTCGTTTGTAATTTTATACTTACAGGTAACATACATGAAAGAAAGCAGACAAATACCCACAAAGAGATAGGGGATTTTCGGTGTAAGGTGTAACAGTGATCAAATACAGTGTGCCTCATAGTTTAAGTAAACATATATGTTCATGTATATGAGCACGTACGCAAGTGCAAACAACCATTCCACCAAAAATAATCAAACAAACTCGCTGGTTTTTCACTCTATTGGTAAACAAGCGTGTCCGAGTATACTAATAGTAGGCGATAGTTCTACTCATTGTAGAGGTTCTACATGTATGCATACGTGCAATATAGGCTTGTATACTAGGCTTGCACACATGCATAAGGACACAAGCGCAACACACCGTTGGGCTGGGCGATACAGGGGCATCCACGGCACCTGGTGGAGTGCTGCGCTGTAATCGAACTTTGTTTGCCTGCTGAGGCACCAAATGTGACTGTTCAGATGTATGTACTGCTGGTGTGTGTGGACGTTTGCTATTGATTACCCTAGTAGTATTCGGTGATGAGGGAGTAGGAGGTACCTCCGACCGTCTTTCTGTTTGGTTATTCTTGCCGACGTCCTCACTGTCTTCCGTGTACGTGCGGTGTGGTGGCTGAGAAGACGGCGTGTTTGAGGACATGGGAGTAAGTGTTGTCGAGTGCGTTTGACGTGTAACTGTGGGATTAGTTTTTATGCTTGTTCGTAAACCAGTATTTGTTTCATCAGCTTCATCAGAAGATAGATTTTTCTGCTTACTATGTGATAGTTCCGCTGAATGTGAGCTTTTCTTTCTCACATCTTCTTCGGTATATCCCATTTGTTGCATACAAGGCTCTTTTCCGGTGGCATCTACATCCTCACCTTCACCTCCGTCTGGGCTGGAATCTGCATGGACTTCTACTCCTGCAACTAAATCGGACCTAAATTGTCTTGTCAAAGAGACTGGCACTTGCATATCAGGGTATAGTATCTGTGGTTTCGCCTGTAACTGTTTACTTGACTGGCTAATGGGCGGTAAGGATGATTCCACAAGATCACTTTTGCCGCAATGCAAGTTTTTGTGGACACGAGTGTTTTGCATGTTTTGTACCTCTACATTAATGCGCTGCAATTTTGTATCCTTGTCATGCATATCTATATTATCATTGTTCGCGACATGTTCCTTAATTGAGTGCGGACGTGAATGTCCGTCGTCTTCCATCATGAAGTCGACCTTTACCAGATCGGATTTTTCCTCTTCCAAACTTGACTCTACGTCCTCATTGCGTTCCAAACTTGACTGGACGTCCTCATTGCGTTCCAAACTTGACTCTACGCCCTCATTGCGGATATAAGCTGTAACGAGTTCAGTTTATTTAGAATCTAATCGGAAATACGTGTACGAACCGTACGTTTTACTATATGATGTATTTGTGCAGTTGTGTTGTGAGTTTGATCTGTGGTTTTTCAACGACATTAAAAAATAAATAGCAAATCACACACACCACATAAAGTGATTATAAACATCATATTTTGCACAACGTACAATTGGCCCACCACTATAAAACATCAATAAGTGTGGTTCATTTAACCAATCACGAACACTCGCGGGTGATTATTAATTGATGCAATTATTTGCTCACTGAAAACAATGTCAGTAAAGTGACAAGATAGTAATCTCTTAGTATTCATTTATGTTTCCCTTATACACTCCCACCCCTAAACATATACAATTCATAACTCGCACACTACATATCCGTCTCGTATATTCATACAATCATTTAACTTGGCATACTTTGTGGTTTATCAGACGTTTCTTCTACGGCATTCACATTGTCAATTGCAACAGGAGCACTCGGCCGTAAATTTCCTTTGTCCGGACTTGTACTTGCATCCTTATTTGCACCGAAACGAATCGCCGAACTAGAGGATTCTCGGTCACCGCTGCTCCTCGCATTCTCAATTCCATTTGACCTGTGTGATCCTCTGCTACTGGATCTGGGGAGTTGCTGTTGACTGGTACCATTAATAATCTCGCTGTTGGTGTTCGTAACATGAGTTTGTGTATGTACATGAGTTGGAGAGCTTTCACCATTTGCTTTGTTCTTCCCTAGAACATCTTCATTATCGCAATCATTACCGTTTGCCTCGTTTCCACTGGTAACGGCCTGGGTGTCGGTTTTTGCGGATTGTACGTCGTCCTCACTCGCACTCGCATTTATATTAACTCCATTTTCACCTTGTACCTCCACGGGTGGATTAGAATGTTCACGTGAGTGAGCGGGAGCCTTAGACGAAGTATACTGCTCAGACTCCTCCTTCGTGACACTAATACTACCCTTGGCAATTTGCAGGGGTGTTTGAGACTGCATTTGTGGCTGTGGCGTAGATTGTATGCTAGATAATGTCCCTTCCCCCATGCCATCTTTCATCTTCGTATTCATCTCCTCACTACGGCTACCTTCACGTGACGAAGAACTTGAGTTGGAGTTCGAGGGCGAACATATATGAGAGCTATTCTCTAGGATTTTGGTACGTATTTCCATATCCTCTATGGTTCCACTCATACTCCCACAACTCTGAAACTCACTACGAGACTGACGTCGTGAACTAGACTGTGAATGTTGACGAGAGCGTTGTCTTGAATCAATACTCGGACTGGGACGTGGGAGAGATGATTTCCTAGAGATTATTTGCCCGTCAGAGTTGTCCACTGATTTCTCAATATCCTCGCTCATCGCAACAGAAATAGCTTCTCTGCGTGGCTGGGTTCGTGAACTTGACTGCGATGGTGAATGAGAAGACTTTCTGGACAATGTGTGAACGTCAGAGGCAACTTTATCATCTATGGTATTCCCGCCCGTATATCCTCCAGCACTATTTTTACCACTGTAGTGAACAACGTCCACATCCACGTCCCCACTAATAGTCTGACTCTCCCTGTGTGAAGAGTGGACACTTTGCCTGGGCAGCGCTTCTTGGGCATCATGATCACTATTTGGTGATGAAGACAGCTCAGTAGAACCTTTTTCACTGCTCCCTTCGTTACCTGCCTCGCCAGTTACACTCAACAGTAAGTCCATATTCGCGAGTTCTGAGCGTACTCACGTAGGCCGAACTTAGGGAACACTCCCTTTGCCAGGAAGTACTGCTTTATCGTACTAATCCACCAGTTCCCGAAAACAAACAAATGTATACAAACGGGTATCTATATACGTGCATGCATGCATGCATGTATATACATACGTATGTGTATATTTTGTGTTTACTTACATATCGTGTGTATATATGCGTTTACGTGTTTACCTCAGTTCGCGTATATACATGAATATTAGATATCTCGTAGAGATTGTTTGAGACAGATTATGTGTATGTAAGAGTGTGAGCCTTGTGTATATGTGTGCATGCGTACGTATGTACGTGCGTGCGTGCGTCTGTACGTGCGAGTGCTCGCCTTTTTATTTGAATTTGTATGTTTGTATGTATATATATATGTATATAAGAAGTAATGTAAGGAGACGCCACACAAATAGATGCATTTGAATGTTTGTGTCATAATGTACTACTCTACCCCAAGTGGAGTCTTTGGTACTTACTGCCCGCCTACTCTTCCGATGGTCCTGTCACCGCCCGGACTGACCGGCCTGTGCCCCCGACCTGTTCTTTCCCCCTACCCTACATCGCACCCTGTCCTCTAACCCTTCTATACATCGCACCCTGTCCCGTTTCTCCACAAGCTCATAATTCTACAAATTGCATGGTCTATTTTAAGTATGTCAATACTATTAGTGGAGGAGATGCCCATGTCAACACATAATACTGACATGACTGATAAAAAATCGTTCCGGAAATCTACCTTTCAGGGGCAATACCTACTCAATAGACACTTGTTTCCTAAGCAAGGTGTGCTGGTAGGGTATGCTACAGGGTGTACTGGCATGACGTGCTCAGAAGGCGAGCAGACATGCTACACATCTCGTACTATACCTGCGCGACTCTCGCAGAAATTTTGTACATAGTATAAACCGTTCACAAATGAGTGAATGCCCAACCCACTCAGAATGATTTTCTAGTCTCACCATAACACTATCAAGTGAATTTGTTTATCAACGCACATCTCGTCTTATCCTGGCGTTAGCAAATACGTTGTACGTTTTGAATATTGACAACAGATGCACGTTCAGTGAGCAATATAAGACCGCTATAGCCAGCTGGCATCTCGTTTTAGAAGAATCACGCAACTCAAGAGTCGAATCATCAGGAGCATGGGAAGTAGAACCACGAAATAAAGTCAAGTTCGCTTTCTAATCAATCAATCAGTATTCGGACCACGTGCGTTTCCGGTTCTGTAGACGTTGTTGGGACCTATGTGGATCACTCGTGTATCGCACCTTGATAGACTTCCGTGCTATAAAGTGTTGCATGTTCTTGCTACAATTTATGTCAAGACAAGATTGTGAAGAGAGCAAGCGGACGCAATATGTTTACTTTGTATATATGTAATTTGGGCTGTGACTAGTACTTCGAATCATATCCTGTAGAGTTTTTCTAAACCCTTCCCCCTTCTGACGTACATTCATGAGCTGCTGTGTTGTAAGACAAGATTTATGTAGAACATGATGCTGTATATAACCTGTCAATTATTGACTTATTGACTACAAACAGTCAAGTACTCAGAAACTCAAAATCTATTTATTAATATAGTATTCTAATGTAACCTATAATAACGACCTACCGGTAGAAGTCTATGAGACGACTTCGGCTCTAAATTACTCATAAACTTTTCTATTCATGAATACAGCATCCTCTCCCAAGTAACCTATTCTAACGACTTGTCGGCAGGAGCCTGTGAGTTGTCTTTGGCTCTAAAGTACTTGAAAAACTCTTCTATTCATTGATACTGCATCCCAATGCAATCAATCCGTCGTCATACTGCTATTGTCCGCTTTGTGGAAATTGACAATGTTTTGCCCAAATTAGGAATGCCAAAATTCGAAAATTCGACCTAAATTCGAAAATTTTACGTGTGTATATGTGTGTTTTTTATTATGCGGTCGTACCTCTCCCGCCCACTGCCCATAATAAAAGTTTTCGAATTTAGGTCACACTCACACTCACCAAACTCACTCACAAAAAACCAAAAAAAAAACCAAAAAAAACATATCAGACACACCAACACACACGCACACACACACACACACACACACACACACACACACACA
>JAWQFL010000002.1:3519855-3553918 GCA_033442365.1 Creolimax fragrantissima
ACACACACACGCTCACGTACACGTACACACGCACACTCACACGGACACAATAAATACACGCGCGTGCATACTTGCTTTCCTGCTTTCTCGCTTGCTGGCTGGCTGGCTCGCTTCCACAAATAAATACACCTTCCCTATATTTTGCACACCTTACTCATAGGCGTACGTACATATACGTCCGTCACGTACCCATACGTATCGGACCATCCAAATGTCAGACAGCGACAGTGATCGCTCGTCTGCGGATGAGAAACCGAAGGTTGCCGCTGGGAGTGACGACGACAACGACGGTGATGACATAATTACTACGAGGCCACTGTACGTGCTCTCAAAATCTGTGAACTTACCATATCCCATGTATAAACTGCAACATGTTTTTACAAAAAACGCACATGTGCACTCATAATATGTCTAAATGCATGCAATATGCTCTATACTATACACACTATTCAGATGAAACCCTCCTCTTTAACATCTAGGGATACCCACACTCTTCTCTGTCAGGCATATATACATGTATACAATTCTACTTGTACAAGAACAACCATGGACAGTAGTGGTTTTGTGCATACATGAATGAATGTCGCTGCGTGTGTGCGTCCCCCACACTTCGTATCCACCGCATAGTATATTCTTGACACGAAATAATTGTATCACAACTATTACACGTGCACATAGCCTCCTAATTTTCACTTGCTTGTATATACACGTGTGGCTCTTCAAATGCAGACCTAAGAGCAATATCACATCTGCATTCACCTGCGTACGTACAAACGCGTACTACTCACCTGCACCCACCCAAATACATACATATATATGTATATATATAACACAATGCACTCATATTTATCGGCACTAACATAGACATATTTATACACTTCTCTGTGTGTATATATGTGACAAACTTGAACACCGCAAACACAAACACAGTCGCCGCAAGTTGCAAAGGCGAGTCATAGCTAGTGACGATGATGAGAGTGGTGATGAAATTGAGGAAGAAAAACCAAAGCGTAAGGAAAAGCCTTCCACGTTGTTCGATGACAGTGATGGCAGTGGTATTGACAGTGGCTCTGACAATAGGTTTGTATATTGACAAACATAGAAGTTGTAGGGAATACTCATGTCCACGCACACGAGAACATGTATTGCACATACAAGACGCACATTCGGGTAAATACAGACGACACCTATAATTGACCCATAAGAAGCCCCATATATATGGTTCACACATAGACCTACTCATAGACTCACATATTGACGTATCTTTTCTTGCACGAAATTTTGACATACATATATCGTAACAGTGAAAGTCGTCCGTCTAAGAAACGACACGGTAGAGGTGAGAGTGACGAGAGCAACGAGAGTGACCGCGGGAGTGGTAGCGAGGATGATGAAAGCCCAGGTGAAAAGAAGACCTCAAAACGTCGCAGATATGGTAATATATACTGAGCTTGTATACTTTTGTACTTACATGACACGTGAACTTACAAACAACAATACACGGGGCGTAAGAGTCTTATAAAACCTCATAATGTTTCGATGAATTGTCTCAATGTATTTCACACACTGCTGTGCGTATATACCACTCTCATGTACACTATCTTACAAACACGCGGCCAACCTCCGCCCATATCAAAGCCGTACGCATAATTAGAATTACAACCTTGCACAAGTACTCAATATGCAAGATGATAAAAAATACATATACACACGCAAACTGTTCCCATACACTCGTGCACAAGAGATACACATACTCATCTTACGTACATGCATATACACCTACAGACGAGGATCTCGAAGATGAAGACTACGAGCTTCTTGAAGAAAACTTGGGTATAAACAGAGACGAGAAAAGTCATAGCGGGCGTCTTAAGAGAGGTTTAGCGCCAATTAGCGATGAGGAGGGTGAAATCATGTCTGATGATGATCGAAGTGCGAAACCGTCACGCCGTACTAACGACTACTTCGATGAAGAAAGTGATGAGGACGGTATTATTATTTATGTGTTTTTTGTCTAATATATGTGACTTATGAGGAAACCTTTGCCGCTGAATAGCAATTAGTGAGATATCGTGTGAAATAAGTGCAAGCCAGAACTCCATATAAACTGTAGAAATGTCATAAACGGGGCTCAGATAAGGGTAGTGGTGAGGCTGAATTGTATGCGATGACTACAGATTGCGTACTGTGTGTGCCTTATGTATATGCCAATACGTATTATAGTGATAGTAAGAAAGCGGACAAGAGGCGGTTTGTACGTAAATATGATAAGTACGTGTATTATTGTATAAATTGTAGGCTTGTGTATGAGCTACATGTTGCTATCGACTTATGCTAAGAAGGTCTATATACGTACTTGTATTATGAAGAGAAGTACACTACTGTGCACAGTTGCACGCACGCCTGCCCCATACAAGTATTCGTACAATTTACTATTTGTAATCTTCATTCTTCTTAATCAGTATTGTTTTTTTGCAATTGCACTTTTATACATGCAGAGGATGGGGATGACGATATTGACGACTTCATTGTGGATGGAGGAAGAGGGCGGGGCGGAGGCTCACGTCATCTAGGCAGTGGAGGGGTTGGGGGTGGCCGTGGGGGTGGTGAAGGTATGACCGCACACCTATGTGTTGAGTGTATTTCACCTCTGCACGTGTGCACATACATGTAAGTGCAACAAGTTGCGTATTGTGCATATGGGTGCAGATATATGTGTATTGCGTGTAAAGTTTTTGAATCATTGAATTGTGGAACAGTCTAAAAGGCGTACATCGATGATAACGCAACAATCTACATATTTTGTGTATGTAGGTAGAATATGGACAGTAATCCTATACACGTATACAATATCATCTATAGATAGTCCAGTAGGTAGTCCTTAGTAGCGCGAGATGTCTTGTAGGCTATGGAAATTATGATTGTAGATATTTCAAGATGTTTGAGGGATACCTGTCTAGTGTGATGAGTCCCAATCGTCGTATGCTCATACTTATGTGTATATATCGTACCTGCAGGTTATGACAACTATGGTTCTCAAGAGCTTATGGAGATGTTTGGAGATGATTTTGATTATGATGATTTGGGCGTAGAGGATGAATATGAAGAGAATGATGGGGATGACCTGTTAGGTAGTGATGATGAAGGGTATGTGTACGCAGGATATTGATATGTCCATATGGCGTTCGTCGGTATACACGCGTTGACGAGTTCACATACATTTATTCAACTGCGTTTAACCGTATATCTCCTTTCCTTCGCACAACTTACAACTCATCTAATTGATCCGTTTAAATTATGATATTCTCTCAAGAACATACCAGTACTCTCACACAATCACATACACATACATACATACATACATACATACACAGACCTTCCGTCAAGAGAGTTGGAGGTACCAAGCTAAGTGATCTGTATGAACCTGGACTTCTGCAGCAAAGATTTCTAACCGAAACCGATGAGCAGGTTAAACTTAGAGACGTCCCTGAGAGAATCCAGGTGTGTTTAGCCTATTACATATATAAATAAACCGTATATATGAATTTTCCATGCATATGTATGGTATATGTGTGCTCGTTATGTATGCTCCTTGTGGCGTCTACGTCGATAAAAAACTGAGGATTGATTAAATGCACATATGTTCAATTGTTCAGAAGTGTGTGCTGTTACAAGCACACACATTTCATTCTCTTCGTCTACTTCTTCTAGTATATCTACTTCATCCATGCTACGCATTACTAGTATACACGCTTAGTCACACCATCGGATACATACATACATATATGCTTACACACGTGCAGACGTCACACATTGGACGAGAATTGGCCGATGAAGAGGAGCTCGTGGACGAAGCCGATTGGATATACGCAAATTGCTTTGTGGGTACATACATTGATCCTGGACTGAAACCGGATCTTAAAGCCAATGCTACCGATGATATCCTTGCTGTACTTCGGTATCTACTTATTTATTTGCATATGCATCTACGAGCGTGTATATGGATTCAGTTTGCGTACACCCGCATGCATGTACAAGCATGTACATGTCGTACAGATACGTGTATTTATAAGTTAAACCTGTCCATCAAAGAACTCGAGCGACGTGCGCCTAATGCATTTACAACTTGTACCAAACATGAACAGGTATCTACGAGTGGAACATTTTGATATCCCGTTCATCAAGCAATACCGTAAGGAGTACTTTAGAGATCATCTTGACGACGGTGATTTGTGGGAGATATGGGATTGGGATGCACGCTGGAGCGTGTTTCGTGACTTGAGAAACAACTTTATCGAGCGATATAACCAGATCAGCGCTATCCAGGCCGAGATTATGGCGGTATGTATAGTTAATGCATACGTACATATATGTGTGTGAATAATTGTTATATGTATTCGTGGCTTGCGAAACTCTTCACACAGCTGCAATTTGCATGCGTACACCCCACTCTGTCGCAAAGCAAGAGTAATGGGTTGTGCACACGAGAATGGCATATGACTACATAAGCGCTCACATTCACAATCCCTGGTTATTTGTACGTCGAAGATGTGTCATGGAATTATGGGATAAACGTTTGCATAGTATACGTACTTGTCTGTGTCTACTTCGATAGTACCCAGATACGCAAGGCGTATCCAATCGCGAAATACGTTGTTTATGTACGTGAGTGGTAGAAATACTGAAGATGTAATTAGCGGACCAGGAGGACTAAGCGCACGATCATAAAACCTATGCAATCATTCACACTCACAGAGTACATGTTTATATTGCTTTATACCTGCATAGGAGGGAGGCAATGTGAACATGGAATTGACAGATGATTATCTGGAGGAGCTAAAGCGGCTTAGCACTCCAGAAGCATTGAACGACGCAAGTGCGTACATTCAGTTCCAGTGCAGAATAGAATTAGATGCTCTCGCAGCGAAGAGTACCAAGTATGTTGGCTATTGTGTGAAAATATCCGTTTATATATGCCGCCACACCCTCACCCACGCTCATTAGCACATAAAAATTACACTCTCTATGACACGGATACACACCTTATGACATACCTCTTTGGTTGTGTAACTCCGCTTATCCTCTCTGACACATAGGCGTATGGTGAGAAAAGGACGGGACCTCCATACTGTAGCGAAAGGTATGATTATTTTCAATTGTTTTGCGATTTGAACATCCCTGTGCACTTGTGTTTGTATAGATTCCTTGAAGGTTGTTTGTACTCCTATGTTGTCGTGACATTGTTTAGGCTCCATGCTTTGTATTCAATGTACATATTTACATGAATGCACCCGTGAATCGAATGAAGTTGTGTTACATTCATATATTTATGACACAGAATCTCACACAGAACACCTTATTCTATTCTATGGATTTATTGAGAGGATCCTGTAGTATCTGGCGTTGAGCTCGCCCATTTTTCTAATATTTGAATATATGTATTGCATGTCTATATGTACTATTGCCCTATCTGTGCGTGTGTGTGTTTTCCTCGTTGTGCTTGTGCTTGTGCTTGTGATTGTGATTGTGCTTGTGCTTGTGCTTGTGCTTGTGCTTGTGCTTGTGCTTGTGCTTGTGCTTGTGCTTGTGCTTGTGCTTGTGCTTGTGTTTTAAACATTGCAGAGAACGGTCTTCAACCGATTGTCGATATGTGCTGTATGACTGCCAAGCAATATGGAGAAAATCTTTTAGGTATGTGTATATGTTTACAGACAAACACATATAAATTACACAAGCGATAAAATATGTGAGTTCTCGAACTAGTAACACGGTGCACATTCATATACTATCACGAAGGCCAAACGTGCATACACGCGAAAGTTGTAACTTAATGTATCCTACGACCGCATAAAGATTTGTCTTATCTAGTGAGCAAAACCTGTAACGAAAGTATGCTCTGTGAGGGACCATATCTCAAAAGTAGTCACACTCGCTAGTATACAATACATAATCTCTTCTATGGCTCGAGGCGACACGAAATTGTGCTTGACTATATGCCATGGACGTTTTAGCAAATACGATGGACGCAAATTGATTTATATAATACAATGCGTGCACCTCACTTCGCTCGAAGCTACTCACACTATCACGTATATGCTCAACACACATAATGCTTGCAGCCAACAGTCATATACACAAAGTTCCTCAAGCTGAACGAGATCCCGATGAAGTCGCCAGTGAATACCAGTCCCAGACCTTTTCATCATACAAATTGGTGCTACGGGGTGTGACTAACATTGTGGTGAAAGAATTATCCATTGACCTGGGCGTGAGAAAATATCTACGTGAAGTTTTCTACAGGAAAGTGGCTATGTCTGTTGTGCCAACGAGCAAGGGCATGAATGAGATTGATAACTGGGTACGTGGGTGGGGGGGTTTGTGCGTTTGTGTGATTTAATCATGAGACTATGGATCATTCGTGAGCTAATGCACATATGCAGTGTTGCATCCACGCACATTGAGTTATTTAATGCTAATAAACTGGGTACTGTTTTATCCATCTAGCACCCTTTGGCACGATTTAAATTTCTCCGAGACAAACCACTAGACAGTTTCCGTAATTCGAAGGGTCAAATGGACATTAGTGTGGCGGAGATTCTTAAAGGTATACATATATTGCATACACGTATGTATAGCGTAGTTACCTGCGGTCGTCGTACTTAAAGTCATTAAGCCCGCATGCGATACACGCCACATGAAAACAACAAGTGTATGAAAACATACATGTATTTATATACACCCTCCCACATACGGCTATAGGAGAAACTGAGGGTTTACTTACTATCAAGTTCGATGTTGAAGATTCTAGAGTGGCCTTGGAGGACAGAATGTTTTTTCAAAAAATGAAAGACCTGTACATTTCCTCTGATTTCTCTCCTATTTCACAGGTATGTTTGCCTATTTGTTTGGCACAAGTGCATGTCTTTCTGTAATCTACAAAGAAAGTTTCAGTTGGGCGTGATATTTTGAAAACGTGAGAGAATTTACCGTATTCTCGCTTGGACTAGCTCTGATTGCGTTGATGCTCGTCTTGGTGATTATGTGTGATATATTGTAGTGATACTTTGACTGGTGTATTGTTTGTATTTGCTAGTTGATGAATGATTTCATTTTCTAACACAATTGAATGCCGTTTATTAGGCGTGGAACGATGTTCGTTTACACGCACTCACCACCGCTCTCAAGCTGATGTTCGGCCACTTCGAGAAGGTATGTAGTTTTATGTGATCTTTTATGTAAATCAGGTGCTATCCGTCGAAAGCATTTCAGTGGTGGTATCCGTACCGAAGATCGTGCGATCAAATACACGGTAGCACACAACACTCCAGTGTGTAAATGCAGTCAGCCTCGTACTAATTCGTTCGTTTGTACAGGAGTTGCGACACAATATTATTCGAGCGATTAGGAAGTCAGTCTCACAAAAGTGTCAGTATTCCATTTTCCAACGGGTCAAAGCCAAACCCTTTGCATCAGATATGATTGACGAAGATATGGAGAAGGACATTGACGGCGAGAACGACGATGATGAGAGGGTATTTATATATATGTGTGTGTATTTGTACTATGTCTGTGTGTAAATGCATTGTTGTGTGTTGTGTGTTTACCAAACAATCTATGTGTATGTATAGCTACTTGTGTGAGGCGGGTATAATATTTTGGAGAAATAGTCCCGATTTACAATTGTGTTCAACATCTGATCCGCAATCAATATAATATGTAGTATTCACAGCACCTCTTACTTATATCCGTCTTCACTCAATCAATCATATCCACAAATGACCAATGTTACGAGTCATTACAATACGTACCTCAACATTTGCATGAACGATCACATACACACTGTATGCAGGAATTTCGTCTTAATTACTGCATACTTGGAGTGTCGATTGGTGACAAAGACACCCCCACTGTTTTCGCCCTCATTGACGGCTATGGGTATGTACTTCTACATATTTATTTTGTAGTTTCGTTTATTGGAGATGTATGCAATTTTATCTTATTGTTTACGGTGAGTACATTTACGTGTTGAAGGAGCTTATTCGTGTTCGCAAATGAGTTCAAGTTTTCCGGAGTTTTTTGTTGTTTGTGTATCTCTTTTCATACCTATGTAGAACACAATATGCATATGTTGTTAATACAAATCCAAATTTTACTCTGAAACGACTTCGTGACAATAATTCCCACCTCATTTATGTTTTCTCATGATACTGTAGTTCCATACGATGCATTTTGGTTGACAGGCTAATCACGAACCTGTGTAGTCATATATTGTTGCTAGAACTATAAACTTTTATGTGTCATTCTGTATTTCTTAATCACTCGTTGTATGTAATTTGTGCGTTTAGGGGACATGTAGATTATATTGCCCTTAGCAACTTCAATCAACGGGCGCGGGTCGGAGTGCATAATGACCCGCGCACGCGAGATGAGCAAACACTGAAGGTATATATACATATGATTTTGGGTTTTGCATACATGTGATATGTGAGTGGATGTATTGCAATGCGTCTCCTGTGTTGAAAACGAGTTATTAGTCATAGTATTCTTACTTGGTGAGTAGTTTCTACGCACGTAAATGTATTTTTTCATTGACATGCTATTATTGCGTTTCATCGAGTTGTCCTTCACTAACACTATATTTTTACGTACGTGTTGTACATTGCAGACTTTTATTCGTAATCGTAGACCGGTTGGAATTGCCATTGGATCAGCTGGTATTAAAGCGCAGAACACTCTACGAGACGTACAGCGGTATGTCCACTCAGAATATGAATAATGCGTGAGTACATTCAACTGAAATTCGAGCATACAAATAAACACATGTAGGTAAAAAATACTACAAACAGGCCCTCACCCACTCTCACCAAATAAAAGAGTTGTGCACTTACTTACATGTATGCATGCATAATCACTACTACCTAAACCCCACTGTCTCACTCGCACGTGCACATTATAGAATTGTTGATGATCTGCACATGGAGGGGCCATCCAAGCGTAAGATTGGTGTTGAGATCGTTAATTCTGAACCTGCACGCATCTACGCCTACAGTCAACGCTCCAAAAGCGAGTTCGAGGATTACCCAGAGCATCTACGGTGTGTCAGTGGATATATATATGTAAATTATGCATATGAGAATTAATGTGTATACTTCTGGGCGTGGCATGTAAAACGACAATCTACTCCACAAATGAGTTCTAACTAGTGGCTGGAATGTTAGTTTGGGTATAGTTTGGACATAGTGTTGTATATTAGCACGTGTTATCTTATACTTGTTTTCGCTAAATAACCCTTTTTTCCTCTACATTTACATCTTCGTTTGTATATATATACGCATGTATAGGTTTGCCATTTCGGTAGGACGTACCCTGCAAGACCCTCTCCTGGAGTATGCTGGTTTGGCTGCGGACAAGAAAGAACTGTGCTCTCTTCATTTAGTAAGTCATATATATACGGTTTTTGCGCCATGTTCCATTTCATATTGTACGTTTTTGACTGACGATCTCAGTTTGCGCTATACTCGCATGTGAAAGTTTTATAACTGGAAAAATGATTTCCTTTCTTGAGTAACATGTTCAAAGAATAACTTGTTGATATAGCCTCTGGTAATGTAATTCAGGCGGGTACGTCACAATAGCACTCATATTTACACTCCATCAAACTTATTCGCTTTCGTGTTGCTACTTTGTCTGTGATTACATACAGACGCGCCAACAGGACTTTCTTCCAAAAGATGATTTTTATGTAGCGGTTTGCCGGGTTTTGATTGATATCGTAAACGAGGTACTGTAAAATATATTTGGGTGCGCGCTTACAATCGCGCACCTATCTGAATTGCTTCACATTTCACTCTTCACACACTTGAAATCACTCATTATCTCGTACAAGAAATCATCGGAAAACTCACGTAGAGACTCATACACATGCCCAAGTGTACTCACTTGTAAAACACACGTAACATTACAGACCGGGGTTAAGATCAACGATTTCTACAATCACATCAATCAAAAGGCTACACTGCAATTTGTCAGCGGATTTGGACCCAGAAAAGCAATGGTATGTAAATAAGTATTTTAAGTTATTGTCATGATGTATAATTCAGGTGGATATACATGGTGGTCGTAAGATTTATAGATCACAGAAGGTTACATTCGGCATTTTCATGTACCTAATATCGTACTATTATGCAGGGCTTGATAGAGAACCTTGAGAAGCATGGTGGGTATCTGCTTAACCGGCAGGAGCTGATTACTCGAGGATATATGGGGTATGTGTAAAAGCTCACGTGCGAAATGAATGTGTTCGTACGTAATAGTTATGCACGTCGCTAATAGCTGTGCGTGTGTTCACCATGCATATCCCTAGTATATTATTAGAAGACGTATAAAAAAGCACTTACTCGGTTCTCTCAGTCGTCTCTCACAACAGAACCAATAATTTTTGCGCTTACCCAACACTCATCACGCAATACACAGAGCCTGTATGTATCAGAACTGTTCTGGCTTTATACGAGTGATTGAGCCCATGTACGATGATGTTTATGACCGAGAGATGGTAGTGGACCCTCGAGATGAAACACGCATTCATCCTGAATCTTATAAAGAGGTGGAGAAGATTGCGGATAATGCATTGGAGGATGACGAAGACATGTATGTATACTCAGTAATTATTTCAAAAACAGATCTATAATGTTAATATAAGTTTTCGGAAAATAATTGTTCTTCCAAAACATACCCAGTGACGAAGATAGCCGCCCGGATGCTCTGGGGATGGTCACTATGATTTTCGATAAACCCAAAAAACTCGATGACCTCGATCTAAGTATGTATACACACACGGGTATATGTGTGTTGAGGGGGGGGTGCGATATGGATCGTTTACATCTTCTCCATCGTGGCTCTGAATTGGCTTACTTATGAATACATGCATATGTTCAATGTCCATTTTGCGGCATGTTATTGGACACGCATGGCTTACTTTATATATATAAATATGGATGCTTAGGATATGCTTATGCTTCTTTGTCAAGAGTATATACCACGTATTCAGAGCTCTATATGTGCCGACTGACCTTTATGTGTAACTTAAAATCGATAAGACACATCATATATGTATATATCTATAAGCTTATGACTCTTTTTCGTCATCGTAAGATGCATATGCAAAGCAATTGCTGGTACAGTTCAATAAACGTAAGCACTTGACGTTGGAAGACATAGCCCATGAAGTCAAACATCCGTTCCGAGACCATCGGAGGAATTATTCCTTAACGGAGGTAAGTGTCTAGTATGTATGGATAATTGTTTATGCACGTGCGTCTAATATCTGTATCAAAAGTTGTGTTCGATTGTAGGAGTGCCACCTTGTGAAGCTAATGTGAAAGGAGTGATGAATAGATATTACTGTCAAATCATAAAGTCCGACGTCATTTCACGGACAAGGAAATTAAATAATATATCAGTAGTAGATATATGTTAGTTTAGCAGTTATCTTTGTTATCCTTTGTCCGCTGTATTTACGATAATATGTTGCACTGGCCATGTCTTTTATGATGCAAGGGGGCTGAGATATAAACTCTACCAATACATTCTAGTACCTGGCCAACACGCTTAAGTGTGAATCCATAACGAATAACTATGAATTACTATTCCTTCAACGGATAGGCTGCGGAGCACATTGTAAAATTTCCTTATTGCCTCACACATACCAGATATTCTGCACGTGCACAGACCTACATATCAATACACAAATTTTTCTTCTCATAGGATGAATACTACTTCCTCATGACGGGAGAGGACGAGCTCTCTTTGCAACCAGGAATGAAAGTAACTGTGCGAGTTTTACGAATTCAATACCACAATGACTCTGGTGACATAATGGGTGTTTCTGTCAAGCTAGACAACGACATGGATGGGTTTATCCCGGTATGTAAATATCCATCATACACAATGTGTACATAGATATAAGTTTATACTTACGTGAGTGTTATGCAAATGAGTATTTAGGAGGGTAGATCTACATCAATATAGGCATGTGTATGTATGTAGTGGACATATCTCTGTGTACAAGAGCATGATCTTCCGTTACGTGAGTGTTGTACTACTGAATGCGTTCGTGACATTTTTTTTCGTTAGTCAATACTTACCTGTGAGAAGTTTCAAGGCGGATGGTATGCCTGTTGATTTAAGAAAAGCTGATTGTGTACATAGTCCGTGCTCGCTTCTATGTTCGCGTCAATGCTAGTACTTGTACAACTCGTTCACTTTTGTATTTTTATGCGAAGTCTCCAGAGTTCAGCGATAACATGTCCGATCCGCGAGACATTGAGGATAGAGTAGAGCCTAATCAACACATTCTTGCACTCATTCTGTCTGTCGATAGGCAAAAGATGAGAGTACGCTTAAGGTATGTGGTCATATAGTACACCCATGCGCACAAAACATACGCATACACAAACACGTATCAACTCAACCCGTCCACATACATGTATACAGCTGTAAATCATCTGTCCTTCGTGAAGATGTGCGAGACTTTGCCGTCCAAAAAGACCAATACTACGATAACGTGACCGAGGAAGAGTATCTTGCCAAGGTGCAGCGCATGGAGGAAAAGAAATCATCCACGGTAAAGCCGAAGCTGTTGCATCGTAATGTCCAACACCCGAACTTTTACAACGTAAACTTTGCCGAAGCCGAGCAGGTACGTGTGTTGGTAGATAGGTGATTTCATCTCTCTCTCTCTCTCTGACATGTACGTATGCAGTAGCATAAACGGTAACAATCGAATCACTAGTTCTTGGTAATGTAGCCATTGTATTATCGTTTGGGGGGGAGTTAAAGACGTACGTGTGTCCTATCCCATGAAGCGAATGGAGCAAAACTTAACTACACGTGCGAATACCCGACTTTAATTGCTGAAACTGGGGATTTGTTTCTATGAGTTTGGAGAAGTCTGTGTATGTTTTGTGTGCCATTACTTGCTTGATCATTTCTTAAAGACCTGTTGTGTTTTACTCTAGTACGAACAAAAGAACGTTGCCACTCCCGAACCCATTCACTGTGGTAACCATGCCTATTTTCACTCATAATTATGTATTGACGCGTGCTCATAGCTCCTTGCACAGAAAGCGATCGGTGAGGCGATCATTCGCCCCAGTGTTCATAACCCACGAGCACTCACATTGACATGGAAAGTTGCAGAGGGCATTCACGCTCACATACCAATTAAAGAAGATAACCGTAAGGAAGGGTTTAGTATTGGACGATCTCTAACTATTGGCAAGGAGATGTATGAAGACCTGGTATGTGTGTACACATTTTCTTTGTCGGTGTGTATACATTGTTGTACAATTTACTACTATTATTGATAGGTATACGTGTTGGAAATATATTTCTTTCTTGTCTTTGACTTATACTTGCTTTTTGACGTGCCTTCGTACAACTGATCTCATTGTATTCATATCATGCTTTCTTTCGGTGTACGTGTATGTGTGATTGTTCTTCATGTCTGTGTTTGTTGAGTACGTCTACCATCATTAGGATGAGGTCATCGCGCGGTACGTCTTACCGGTTACAGAACTAATGGAGCAAGCCAAGTGCAATAAGTATTATCATCAGGTCTGTGCGCATTATTGTGTACATGTTCCCTTTGAGAAGAGATCTTTTTACGTCTATTAAGAAGTGAGCCTAAATTTAACCACCCACATTGTGTACATAGTTACACTTACAGTAAAAATATGGTGTTTTTTATAATCTTATATTCATATTCGTTATTTCTCATTCTGCAGCCAGCTACTATTGAAGAGCTGGGAGCAGACTTAGTCGCAGAAAAAGCGAAGGACCCCAAACGTATCCCTTACTACCTCAGGTATGAGGATGTAATATACCATATGCACAACAATACGCATAAACTGTACGCGCTCATTTTTTTTTTCGCTTGAGTCTGTTATCGCACTTACATTTGCACGACCGTGAAGGATTATTTTAGCATCACTCAAGTCTACATGACCTTCAGAACAAGCGCAAAATCCGTACACATAAAATACGATATCAAAGATGTGAGTATACTGCTTGCTCGTACATTCACTTGCACGTTCACAGACGCGTACTCACACACAGACGTACATTATATACATCTATGTTTCACAGTCCCGACGCCAAGCACGCTGGCAGGTTAATCTTGTCGTACATGCCTTCCCGAAAGCCCAAATTTGAATCAGTTAACTTGACACCGAATGGTTTTACATACCGTGGAACTGTACTGACAAACATACACAAGCTTTTATATTATTTTAAGACCAATTTCAATAAGGATCCCAATGCACATAAGAGTGTGAGTACAAGGGATAGTGGTAGGGGTGAGAGCGGGCGCTCACATTCTTCTAACCATCATAGTAGCATTGGAGGTAGACACGACCAGAGTTCAAGACATTCTTTCGCACAGCCACAAGTGGTATGTTTGGATCTGTATCCGTCTACGCGTGTATATTGACGTAAACTGTTTGTTAAAATACCTTCTGCGCAATAGTAGAAGTAAATACCATGATAGTTGTAACATTGGTATCAAATATTACTTTCCGACACGGTCACAAGCAGTATGTACCAGAAGCATTCAATTGAACTTTCTTCGTATACGTTAAATAGAAAATTTTCTCATTGATGCCTTCTTTGCGGACGTATATGTTCAATCATTTGTCCACTTTCCATGAGTGTTTGTGTCAAATTGTTGACGTACATTCTATGTGCAAGTCGTATAGCGTATCTATTTATTATTTCTTCTTTGATATTTCCCAAACGAAGTCGTCATATGCGAGCAGCAGACCGCCACCGCCGCCGCCAACTCCTGGACAAGATACCATGTATGTTTATTTGTTGTTTGATCACATTTCAAATATGCAAGGTCATATATATTGATCCAATCAATCTTGATTCAAACACCCACACACTCACTACGTTCCTAAATGTTGCAGGCGTGCCGATAACAGATCCTCACGCCGAGACAAACCAAACAGAGCTTCACGATGGGGCCCTGTGGATAGTGAGCAACAGGTCAACAACCAGCCGCAAGTTCAAGTGCAGGGTAATCGAAGCCAAGAAAACGGTGGATGGAGCAATAATAACAACGGTGGATGGGGTGAGAGTGGGTATGGGCAGCAAGGAAGTGAAGGCGGGAGCTATAGTGATGTATATGGCGGCCATTCTAGAGTTCATCATGCAAGCATGGGTGTGAGTGGAGGTTATGGAGTGCCATATGGCCAACATACGGGAAATAGTAACTATAATAATCAGGGTGGAAGTGGATATGAGTCTCATGCACAATCTAACCGTACCGGCAACTACAATCAAGGGGGTGCGGCAGTCGGTATTGGTCCGAATATGGATTATGCCCGGAGTACGTATCAAAATCAACCACAAAATAGCGCAATCGGAACTGGGCATGCAAAGGGGGGTGTAAATGGGAGTCAACCCCTACAACCACAAGGACGGCCGCAGCCACCACTACCACCTGCTGGGGAAGAACCAGACCAAGGCTTTATTCATCCGTCCAGACGTGTTCCTGGTACAAAGTAGTTTTTTTTTATGTAAGAGGAATGTGTACAATATACGGTATCGGTACAGGAATGAGATCGATGTGGAGGTAGACGCGAGTGCTCGCCGTGACCAATAAAAACATGTGTATGCGTATACGAAGTGCAGAGCCTTTTTTTCTTCACTCCCTTTCGTTTATTCTGGTCAAAATGTGTCATTTTCGAGTTTTCATATCAAACCTCCAAAAGACATTGCTGCAGATATAAGTTGGGGAAGAAAATCCCCTCCCCTCAAATTGTTTTACATTATTTTAAATTACCCGAATATTTAAAAACAAACCATACATTTAGGATACTGCAGAATGTATTATGTTAATCAAGAGACACTCGCGATAATTCGCTTTATAGTTTACATAAAGGAGAACCCCGCACGATTATTACTCGATCAGTAAGTATGAATATCACGGGCACTGGATGATTCCTTTCCTAAAACAATTCCGCATCTAATCCGAGTAAGTTAGGAGCATTTTGTGTACGTATTGACCAGTGAGCGCAATAGAAGACGTTGTTCGGCGCTCATGGAGTGGTATTTCAGACGTACATATTCATATACGTACACCTTAAATGCATGGTTAGGAGCACATCTTTCGTGTAAGATATTTTATCGTCTTGATCATCAATTGATAAGCATGCGCACGAAGTTCGTGCAGGATTAGAACAATCATGCGCAGCGACCGACATCGCTTTCTAACCAAAACGTAAAAGTCGTACCAACTAAGTCGTATTTTGACGAACAAGATGTATTCAACTAATGGTTCTGTATGGTTCTAAATGTATTCAATTTATCCTACACGGTGGTAGAGAAAGTACATGTTTGTATGCCCTTAGGTACTACAGAATCATACAAAATTGAGTATTCCTCTGATGCGACTTGAACACGCGACCGGGGGGAGGGGGGGATGAGTGGGGCAATATACATCTGTGAATAGCGTTCATGTAAAGTCACTTTCTCCGTCGTCCCATACAACTCCGTAAAATGGAGATTGACAAGCTCTAAACCAGGTATCTTAATTTACGAATTCCGTAACGTCAATATCGCGCTCTCTCTTGCGAGTAGACACCGTCACAAGCCCTACAAATAAACAAAACAAAAATCAAAAAACTGCCTTACGCATCATTGGCTAACGTCTACGTACATGTACCCGCATTCAAAACACAATATTGAAGATTACGTACCACAAAAACGCGCTTCCATGTCAAGTGCATACAAAATTAAATTGTGCCCGAGTTTTCGTTTTTATAACACCCGCATACAGGGCAATCCATCGTATGATGACACACAAGCGCGATATAAAAATAAGAATATTTCTATATACTTCATTCATATATACATCCACCTTTGTTCGCCTATTACATACCGATTCCACACAAAACAAAAATTCCACCAACAATCGTGGCTGTATCTACATGTTCGTAACCACCGACCACAGCCATAAGAGAAGCCGCGGGAGGTTCAAGGAGCATGACCGCACTTACAATCACAGCTGGAACCATACGGAGAGCTGCAATGTACATTACCACACCTAGAAGACCTGTATATTATGACAAAATGTTTTCATCGGTGAACAGGTATGTACATGTGAGTGCGTGAACGGGGTGTACATATTTTATATAGACTGGCGTAAATAAATTGTTTGTGTTTGTACAAAAACGACGGAGTCAAATGACGAGAGCAAATACTACATGAACGTGAACGAGGATTAGCGTATGTGAATGTGTACATGCACAGGATTGTACATATTAATGTGTTCGCATTTGATTGTACATGTTCATATGAATCTTCGCATTTGTTTATGCTTGGAAGCACACCTGTGACAATGCCAAGGAAAAGGCCATAGAAAATCCACTCTTCAGTCAACCAGCCGAAAATGCCGTCTACAGGTGAACGCCCCCACGTGCATTCTTCGGTCATAACAACGTATGCACATAGTGCGAGCTGAGAAAGTATTGCGCCATGTTTGTCAAGAGCTTTCGTGCGTACGTGGGAAGCATTCGACTATAGCATTTATCCCACATATTGGTAAAATTCACACATTTAGAATCTGTCTGCAACTTATGACTGACATACCGCTGTAATTCCCTGAACAGGTAGCATGTAAAGGAACATAGGCATGGAAGAACGCAATTCACTTCCATAACGAAGATACCAAACCGCACCTGAACGTAAAAGAAAGGCGGTTTGGTCAGTCAATAAAATGAATATTTATACAGTATATGATCGACCGTTATATGTGCAACACGCATACAACCATGCATAATTGACGCATGCACAAACATACGTATACTACACTTGCACTATCCTTTTCGCCTACCTGCAGCACTTGTAAAAGCAATGATGTCCCCAAATAGACTCTTCCAAACCTGGACATCGTAATAAGTAAGGCAAAGAAAAAGGTCACCAATACAAAATATACTACCGACTTCCTGTTTCGGCTCATACTGCAACGTCAATCCACATCACTAACCAGAACACTTGTAACACACCTCCTTCCCGTTTTGAACTGTATCACCTAATTCTTTACTCTCACTTTTACTCTCACGGTCTACTACCCGAATTCTTTGATTTACAAAATATCTATGCAAATCGTGCATTACACGCACATACTTAACGACAACATAAGACATAGTTTGCTAAGCACCGCTGACCAAATATGCGGTATTAACGGGAACATGTCATTTAATACATAGAATCACATACATTGTACTCCCGTACACAGTTCCAACGTACTATTTATACCTTGTCTGGGCTCATAGTGAAAAGGCCTCCCACAACGCTGGCCAGAATACCAGCAAATGCCAGCACAGCACCGATACGTTCCATTGGAAGAACCACTGCATCTTTATCAAAATGCTTAATACCAACCAACCATATACACACAGCTGTATTAAGAAGATATGCGTGTGTAACGGATGTGTAGCCCAGCGCAACAAAGAAGCCAATCACCTGCAACCATTCGTAGCGCAATATACATATGATCATACGTATGTGTGTATCCAAGTACATTATGTATGTATATACGTATGAATGTATGAGCAATACACTACAGGGATATTTTTGTTTGATATTGAGTACACTACATGGAAGGTGAGTGTTGGTTACATTGTAAAGAAAGACACCACACCAAGATGTCATAGTGTCAAGATATACAAAAATATGCTCCCGTTTCACATAAGTGTGTATATGAACAACACTGGCTTAGTTCACATACGTATCTATATGGTTGTGCGTGCGTGTACATCAGCCAGATTGGAATCTGCCTGTTCGCCAACTTACCCAGATAGCGTATCCAATTGTGCATGACATCATTCGGCTGATTGTGGGCCATTTAAGGATGTGCTTCATATCATCGATTCTAAATGTCAGGATATGATTAGTTGTAAAGTACTGTTTTCGTACGGTATCATATTTATCCAGTTATATAATGGGAAAGGTGAAGAACAAGTAAACAAAAAAATTGCCGCTTCTGGTGTGGTTGTATATACCACATTAACTTTGACCATACCATAATGCATACATAGTACATAGTGTAATTAAACATAGATTCATCGCTTAAACATAAAAGGCACCATACTTGGTACAGTAGTACATATATATGTTTACGTACGTTGGTGAATATCAGCTAGGCGATTGGCAATTGCGATTACTAGGCTTGTTAAATTACATTATCCGACTCACTGACGCTTTTGTGTGTGAATGCAAATGTATTCATATATACTATATATCAAATACATGAACATACGGCGTCGAGAAGAACTGGAAAAGAGCGAGCGGCAGCACACACAGAGTAATTGAAGTAGATCTCCATAGCCCGATCATGGTCTCACTCACACCTGAGGAGGAGATCTCCTTCGTAACGAGTCCCTGTTGTGAAAAATAGAGAACAGGGAAGAGTTTATTGAATACAAGTGCTGATATAATCTACTTGACAAAGGCAGCACAGGCAGCATGGTGTGTAAATGAATGTCAGAGAGTCCCCTAACTTCACGCACAGCATATCATACGCTTGAGATCCCACTCAATAGAAACAAATATGTATATAATCAAATATGCATATAATGGGAAAACCTTGTACGTACATATATGCATACATAAATACATACATACATACATACATACATACATACATACATACATACATACATACATACATACATACATACATACATACATACATACATACATACATACATACCAGACAAGAGATAGAGAGCATGGCGAAAAGAGTAATAAGGTACCCCAGAGCCTTCACAGACCGCGATACATGCAGAACAAAGGTGGTGTGCTTGATATCACCTTCCACTCGTAATGTCACATTATCTGTTACCAGAGTGAGTGTATGGTAAGTTTTGTGTGTGTGTTCTTGTACGTATGTGTTCTGCGTTTGTAGGTGTGCATAAGTAAGTAATGTGGGTATTATGTGATGTGCATGATTTGAGTGTATGAATACATGGTGCATGGTTGTGCTACAGTTTAGGTTTTGCGCTAGCTTAGATGCGAGTGTGAATATGGACATAGGTACGAACTTTTGAGTATACACTTGGATATGAGTTCATGTGCATATTGTGCGCGTATCATGGTGGTCATGTATATTGTTCGTGTTAAGGTATGAATACGCATGAAGGCATACCAATGTCTGTCGGCAGATCAGGTAACTGAGGAAGTGCCAGCGGCACGTGAAGAGCGTCGAGAATGGTCTGTCCAGCCTCATCCTCTTTGGTCGTGCATGGTTGTTCTGGTATAAAAATTATGGATCGAGAAAAGGATGGAGTATATCAATGTAAGTATGTACATATTCAACACAGACTTCATGTGAGACAAGAGGAGAATTAATCTTTTGAATACATATATAACCTTATATGAAGAATTTGAAATTGTTATTCCAACAGATAGCTTAGACTCGACGATGATTCATTAAAGTTTATGAACTAATGAGACACACATTTTTTCCACTCCTAATATCAGACTTCGTATGTGATATAAAACATATCAACCGATCCTACCTGCAACTGCCAAATACATTTCAACGTTTGGTGTCTGCTCAGCATGGTCCAGGACCATCAATATCTGCGGGAAATTCAGGGAGGCGCTGACAGGCATCTCGTGAACCAGATCTTCGATTATAGATTGGCGAGTGGAAGCGGTAAACATGCTGGCTCCTCCCATAGATAAGTGGCTCCCGCTAGAGTACAGCAAGCATAAAGAAGCCACATCACAAATTTATAGTCAGTATGAACATGTCATGTATAAGGTGAAGACGATGATATGTATAAGGTGAAGACGATGATATGTATAAGGTGAAGACGATGATCAATTTGTCTAGTCATCCAGATATCGCAACTTTACAGACAGTGCCAGTGTACATTAGAATATTATACGCAATATAATACGTATCCAAGAAAGGCTGAAGCATTCCCTTGTGCTCATACGTACACTTATACATACTCATACATACATCTACACGTAGAAATAAATGTGGAAGCAAACATACAAAGACATTTGGGAATTGTTGTCTCCTTCATCTCTCGGGAATAACGTGGACAAGTCTATGGACAAATTGTCAGTGTGATCTTCGCTTTCAATATCTGAAGGTGGGTAATGCTTGTGCGCACGTGTGGCTCGGAGCAGGGCAGATCCCTCGTGAAGATCTTCGCTGCCCTCGTCAACCACTTGCATCGGAGTTATTCGTGTGCTCTGTTAACAATAAAATGTGTACAGTATCGAACGATTGAATATTTTTGCCGTATAAACGAATCAATAAAAGCTCGCATAAAATTAGATTCAAGCATATGACTACAGCATACTAAATACTGTAATGGAACGCTGAACCTGAAGTTTTATGTACTATTTGCATCGTAACTATACACGCACACACCCTCGATGAGAATAGGTCTTATTTATATATGCACACCAGGCCAAATACCCTCCTACCCCGGACTTGAATGGGGTAAAGTTCCTCTGTATTGCTAGATAAATTATTGAATTATTCGCAAAGATGTGTCTGTCGACATATGAGTGTCCACTAGATTTAATTTGTATCACTATATACTCACCAAACGTGATATATATATACAGCTCGAAACCAGCCTACGATACAACATTACCAAGTTGATCTGCATTGGATACCAAAGTCATATCTCATCAACTGGATATTTATCACGCATGTACGCTCATATCAGTATTTCAGTCCAACTGTTATTAAATACACGATGTGAACTTTTAGAACAGCTCGCTATGTAACGTGTCAATCCGGCTTGGATTGCTGCTATAAATATACATCCTCACCAACAGAGGAGAGGACATAAAACGCCCTGATTTGCATTGCTAATTTTTCGCGCTTCCATGAACGTACTGACGTAGCATTAGTATCAATTGAGTACATGTAAATTCGACACAGATACAAATATATACCTCTTGACCGACCGAGGAAGGCACGTGCATTGCCTGATCTGCATTGCTGGACGAAATTAAATCTTGCAAGTCCGATGCTTTAATATTAACTTCACCAGCAAGGGAGGGCAAATCAAGTTCAAGCACAGAGACATCGAAGTTAGTACTTCCCTGTGTAAAGAGATTGTGTGGGTTTATGTGTGGGTGTATGCTGTGCGGATGTGTGTGCACTCATTTGCCTGTCTTCGTGTGTGTCAGTATATTCATGTCAGCTCTGTGTTTTCCGTTTCTTTGTATGTGTCTAGCATAAAATCAATAGGAACAACATATCTGTGTTTAAAAGTGTTTAAAATAGAGACGAGAAGAGCACAATGTATGCAAATGCTCACGTCCATTTGAGAGTACGATTGAGCATAAGTACTCAAATATTTGTCAGTGATTGGTATCACCTGTGTGTTTTCTTGTGTCAACAACAGTGTTTCTGTACAAGAAAAACATGCACTGGTTTTCTCGGTGCTTTGCTGTGCATACATATTTATATATATTATGTATGTAAAGAGTGTCGACAGTAAAGGTACATTTGCATGCGTATCTAGATGCAGGGTGTCCATGTATAAGCCCATTCGTGTATTTAGCTGCTCTTAAGTGCTAGTCTATGTTTATGAGTATGCAAATGCTCACGTCCATTTGAGAGTACGATTGAACATAAGTTTGTATCACATGTGTGTTTTCTTGTGTCAACAACAGTGCTTCTGTACAAGAAAAACATGCATTGGTTTTCTCAGTGCTTTGCTGTGCATAAATATTTATATATATTGTGTATGTAAAGAGTGTCGACAGTAAAAGTACATTTGCATGCGTATCTAGATGCAGGGCGTCCATGTATAACCCCACTCGTGTATTTAGCTGCTCGTAAGTGCTATTCCATGTTTATGAGTGTACCACGACAAGCCGTTGTGTGATCTGAATGAACTCAAAAACTTTAACCCTTTCCGGAACAGGTTGAGAAAGTACAAAGGGCAAAATTTTATGAAATTGAATACAGAACCTTGAAATTAATGATAGGAGAGTCATCGATGCATATCTGTGCGAAAATGCATCTTAACATTAGTAGTACGAGTTGTGTGCACACACACAAGGCCAAAACATTAAAGGTACACTGTATAGTGTAGATTGTGCTCAGGCACAGTTCACACCACGCATACGCGTTGAGTAAATACAGAGTGCTGATGAAAAAGAACATTCCTAGTTTCGTTAGAACAACAACGTTCATAAAGTTTGGACATACCTCCCGTCTCCGGGCTTGTGACCCGAAAGAGTCACTCATATTTAATCAAGGAAACGAACAATTATCTATATATCGTCTCCGTATACGGGTGTATGTATGAATCTATATATATATATATTGTGTGTATATGGAGTTTCGTGTGTGAATACAAGTGCAATGTGTGTGTGTATGTGTGTGTGTGTGTGTTCGTATATATGTGTGTGTTCGGTTGTTTGTGTGTTTTCGAAGCTATTAGATTTAACGATACATCGTTTCTGTTGGATGCCACACTTGCTCATTTATACCCATGTGACCCGGTTAGGAAGAAGAGAACCTTCAAGCAATCATCTCACGTGCGCCTGCATCTGCCGTGAATGTAGTATATAATAATGTGGTGCATGTATAAATGAAGTTTTTGTACAGCATTTTCCGTAGGTACGTGCATGAATGTAGACGTGTATGTATTGATTTCTTATAGGTGTGTGCGCCCGTAGGACAGAGAAACACCAAGTCCGTCATGAGCCTCTGCGCCATGTAATAAATTGTCAACGATCACAAAGATTTTAACCTGTGGCAAAACATTGTATCGCAGGGCGGCTTGTTTTATTGCTTCAAATATATATAATGTCTATCTCTATTCTGCGTTATTGTATACCATCTGGAAATAGATAAACAATGCATCCGGAGGTGCTGATTAAGAACACACACCATAGTTCCCTTTTCCGTGTACACACACACAACAAATATACATACTATCACACGCTAAATGTCTTGAGCATACACCGGAACTATTGATTGCTGAGGAGCTTTGTATATTAAGACAACTTTCTCCAGTAAACACCAAACTAACAATTGTCACAGATTCTAACGTTCTATTCACTTTGAAGCCTCATCCTCCTTCTGTTTTCTGTTTCTTAATCCAGGAGGATAAGTATAATTTTTCACTTGGTATATCAACGGATGTAATATAACACAAGGATTTGCTGTTTTCACTACGCTTGTGTTGACAGTAATGCTAAAATGTCGTCGGTTGTATATTGTGCAACTTAATTTATAATTTGTAGATTGATCTCCAAGATATTGCATAATCTCCTCAACCATGAATCCTACTGTTGATATAACGAATGTTTTGGGAGCTATACCACCTTTAGCCAAGTTGTGCTTATTGTTTCACATAGCAAAAGTTGATACTCTTCCCATGTCAAATGATTTCACGCAAGTAAAGAGACTTGATTGCAACAGGCTGAGACTTCGTGGTCTGTAACATTTTATTTCTTCATTCCGTCTTCCATGTGATGCTCGAGTATAAATGTATCTCGTACAACTTTTGTACTAAAAAAATTACCCATCGGGGAATCGAACCCCGCCCTCAAGCGTGAGAAGCTTATATCCTAGCCGATAGACGAATGGGTATGAATAAAAAGGATTCACAAATATATTTATCCGTACTTCCATTGAAATTTCTAGACTTGCACGATTATACAACGGGAGACCAGTGTATGCAAGTACCTCAGGAAGAAAGTTCCAAGTCTGTACGAACAATGTAGAAATAGTTCAGTTAAATGTAATTTCAACTATATAATGGAATATACGTAAATTGGTTATTGTGCGATTGTGCGTAATTCATGAAAATTTTGTGACCCGATTGTGTCATCTTAACATATTGACACATGATTTCGAATGATTCATTTCTTTCCTACTGCTGCATATGCAGGCTACATCATTGATATCTCGTCTATACTCAGTCTTTTATTGACAAACGAAGACAGCTTAACATAATGTGGACAAACATTTGCAACCGTTTGACACGACATGAATATCTAGGTATCAAAATCTTTCCAGATTGTTCATCACACTATGGATATTAACAGCATGTAGTCAACTTGCTATCAAGAAAACTATATTTATACCACTCAAGCCTATGATGAAATATAGCGTCCTGAATGTTATAAATATTGCAGCGATGACCAACATATTGCTTGATTAAGAAACAAAATATCTCAACTAAAGAGTATAATTTAAATCCTCACCCTGTTTGGATTTCCAGAACGAAACTTCCCTTTTCTTCCATGAACACTGAATTGGCCTTCCTCGCCATTCACCACCATTTGATATAAAGCTGAATAAAACATCTCTCGCAAAAGGTGTCTCTTTGAACGTTCTACTACCGGGGTTGTAAGAGAGTTGTCTGTCTTGTTTTTCTAGTGTCTCTGGTATTCCTACATATCCATATATGTGCCTAAGCAGCTGTGAATGGCACATCTTTTAACTGGTTCCAAGTCCTCTCTCCTTTTTGGTACAAACCACACCAGGAATCCCCAATCACATATGAGTTCTGTGGGCCTTAAACGCGAACTGTGAAAACACATTTGCCATCGCAAAAAGAGCAAGAGTAGTCCAAGCATTTTTGAATAATTTTTGTCTATTTAAAGTATATATTATATTATTCAATATATATGGTAAATCGTCCAAAGAATGAGTATAATTTCACAATATATAAGAATCATTTTGTTTACTAATTCAATATATTTATTTTAAATTTAATAGTTTTATTCAAAAAATAATCCTGAGTGAGAGGAATTTGTAGAGGGAACGAACTCCTTGTGCTGTGGGTTTCCAGTGCGTTTACCCATAAAGCCAAGAAGCATGCCTCCTACATTACCATCACGGAGAGGCAAGAGAGGTAAATACACGTTATCGAATGGAACTAAACCCAAACCTCACAAACCTCACGAACAAACGTACAGGGTCAAGAAAAGCAGCTGTCTAGTTGTGCTTGGATGCCTGCGCATAATACCTTTATTCATGAATGACAGCATACATTTAGTCGTAAACATGAAGCCTGTATATTATGTCATTGGACTAGTATGGGTTGGTACTATAGCAGCCGCAACAACCAGTTCATCGTCTACGGTTGCACCACTATCAACGTTGGATTGTGAACCCATCACCGGTTGTATATTACGCAACTATCACTGTGATACCAATATGAAATCATACTGCACACGTTGCTTGAATGAAAATACGATGTTTGGCGTTTATTGTGAAGGTGGGTTTATTAAGAGTAACCTTATGTTATTGCATGCAACTATGTTTCCGTCACCAACATAAATTCATTGCAAGCGTCCGTAAATTTTACTTATACTCTTCACACTCTTCATAACTAGATACTCTCTCTTTCTCTGACTTTAAGTTCACTATCTTATACTCATCCATCAAACGTGTGATTTACATACTTTAGCTGAAGAGAAGTTTGTGAACATTGATGAAAATACACCGTATGCGATTAGAAGTGGCATCCAGGAAGCAAGAAGCAGATCGACGGTTAAGATTGGTACTGGGCAATTTAATTTGAATGAATCTCTTACGATTGACAAGTATGTACGAAAACTAGTATTTTTCAACTCTACCAGTGTTATCTGTTTGTCCGCTTCTTTCTTTTAAGGAGGTCACCATACGTGCACATGAAGGCTAGGATAACACCTGGACTATTTTCAGTATACATTTTTTCGTATGATACAGAGTTTATTTGTTTCATGTCGTTCACATACAAACATATACGAATGTCAACAGACTCATATTCACGCACAATCCCTCGCACACGTACTACATGATTACTCGACTAAACTTTACATAATAAGGGACTTGATGATAATTGGCTCTGAAAGTACAGAGTTGGTATTTTCTAAACCCAATGAGGGCATTCGTATCTCGTTGCCAAGCCGTGTCACGTTCGATAACAATATAAAGATAAGAATAGTTGGTAGACCACAGGTGAGTACATACACACATGCTCATATACATGCATGTAAATACGAATATGGAACGCTTTACGTCAAATCTGCTTACACACATGGATACAAGTAAACCACACTGGGACACAGACATATAATATACCCACACACATCCATATATACTAAAAAACATTCATACCCGTAGTAGTGAAAATGGGGGTGCGAACAGAATGCGAGAGATACACACCCACTTGCTCATGATCATATATGCGTACTTCCATTATTATTAACGTACATATAGTTAGGTTAAAAGCATATTTACCCACATCTACAAAAGTGAGGGAGTGAACTAGAACGAGAGAGATACAAACCCACATGCTCATGATTATATATTCTTGGTTCCATTATTATGAACGTACATACAGTTAGGTTAGAAGCAAATTTACATACATCTACATCCACAGACAAGTGAGATAGTTTGTCCCATGCTAGCTTAGATTGGAAACTCATCGCCAACCTGCGTAATGGTCAACACTAGTAAAAACTTACATATTACGGGTGTACAACAGTGGCAACCACTCATGTATATGCAGGTGCATACATGTGTGATATATACACAGTCATCACACACGTGCGCATACTCACAATAGTATCTCACATACGCACACATATATAACATCTTTCACACCCTTTTTAATATCTCTGAAGGTCTGTGAGTTTAAAGAGCTGTATCACAACCATTCTCTCACGTTCTTCGATAGTATTCCACCAACTGTCACCGACAATAAGGTAATGTAAGTGTGAGTGTATGTGTACTGGCCTGTACGTATATTCCGCTAAAGTGTGTACACGTGCAGAAGATGTTTTTATGTTTCTGCTGTACCCCCATTTCTGCGTTGCTTTGCCTACATCAGTTTAGGCTCAACAGTTTGTGCAGATTCGTGTCAACATGAGGTTCAAAACAAATGTTTCAAACAAACGTGATCTTTTAAAAACCACATTATGATATAAATCAATTCGCCGTCGAATATAAATACAACACTCGAAATAGTGAGTATATATATTGTATTTTTCGCCAAGGATCAAAGAGAGAAGTGTACGTTACATAAATAGCGTTTCATGTTTCATGTTTTACTCGTGAGATATAGTCGCAAAGAAAAGTCCATGCACATTAATACATTTACACTCAAACGCAAATAGGTAAATCTAGGACTATATACATGGCCCCTGTATGATCAACGTTCAGTCAAGGATATAAAATTCGGTGATTGTAGTCTAGTCGAACAACCCGATATGTTTGAAAATGCGTCTTCTTTCCTTGATATCGAGGATGGCTGTAAGTTGTATATTACGGCAGCGGTTGACCTTGATCGTATTAACGATTGTCGACTGTCTATGCATCGGTCCGGGGGAGAAGCTAGGTATGTACATATCTATCTGTAATTTTGTGGACTGATACATGTGGGTGCAAATGTGCGCATCCTTGATTTCAGGGGGCGCATCTTTTTTCCTGGATATAGGAAATAGTTTAAGGTACCTCTACTTTTACCCTACATTCTATCTGTAGGGACAGACTCTCTGTTTGTTGGTGTATATGTTGTGTAGCCTTGTGTGGGAGAGAAGGGATTCAACATACACAAGTGTATGTTAAGGGGTAGTAAGGATCGAGTTGCCAGGTTATACAGTACTATGCAAATACCAAATCACCTCACACATGCACACACAAATACATATGCATATACAGCTACATTGGTGTATACTCAGTTGTGTTTGATGAGTACTTCCGCTTTGATTCTGAGGGTGTCCAATTGAAGGAGCAAGTTGCACGCGACCTTTCGTATGATACAAAAGTGATCATACATATAAATATGGTATGTAGTCATGCTGATGTACAAGTGCACAGTATGTACATGATAGAGTTTATACTGTTACTTGTATGCATAATTTGAGGACCTCTATATCTCGATGATACCTTTCTAAATATATTTATGATCTGAATCATCGAAAAGATGTTGTGGCCTCCGGGCGTAGTGGAAAACTCTGAATGTATGAGTATACACCTGGCGTGTGTGTGTATGTGCGAACGTCAATACACATACATCATATACAAGCGCTACACACACTGTATACCATGGTCACACGCACATACATACACTAACAAACTCGCAGAACGGCACCATGGATACGTCTACACCGCAGCGTTACGATCCTTCGCTGCTATTGGGGTTAGAAGTAGTTAACTCTGATTGGCTGAGCGAAGGAGAGAGTGTCAATGGAAGTATAAGCGGAAAAGCTGAAGATAATAAGGTGTTGTTGACCGTAAAAGTACCTAATCCATATCACTTAGGTAAACAAGGGGATGGGGCAATGTTGGAAAATGTTGATGACACATCCAAACAGCAGGCGGGCGGGAGTTTACATACCTCTGGCCTTACGGCAGAAGATGTTATCGCGTATGTTGCATGTACGTGTTGTGAATGTGCTTTGAATGTATACCTGTTTCTATATATGCTGGCATATTAGTGCAAGTAAGTT
Source organism: Creolimax fragrantissima (assembly GCA_033442365.1). NCBI lineage: Eukaryota > Ichthyosporea > Ichthyophonida > Creolimax > Creolimax fragrantissima. The sequence goes on from JAWQFL010000002.1 coordinate 3,549,364, forward strand.
CCCGGTGCCTGCTAATTGCAGATGCGTATATGTGTGGGTGGGCATAATGTGCATATGTGCGTATGTTTTTATGTCACTCTATTTGTGTATATCGTGCACACAAACTCATAATATCAATCAATGTTATAGCAAGCTGAATGCGCTAAAAGCACAGGCGCAGACACCTGCACCTCAACCATCCGAATATGTTTCCGCTAAGGCACAACAGGATCTCATCAAGTATGTGTGACTATGTCTTCGGCACTATGTGTTGACGGTGGACGGCTATATATGTTGGCATATTCTTGTGTGTACATTATGTATGTCTGCGTAGGTTTTAGATCTTTTAAGTAGCAAAAGTGATACACGAATACGAAGACAAAGAAAAATTCATACATTCTTTAAATTGCAGACGGAATATGCAAGTGTCATATGTGAGCGGTTGTGTGTGTACAACTAATGTGTTTGTACATGTATAATGGAAGTTTCTTGGTTAACAATAAGTATATGCATGTATGCATTCGTATGTTAATCGAACTATCGTTTCATATGCCACTTTAACCCAGTGGCTCTCAACTTATCACAACAGACGAGCGCCAAAGCAAGAACACAGACACGTGCATGTATTCTTGCACGTACACACGTATACACAATACCTACGCATATATATATATAAAGACTTAGATGCATTATTATGTAAACGTGCAAACTTATGTGTATGTACATTTTCAAATACACACGTGAGTATAATAGTATATATACATGGCGCATGTGCACTTGAATATAAGTACATATACAAAGATGCACTCTCACACACTCATGCTATCATACAATACGCAACAGAATGCTATCTAACTTAACGAGGCCATCACCCAACGAGGGCCAAAATGAAGATAAGTCATCAAGCCAAGACACTGAATCCACTAATGCACTCTCAATGGCAGGCCTCATCGCGTATGTCTTTTTGTTTATGTTCGTAAATATGTATTAATATCTATACATTATGTATTGTGTATGTTTGTACGCCCATGCACGCGCCTGCTTCCAATGCTGCTGTCGATACATGCATTATTTCTAATGACACTTGGATGTGAATGGATGATACACAGTATTTTGTCGCTATTATGAAAACTGCAAGTATGAGAGGTGTGTACGAAGTGTGTGTACGTAAAACAGTACTCCCATCATTCATGAACGATCGTAAATTTACTAGCTCACACCTGTAAATCTATACACACAAAGCTCAAACAGGGATCGACGTATACAAATAGCAAAGATACTCGCCTGTAGACAAAACAAAGATAATTACATGCACACACGTACCCTGCATACTCATGCAACACACAGGATGTTATCTGAAAGTTCGCCCTCCCCATCACCCGAAGTTCAGAGGCCTGAATTCACAAATCCTGATGCAATACCAAGTCTCACAGAGGAGCAGATTGTTGAGTATGTGTACACCACTATACGCACAAAGAACGCTGACAAACCCACACATACATCGATACATTGCCAATATGTCATACTTGCGTGCGCATGGCAACAACATATGTATATACTGTTGTGTCCACATCCATGTATATTCAGTACATACTTACTTACGTATACTTGCAGGTCCGTGTGATCAGACAATCGAACATGCACATACACATAACATGCTCTTACTGCATATACAATACACGTCCAAACTGCTCATACTCACCAGCCAAGATGTACACTCACATGTGAGCGTATATTACGTATGTTCCATAGGATGGTGAAGAACTCCCTACATCACAAAAAGGACAAAAACGTCACCAGCATATATACTACAGTGAAATACGAAGGATTGACTCGTGAGCAGCTCCTGGCGTATGTTTATTTGGTCATGTAGATTGGTGCGTATATGGGTAAACTTAGTCTCTTTGTGTTTGGGAATACAGGTATTTCTCCATTTTACATATGCACAATTGTTTATGCTTTTGCTTTTCAATATAACGAAAGTACCTTCTCACACATACACGTGTATTTGCTCAAAACGTTGATTTGATGTTCATAAGCATGTACAAAAACATAGTCTACATGTACTCAACACAGAATACTTGCAGGTACCTACTTACACCAATGTCAACACAGAAAGGTTGAAATCCACCTCAACATCTACGCACCATTGCATAACAACGTCTCATGCACAGGATTCTTGACAAGAGCAAACAGAAAAATGTAGTTCAGAACATTGGCTCAATCGTACCCGTATTATCCCCTAAGCCCGTGATTGCCATTAAGAGTAGCATGTCACCAGCAGCAGAGAAATCAACCGCTGAGGAATATATACCAAAAACGCGTGAGCAAATCCTTGAGTATGTTTTTGCACATACACGTCCATATGAGACGTGTGTTTACCTATGGGCAGTTCGTGTTTATATGTTTGTTTTCGTGTTGTGTTTAGATAGTATTACATACATATCCCGTATAATACCCAAGCATGTGCAAAACAGGATGTACGTCAAATATGGTTGTGAGTGTATGTGTATATTATTTGCCATGCGTTTGTACTGTGCAACTAGTACATCAAAGTTGCACGATCTACATTCTATTATCCCTCCACTTACACTTACTAGTTTATGTATACAGAGAAATAACAGCAAACAGAAACGTGGCAAGGATAGTGAAGCTGGGTAGTACACCATATCTCTGTTCCAGAATTCGTGCCAAGACCACAGATCATCTGTATATGAACGTATATAGCACAAATTTACTAACCCATTTGCATTGCATGTGTTTAGAGAGATGGCAGAGAAAGGAGAAGAAAACCAGGCATATGGAGTATATGCTGGGACGCTTCCAACTACAGATGAACCAATAACCAAGCCCTTAGCACCAGAGGTTGAAGTAAATTCTAATGTGAATGCGGATGATAAGATTGTTGCGCAGAGAAAGACTCGTGATGAAATCATAGCGTATGCTCGTCTGTGTGTTTGCCTCTTTATGAAATACGCATAGTGCCATTTATTTCTATATGTAAGCAACAGATACTTCCCAGTGAAGCCGCCATTGCGAACAAAACAATCTTACCATCTCCTCAACAAACCACGAGAAGTTATAGTGTACGTATGTATTATTCATAGCATCATTGTATAGGTGGGGCATGTGTATGCTTGCTTTTTACCAGTAAGTTTGGTAGATGTGCGTCAATAGCCTGTATGACGAGACTGTAGGCACTTATACAGACACGCAACCTTACAATCAATCGATTTTACACACATGCACACCCATACATGCACTACGCACACAGAATGATGGGTGTATCCGAACTCGATCTCTCACAAGTGGTACTGGCGTACACCAAATCTGCGGACGCTTCTTCGGACGAACAGGTATCAAATTTTTCTCCTATATTCTGGAATTGTATATACACATGAGCTAAGTATAATTACCTACACAAATGCGGCCAGTGTCCCACCCACTCACTCACTCACGACTCTTCACCATCTACGCAACGTCACACTAAACAACCCAGCCAGTAAATCATTTACTTACTGCCATACTCATACATGTGCACATAATAACAGCATCACTCGAATAATGGTGCCGAACCATTAAGTGATACAAGTCCAGATATTAAGTCTGTTGTCCTTACGAGAAGAGATGATGGCAATGAAGTTGTTCATGTCAATGAGTTCTCAGGAACAGGCGCGTTTATGGTATGTTACAGAGATGCTGAAGCTTGTACAAGCGTGTCTGTGTATCTAGATATACGAAGTGTTGAATAAATTCCTGGAACTACCGAAAGATGTTGATGATTGACGTAAGACAATGAATAGTTGCTCACAAATCATACATGCGTGTACCTATACTCGTGTTATGCAAAAACAGATTGATGTAGTTACTGTACACGACAAAGAGAAAGCAGGAAAGGCTGAGATACAGGAAAACTGCCGCACTGACTTCAGTGACCACAGTTGTCTCCAAGATATGATTTTATCGGTAAGTATTCATGATCTCTAGTACCTTTTCCCATGTGTAGGATACATGCGTATTCAGGGCATGCACATCTATAGTTGTATGATTGTCCTTCTTACATAGTTTTATGTACAGATATATGTGAAATACACGTTTCGCTGCTTTCTACAGTTCCCATTAGGTGAGATAGTTCCCATTAGGCGAGATATTATACATACACGCATAGCTCTCATATGCACAGCAAAACATATAAGTCCTCTCATCTACTTGCTCACACATTCACTCACTTGCACTACCGTCGTACACGTTATAGTTGGATTCGGGGTGCTATTCTGAAAAAGAGTATCTCCTTAAATCGGTCCCACTCACCTGTCCCGACGAATACGTCCGTATGGGCACTTGCCCCAAGGTGCGTTTAACGAATCTAACAACTAGTTAGTATATACCATACATACATGCATACATACATAAGATACATACATACATACAATACAATACAATACAATACATACATACATACATACATACATACATACATACATACATACATACATACATACATACATACATACATACATACATACATACATACATACATTATATAACCCCAGGATCCTGTATACCGTGATCTGAA